>VZRN01000709.1:80773-119245 GCA_013397935.1 Dasyornis broadbenti
CCCCCCCCCCAAAGGAAAAAAAAACCTCACACCAAAAAACCCCCAAACACACTAACAAATCAACAACTGCTTAAGAGTTAGAAAGAACCACAAAAAGGTTGCCATGGCCCAAGTAAACTAAATCTGTGCATCTGCTCCCTCATGCATTTCACAGTCCTGAGGGTTGGGTTTCTTCTGTAGTCACGTTTGCCAGTATCAGACATGAAAAACAAAATGATGGGCCAGTTGTTTAAGTTCCTCAGAAGACTGGTTTCATTTTCCAATACTGTCATGAGACTGTGTAATCTTGAACAATTCATATGGGGAAAAAATCCTCAGGTGGTTTAAATCATCTAAGTTCTACTCCCTTACTGGACAGTCAGTGGACACTTGTGGTTTGAATAGAGCTTTCACAATTATGCCAACTAAGGATCTTCCCTACAGTCTCCAGGTTTTAGTTTACTATGAGTAAAATGAAAAAAATAATGCTTTCCTGTCTCACAAGTTCATTTTGAGAATAAACACATTAAAGCAGTGTAAGGCTGTTAGATACTATGCAGATGGGAGATATAAAAGCTCCTCAGACAGAAAAAACTGAGTCGTGGCAGTTCTGTGACCTAGATCAAGCTGCTCTGTTCCTGTCCCCTGTGTTGCCTCAGCTCAGCTCCCTGAGCTGTGTAATTAGCTGGTCTCAAATAACCCTCAAAACTTTTAGAAGTTTTTGCAGCTCTCCCTTTTCCCTTAAGGTCTGTCTGTGCCACTTTTTCAGTGATCTACAGCTTTTAGGTGATTTCCTGTCAAACACACTTCAAGGCTAGTTTCTACCTGGTTTTCTTTCTCCCTTGCAGCTGCTCTGCTGACACTACAGCTTTCAAACATTAAAAAAAATATATTTCTTATAATAGTTTTTTCTCTTCCGTAAGTCAGAATTAGAGCTTCTCTAGAGAAATCTGATCTCCATTGCAGTGTCTCTTGGGATATGGAGGATTTTATCTATGAGAATAAATTATTTCATCCAGCTCTTGATACAGATACTGGAAAAGAAGTCATGACCATAGAACTGTTTTCTGAAATAAACACTTGTTTATTCTATAATTTGTTCTAAATCTAGAAATTTAATGATGCATTCTGCAGAATACTTTAGGTCCTCATGTTTTTGTGCTTGTTTCCAGTTCTCAGGGTCAGCAACAAGAAGGGTTAAGGGATTTCCTGTCCCTTACAATGTACTGTTCTGACTTGCTACCATTTGAAAGAAAGTGTTGCTACAGCTGAGCTACATTTCCCTCCTGTCTGTGACTGTTGTAGTCAGATGAGTAATTCGGTAAATCTGGTAAAGTAAATCCATTGCTCAAAGCTATGCCAAGTGGAGCCACTTATTAAATGGCTGCAGTGTGCAGAAACTACTTTATTCTGCATTTTTAAAGTATGGCAAAGTGTCAAAGTAGAGCTTTCTTTGTCATTACATTGATAAGAAAGCCAATTAATATGATTGCTAAATTGTTCGCTTTTTCTCCTGTGTGTCTGAACAATATCAAGCATATTTTTGTTACACAACTCTTTGAATTAAGTTGTTTCCTTCATGATTCTTGTCATGCTGTGGAGTACAGCAGTGATGAGGAGAGAGAAAGGAAGGGCTGCGAAAAGCAAATGAGAAATCTTTTGAGATGATTTAGGGAGCTTTTTTAGTAAGGTATTCTCTTCATTCCTACTCATCACCATCACCTTTATTCATATTTCAACCTTGGGAATTGCCTTGCCTCTGTTGTCAGAGTATTTGTATTATTTTTGGGCTTGGGGATGCCCCTTACAGTAGCTCTGGTGTCAGAGGATCTCGAGAGCAGCACTCCCAAACTGCTCTGTTTGTCTTACGCTGGGATAAAGATACACACACAAAGTAGTAATTTTAATTTTTGTGGGGAGTTTTTTTGGTGTGGTTTTTTTTTTTGTGTGTGTGTTATTTTTATTTTTTTTTCTGTGGGGTGGGTTTTTTTGCACTTGTTCTTTCTTTGGGGTTTTTTGTTTTGTTTTTGGGCTTTTGGGGGGGTGAGGGTTTTTTGGGTTTTGTTTCTTTGTTTTTGGGGTTTTTTTATTTTGTTTTGGTGAGGGGTTGCTTTTTGTTGTTGTTTTGGGGTTTGGTTTGTTTGTTTGTGGTTTTTGTTTTTTGCTTTTTTGTTGTTGTTTTTGGTTTTGTATTTCTTGTGTTTTTATGAAGACTATTACTACCACCTCTCTGGGCAGAAGTCCTGGAGACTACTGACTGATAGAGATCAGGTGGAAGGAGATTTCTCTTTTAGAAGATTGATGCTTGTAGTTTTCTTTGAAGAAAGAATTTCAGGAGTCCTGTGACCTCTGTAAAAGATATCTCAGAAACTGATTGTGAAAGGAGCAGATTGACATACCACTGCAAGGTAGAGGCTTACCGTGGGATCAGAGTGACTGAGACATGAAGGACATTTCCAGTCATGTTGAGCATCTCTGGTTCAGGACAGAGAAACAGAAATAGAGTAATATGTTAAAATTTGCCTGAAGTTCTTCACTACGTGTAATTTTTTTTCTGGGAAATGTAACCATTTCCAACCCAAAATATGTCTCGGAAAGACTGCTCAGTAATATTATACCTTCAACACAAATAAAAGAAATCAATCCAAGATCTGGAATGAACTTGTTTCTCTGCCACTTCATGAAAAAAGGAAGCTCAGAATATTCAGACTGGAAGAAAAGAATGCACAGTCTAAATCTGACTAAATCAGTTGTGATAATTTACAAACAAGAGTAAAACAAAAGAAAGCAATGGGTTGTAAAATAAAGACTATTTAGTGACATGCTTTGTTCATAGTAAAATAGGGAGTCCTCCAAATTTGTTCTGTTTCTTCCTTTCAGAAGGGATTAGTTACCATAGCAACAGATACATAACGTGACATCCTTTGCTACTCCCAAGATCTACAGAGCAGCTTTTAAGAGAAGAAATGTTAATTAATATCTAAAAGAGTAAAAGCGACAAGGTCTTCCTGCATTATAGGGAAATCATGTTGTTATTTGATTTTCCATTGCGGGTGTTGTGTAAGAGCCAGATGAGGGGTCTGTACTTCATTAATGACACAGGGAAGAATGGAAAGGCTGCTTTGATTCTGTTCAGACATCCATGAGCATAATCCATGACCTGACCAGCTGAAATTTTGTCTGAACTGCACTGGTGTCAGGTTAGTTGCAATGAGAATCTCACTTGTAAGGCTGGGAAGCGCTGCAACATCCCAGTAAATCCTGGTCTCAGCCCTGCTGTGGTTGGAAATGCATGGCCACAAACAAGGCACACACATCTTCAAACGTTTTTAAATATCCAAAGTTTGGAAGAAAATGCTGAGACCTAACCACCAAGAACACAGAATTATAGAATCATTTAGATTGGAAAATATCCTTAAGAACATTGAGTCCAACCAGTACAAGGATATGAGTCTTAATTTTTATGTTTAGTCCAGTGAAAATACAAGCTGCAGGAAAAGCCCTGGATGGATAGTCTATTCAGTTCTTTGTTTGGATAAATAACATACAGAAAGAAATGTATTATTACTGCTAAATGGCTGTAGAACACAGGAAAAACATCTCTTGCTATGCCTGCTAGGATATTTCTCTGGGTGGTGGAAAACTATTATTTGGATGTTATGCAGCTCTTAGAAATAATTTTCAAGGGCTGTTTACCTGTTTTGTATTTAGACTTTTGGTTTAAAATTAAGTACTGAAAAGAAAAATCATCTAATATGGATTATGCCCAATGATTTTCTGTTTTTAAACTACCTGTGGTTCACATCTCAGGAAACTGAAATCAGAATGAATGACAAATCTTTGCTTTGCCTTTCATTTAAAAGAAATTCACACCGTTTTTCTCCATAACATCCATTATCAGTTCTCTGAGCCTGTCCAACCCCCTAGTAAATCGCATTAAAAAATTCACAGTACATTTACTTACAATTGGAATTAGGCTATCCCAGATACTTTGAAAAAATGTGCTTTTGGAAGATGTTTGTCTGGATCAGGACCAATAGAAAGGCCTTTGGGCTAAATTTTCAATCATTGTATATGGGTTTGTTTTGCTATATTGATGATCCCGCTGTTTGTGTGTTGCTTAGACAACTCTTGAACTGATGTAAATAGCATAAAATCTTTCATATTCACTGTTTCTCCAGCTATGAACTAGGATTTCCTTTCATACTTAGTATCACAGAGAAAATAAAATAGATTGGTTTACTTTGCAGTGTGAAAACTGGGTTTGAATGAAGAATCATTAAAAGGTTAATATCTTTTCTAACACTTCAGGAACATGAAACTTGCTGCTCCTGTCACCTTCACATTCACATCCTGAGTTCCAGCTGATGAATAAACAGACTGGAGATTATCACACAGGATACATTCATACGTAAAATGAAATTCCTATTAAAGTTCACCGCTTCAAATGATATATGCTTTGTAGCTCTTCCTGTAGACATTCCTGCTGAGTTCTGTGACGATATGCTGAAATCCAGTCTTTCTTCTCTCATCCTTCTGCTTAGCCCTAGAACAAAGTGATCTCTTTGCTGAGGCTTTGTAAAATTTTTGACACAAAATGCCAAGGATTATTGAATTTCCACCTATAGAAATTCATCTTTGGCCATCAGTGACTTGGTCATTTATTTATTTATTTTTTAAAACCTGATTCTGAGTTACTTTCAGCAAAGGTATTTTGAGTGTGTGCACCGTAAATCGAAATCTTCAGCCCCACATAAGGACAAGAGTGCATGAAGATAGCTTGTGCTGTGTTCCCTAGTCCTCCCTGGCTAGCACAGAAAGCTTTGTGCTCTCAGATAAACCCACTTGCCTCTATGCCCCAGGAATTCAACTTTTCAAGTGGCCAGGAGATAAACCTACGTATTTCTGTGAAATCTAGTCTTCATCTTGGCTTCAGACCTGACAGCCCTGCAGAGCTCAGCCTGGCACAAAACTCCTTAGAGCTGTGCTTTCCCGTCTGTGATGTGCTCAGCAGCACTTTTAAGAAGCAAGGTTATTTTTGTTTTGCTTTATCTACCTGCAAGTAATCAACAACTCTGACATCAGTTCATTATAATCCAGGTATTCTTACTTCTCATGTTCTGGTGACAAAAATGTGAGCTTTTCCTGAATTAATTCTGCAGTGTAAGTTTTATATTAATTTCTATATTGCTGTCATCTGGGAACTAAGATTAATGAGGGCTTGCAGTGATGTTACTCGTATGACATTAAACATTTCTTAAATCTATTTCCATTAAATTGTAGTGTATTGCCAGAGATATTAATTCCACATACAGTATGCTTAGTGAAAACAAATCTATACAATTGCATGCTTAGCCAAGTATGCCCTAGAAAAGAATCTCAGGAAAGTGAGATCAAGAATTAAGATCGCAGAACTGGCTTTGTTTGTTTATAAATATACAGAAACAAATTTCTGCTTCCTTTGCTTAGGGGGTTAATTTTTCTTGTGCTACATCAGCTCTTCCACTTAGCTTGTATTTTTTTCTATTTATGCAACGAGCTTCTGCTTTCCTGAGTCACTTCAAATTGTTTAAACAGGCTGGAAATATGCTGTCCTGGGTGCTCTGTTTTAAGAGCTAAAATTAATTTCCTTGGAAGTATTCCTGGAAATCATAATCTATACATCTATATTTCATGTGAGACTGGGCAGTTATGTTGTCTTTAAATCATCTTTGGACCTAATTTCTTCTATTTTAATGTAATGGTCTAGAGGGTGTGCCTGCCAGCTTCAAATCTCTCCCAGGTATATATTCAGTTTACAAATAATTTCCTTCTCTAGCTAATTCTAATGATGCCTATTTTAGGTCTACATCTCTATTACCATCAGCCCCCACCGAGTTTCTGTGTCAGGTTGTTTAAGTTTCAACTAATGCCAGCTCTGAAGATGACTTTACTTACATGTTCCTATCATGCCCTAAGTTCTGCTAAGAGGTGGCTCAAGCAGGAAAAAGCCCTGGGGAGGAGCAATGGAGGGTGTTTTTTCTTTCCTTGGGGATCCACTGGGCACAGTCAGGGAAAGACCATTCTGGAATCCATGATGCATTTGAATGATTTGCAATAGCAAGTTAGGACTCTGCAGCCAGGGGATGATGGAATGAGACTTGCAGGGGTGGGAAACGACTAGGCAGAATTTGCTTTAATTCAGTGGAAATGAGAGAAATACAAGCACAGTCGTTTATGGATCCTTGTTTCTTATTTCTTTGTCTTGCCCAGCATTTCCAGATTTAAAATGTTAATTATGTTGGCCTATATTTCGGTATATAGGAAAGCCCTTTTTATTCAAAGGCAGCTCCTGCCAGATGAAAAATCTTTTCTACTCTGAGAGCAGATAAAGGGTATTCACCAAAAGAACAATGTCTGTATAAACCCACTCCTACTCTTGGGGCAATTTGTGGTCCTGTAGCACTGGTCGTTTATAAGCAGCATGGTATTTTTTATCTCCTTGTATGAATGGCAAAACCATCTTTGCTAGTCAACTATTGAACTCAATTTTTGTCCTACTATTAAAATACAGAAAACTTCTAGGCTCCAACTTTGTGTGTCCTGGTGTAAAAAAAAAAGGCACTTCCCTATTGTTCTTACTGAAGCTGCCTAGATTGACGCAGCTGCATTAAAGTGAGGCTTTCTCCATTTAAACTGCCAAGTCTCTAAGCTTGTTTCCTATGTGGACATATTTTACAAATGTATCTTTAGTAGAGTAATTCTTTTTAAAATACAGCTTACTTTCAACTTACAACATTTAAAATTATGGCAAGTTTAGAAGAGCAGATTAGATAAATATTTGCCTAAATCCTTCACTATTGTGCAGGATCTTAGTTGTTCCTTCCTTGTCTATTGAAACGAAAACATCAATTGTCTCTTCAAACTTGGGCTCTACCTGGATGCACTGTTGTATTAAACTTTTTCCTAGTTACATTATTTCTTGAGAACAGGATTTTCATCTGTGTTCATTTTTTATCACTGCACTTATTTGTCTGGTTCTGCTGCATTATTTTATCTCTTGAAAAATGCTAAAAGCAAACCTGTATGGTGAGTTTCACTTTACATGAAATCAGCAGACTCCAGTAGCTCCTGTACTCATCCAAGCACACAGATGAGGTGCTTTTCCTGAATAACTGATGAGTAGATTAACTGGAATCCTTCAAAATTTGAAAGCTTTGCAAGTCGTTAGTTTCTGAATTTAAGTTCTTTACAAGTATCTTATTTGGCATAGGGAATCCCCTAATTCCAGCTAACCTTCCTGAGGTGCTTTCTTTGTTTTCTGAGATTTTTAACTTTCATTTGGAGGGCTTTTTTAAAGTTTCATTGCAGATAATGTGTGTTCAGGAATCCTTCAGAGCCCCAAAGCCTAGCACAAGACAATTCCATGGATTGTCTGCTTCCACCATTAGCATTAATAAATACCACTTCAAAGCTTGTTGGAGATATTGTTTCCCTGGATGAAGCGAAACAGAGGAGTTTCCCTAGAAGAACTGTATTTCTATGAAGGATGTCAATGTGACTCAGTAGACTCCTTTCCTACTAAAAAGAAGCCCATGATTTTTCTTATCCTTTGTCTTACTGTCTCTTTCTCTGGGCATTTATCTGAAGCAGAATAGAAAGTAGACAGGAGTGAGCTCAGCAGGCATCCTGAAGAGTAGCGTGTTTGCTTGTGGGCATGAGGGGAAGCTGGGGCAGTGAGAGGAATAGGCACTGGGAAAGAGGGGCTTGGATTTTCCCAGCTTTGATCTGCTGTATTCCACTTGCTGAAGCCTCTGCTCTCTCTCCAGCCTTTCCCAAGCAAGGGAGGAGAGCAGCTGAGGAGCAGAATGTGGAGAGTGCTGGGATGTCCAGAACATTCTCCAGTTTTTCTTTCCTCTCTCTTTCCCCCCTGTTGTCCTCCTTCCCCCTCCATCACCCTCTTTCCCTCTCCTTTCCCTCCCTTTTCTTCTCTTCCTTTCTTTTCCTCTCCTATCTTCTCTTCCTCTTTTTCTTTCTGACTTTAATTAAATTCCTGTGGCTTACGCCTTCTTAAGCTTCAGGATATGCAACTCCTATTCATCTTTGGAAGAAATCAGAGGGAATAGCACCAGATCTGAGAGGTTTGTGCTGCATCAGGTGAATGGGTCAAACAGGTGTGGAAGTTTGGTCTCGCACAAATGATTGTGCTGTGACAGAGCTTGTTTGAGCAGAAATTAGCAGCTGGAATTACCCTGAACTGTATGCTGGTGGCACTTAGCAAACTGCTGGTGTAAAGTCAGGTACAGCAATGTTTGAAACAAGGTATCACCATCCCTGGAAGTGTTCAAAACTGTGTGGATGTGGCCATGGGGTAATGGTTTAGCAGCAAACATGGCAGTGGTAGGGACTGGCTGGACTTGATGATCTCGGAGGTTTTTTCCAACCTCAGTGACTCTGTAAGTGCTGTGGCTTCCCTGGATAAGTGGCTCGAGGCATGGAGATGGGTGGGATTTCTTTGAAACAGTCATACCTTGTGGATCCTGAGCTTATTTTTCTGGCTGGGAATTCCCTTTCAAAAACAAACAGAAGGGTGTCTTGGACTTGAAGAAAATCTTGCAATGCCTCTTTCCTATGAAGAAGTCCAAATTGGCACTGTATTTTTTACTTGTGTGTGAATTTAAACCAAACTTCTCCCCATTTACTTAGCAGAGCTACATCTGAAAGATAAACCCACACTTGCCATTCACATTATCATGAAAAGTACTAAGAGGTCCAACTAATTTAGTAATTTTTTCCCTATTTTAATTTTTTTCCCCCACAGAAATGCTTTCAATTGTTTTCTTTTGGGTTTTTTTTTTTTTGTTGTTTTTTGGTTTTTTTTTAATAACCTGCTTCTAATTGCAATTTCTCTGCAACTGTTTTGCTCAGTGTGTGTGTGTACATTGAGAAAACAACTATTGTTGATGCCTATCCTGTGGTGCACTTGCATTCCCCTGCCATGCAATCAGGTGCAGTTCATAATCAGGGGCTGAACAATTTGTGGTGTGTTTCCTCAGGAGTGGCACAATCAGGGTAACAACAGTCAGTAATAAGATATACTCGAGTTTCTTGTGGCAAACCAAAGATGTGTCTGTGTGGAGTCACTCAGTTTAGGTTTAGTGGTGCTCTGGCTGTGTGTCCAGCATTTCCTCTGGAAAACTACTATGTACCTGGTTTATTTATAAATTCTGCCAGGAGTTTGTTGGGATTTCATTACAGTAGCATCCCATTCTGGGAAGGTCAGGTTGAAGCATCATTGCCTCTTGCTATTGTTTTACCTAGCATCAGGGTTTCATGTAATTATATTGTTTTGTTCTTAGTCTTATGCTGTGACTGTCCCTCTGTATTGGTGAATTTATAATGTGATAATGTCATTTCAAGTTTGAAGGAAGTTGTATGGGACAGATGTACATCTAATAAGGTTGGTGGGTTGGGTAAGTGGAGTAAAGAGGGTTTTGGAAGTTAGCATTCAGTGCAGCAGTTGCATCAAGCATAACTCTGCAATTTTCTGTGTCTTTAACATGAAAAATCCTATTTCTTTGTCTTGGACACAGCTACACAATGAAGTATGGTTTAAAAAAAAAAGGAAACAAAAAACCAAGGAAAAATGCAGCATGTCCAATACATGATTAAATACTTCCTGATTTAAACTTTGGCTTACTGCCAAAGTTAATTTAGAAAATCTTTCCTTGAGGAATTTATATTCCTTGTACTACACATTTATGATCTTTGGACAGGATTAACTTGCTGTGTATTCTCTTCATGGAAATGATTTACATATTTTATTTATGCCCAGTTAGGGGATCTCAGATCAAAGCACGTCTTCCATGCATTTTGTTTTCTTTAAATAGAGTTTGCCTAGACCAACCATCTACCAGATTTGCAAGAGGAATTTTCACACCAAATCTGATTTATCTTTCTTGATTTTTTCATGTTTCTGCAATTCACAAGGTGTTCTATGAGTAACTATTTCTTGAAAAGTTGTTCTGTTTTAGAGCGGAACATAATACTTTGAGACTACTTTATCTTGACTAAACTGATCTAACTGATCCATTGTTCCTGACAATGACTGCTGGTCATGTTAGGTTTTCCTGTGTTCTGTCAAGATTCTGATTTAGGACAGGATACTAGCAGAGAATTTTCAGCTGTAAAGTTGGAAACCAGACATATTTCTCAGATTATCCACTTATTCTGAAACACAGTACAGAGAGATAAATTTTTTGTTTCTCACTCTTCCCCTTTCCCCACCCAGTAATATATTCAATTTTCCTTTTTCATCTCCACTTTGAGTACATATTTTTGAAAGCTTTATTAATTTCTGCAATTTAACTAGAAACTCCAGAAAATGAATGATAATGAGGAAAATATTTTTAAAATGCAGGGTCATGATACATACAGAGGCAAAAAGTTCTTTTCCTTCTGTGTCTGCTTAACAACATTGAGTTTGCTTGAAGGAGACACAACAATCTTCCTCTCCACTTTCCCTGATTCTAATGGAAACTTTTGTAAACAAACAAAAAACACTTTCCCATGCTGTTTATTTTTCCATCATATCAGGAAATCTGACAGAAAAATGTACTGCAGCACAACTTTTCCATGGCTTTGCATACAAAATACGTGCATACAGCGTCACCTGAAACAAGCTCTTCCCTTGCCTACTTCATCGGAAAGGCTTTTGGTTCTGTTAAACTTTGATAGTGTTAAACTTTGCAAGCACTTTTTAACAGGTGCCTCCAGTGTTATGGCACAGTGATAGTGAACACTAATGAAAGTACTTTGTCTAATAAGTAGTGCTTACAGAAGGCAGAAACTTCATATGCATCTTTGCCTTTTTGAAGGCAAGTTGTTTGGGGAATATATCGAATTATAATTTTTCTCTGAAGTGCCTCAGCACGTTCACTAAGATAACAGCACTGCACAACTTCAAGTGCAGTTTGACTTCTTGACAGAAAAATCAAACTCACTGCTGAAGACCATTTCTTTCTTCAAACATTGCATACATGAATCATTAGCACCTTTAACAAGCTGGAAGATCTCCAAGTCTCTTTGGTCAATAACTCTCAGCTTCCAACAGGGAACTGCAGTAATTTCTTTCAGGGTCTTGGCAATGTGTCTCACAAAACTGATGAGCTTGTTCACAGACACTCTCACATTACAGTGAGACATATGGTATGTTTTGTGTTTGTGAGTTTCTTTGATATTATCTCTCTGGCACAACTTATTCTTTCAGTTTTGTTTGGAGAAGTAGAGAATTTCTTAGTTAAAGTGTAGCAAGTGTGTTTTAGGAAACTTCTTTTTGTTTAAGAAGGCAGTAAGGGAGATTATAAGGTGCAGTATTTGTTCTTGCTCTCTTAATAAATAGTTATTCTTTTGCAGTACTTCCAGCGAAGAAACTAGGTAACAAATGTATATATTGAAACATATCCATCCATTATATGTACAGCATGCTCCAGAATACTCGCAGGAGACCTTTCAATTCTTCTCAAGGATTGAGGTTCTGTTTTCTCAGCTTAGCTCCTGGCAATAGCTCCAGTCCTTAAACATACCCTGAAAGAAGCAGCCCATTGCTGCATTTATTAAAACCCTGTGGTGCAGCTCTGAAACTTCCAATCAGCAGGCAACCCCTTGTATGTGATAATAAAGTTGTTCTAATTTCCCTGTGTTATGATATATTCCATACATTTTCATTTTGCCTCTGTGTTCTCTGGTCAGTCCATTATGGAAGACAGCTCTTGAATTCTCCACCATAGTCCCGGAAGTTACTTCCTTCTGGAAAGTATACATTTGCTGAGAACTTTAATTTTTTGAGGGGTAAGTGGAAGAATTGCATGTTTTAAGAAATAATCAGTGAAGAAATACTCCCTTGTAAGGTGAGGACTAGCCCAGCACTCCAAGAGATCTAAGGTTTCGGGGAAAAAAAAGAAAGAAAAAGAAAAAAAGCTGCTCCGCTAGGGAGAGCGTATTTTATGATTTTTCCTTTGGCTGTGTTTTCTCTTTGCCTAAAGATAAAGTCATAAAGTTATAACTATAACTGTATAGTTACTCTTTATATGAAAAGCTTCCATTAAAAAAAAAGCAAAACAGCAAGTGGCAATTGCCCTGCTTCAGTGTTGTCATTGCAGTGATCAGGCAGCAATAAAATCCTTCTTCTGTAGTCTTTATTATCATCTGCTGATGGGAATCTCCTGTTGTTACAGGCTGCTAAACTTTCCTCTTAATAGCAGCCTGAAGCCTTTTAGACCTAAGTTATGGGCTATAAACTAAACAAAAGAAAAATTGGGGGAGAATAATAGAAAACAATATTTTGGGACTTGCCTACCTGTTTAGTAAAATCTGACTTTTGAACATGGAAATGTTTGGGGGTTTTTTGTTTGTGTTGTTGTTGTTGTTGTTGGTTTTTTGTTTGTTTTTGTTTTTTTTTACTTTAATGCCTTTGTGAGTGCTAAATACAATACAAGGAAAAGAGAATCTTTAGGGGCAAATAAAATAGAGTGTTTTGCTACAGATCTTGTACGAAAGCTATTGACCTTTCCCTCCATTAAATCACATTGCCTGTATTCCCTTTGTACTATTTTGAATACAAACTGTGTAGCAGGAGACTTAACATGCAGATGATACCATGACTGATGGATGTATCATCAGTTCTGTGAGTTGTAAGGCCATTTTCCCATTTAGATAATTTTTGGACTGTGGCTTATGTCCTGTAGTTTAAAAACTGAAACACAAATGCCCCTGGGAACAGGGCTGATTAGGCTAAGAGGATTGAGGTCAAGCACAGAAGTTCAGAAATAAGTGAGAGTCAAATGAGAGCAAGGAACTGAGCAACTTAGGGAGGGATGAAAGCAGTGCAGGGAGTTTTTGTGCAATGTAGGACTGTAAAAAGCTTCTGACAATCTTTCTGTAGCTTGGACTGTTTGTAGGCCGAGGCTCCCAGTCAATCCTTGGGCTCCCTTGAGTGCATGTGCAGCTTTAGGCACATGGGAGATGGTGGCAGTGGTGGTTCACTTCCCCAGTGTTGGCAGTTGACTCGAAGCCACAGGAGGATCAGTAGTGCATCTTCTGCCTCTTAGCTGTCAGCATGGTGCCTGATTCTTTGTGTTCCTGAGAGCCTTTTGCCAGTGACTGCTGGTTCCAGAGGTCACTGTTATGTGAAATGGTTCCTCTAGGTTATGCACGGGGTGGCCAAAAACTGATTAAAAGCGCAGAAGTGACTGGTGAAGACAGGTCTTGTATGTCTTTATTAGCATAAAAATTGATAGTGAATGAGACTGTTGCTTCCATCTAGTTCGAAAAATCTGTACGTACTGGGCCATCAGCCAGGGACTCTTGGATCTCAGAATAATTTTGCAACTTGATGTACAATAGACCCTGTGCTAATATGTGCTGCTAGACTGCTTCTCTAATGAAAAGAGAGTACCTTTCCCTACCTGTTACATCAGCTCTGCTAGACCTCAGTCTGCTAAAGGAAAATCAGCAAGATCAGCACTATTCAATCCCAACTGCCCTGAAAAAATTTCAGGTGTAGAAAAATCCCATTGCTAAAAATAGACAATTCAGGATTGGGATTTTCTTGTTGGATGTTTTGTTTTAACTTTAAATAATGCCTTCAGTTAATGCAGACTCCTAATTTTATTTACATGAAGGAAATTTATCTAATATAAGAAATTATTCCTCATAAAGTATAAACTTTGAATGTGGAATTATTATTTTGACTCAGTGTATTACCTCCATTAGGTTTTACTAAATTGAGGAATGTGTTTATAATATTTTCCCCTATTATATGGTGTTTTCATCCCCACACCCACTCATATATGTCTTTATTTGCAGTTTAGAACAGAATCTTTGTATGAAACTAATTAGAATAACTTGTAATGAATTAAGTCAGATGTTTTCCATATTAAGTCTATAACTGATCAACTAGATTTTTAAGAATTTTTAATAAAACTGGCTTTAAATGCAGTCTGATTAATTCTTGAATGGATTTTCTTAGGGGCCAGGTTGTCATATACAAGGAATAAGCTTCACAAACTTGAAATAAAGCCTAGTTCACTTTTGACATGAGTAGGTGTAGTAAAGGGAGTTGATAATGCCTCAGATCCCACTGGAAAAAGTAGAGCTCTAAGACCTTTGGTTTTTTGGGGTTTTTGGTGTTTTTTATGAGGAAATATTTAAAGTTTGACCTAAATATGATTCTGTGGTGGCTAATGATATGTGTTTTAGTTACCTGGCTTGTTTTATTTTGTTTAACATACCCTAAAGTATATTTTGATGGTAAAATAACATTAATATTAAAACACTTTGCCTCATGAAAATAAATAAGTATTTTTGTGTGAACTGCTTCAGAAAAATCATGCTGTGAACAAAAAGAATCATGAAAGTGGGGAGTAGTTTGCATTCAGATTTGCTAGACAAACAACTATCTGGTTTAACAAGTACTAAAGTATCTAAACACTTGAGTTCCAATGTACCCACCATCTTGTGGGAATGTTGCCAGAGGATTTGAGGCTATTCTTTGACAGATAACACTGTTGCTCATTCCCTTTTGTGCTGGTGGAATGGTTGGAGTTGTGCTAAGTATCTCTCAGCTTTTAAAATCATTTTCCTTAGTGTCCAATAGTGCATGTTTCTGCTGAAACAGATACGCACTCCCTGAATCTGATTTCCCATAATGTTTCCTTTCTTTTAAATTATTTAAATACCTTGATGGAAAGTGTCTCTTTGGCTTTCCCTGCGCTATAAAAAGAAATTAATTTAAAAAAAAAAAAAATCTGAAAAAAGCTTATGTAAAAAAATCTTAAACCCAACAATGTGCCAAATCCCCCAGTATTTAAAACCAATCAAACTTTTAAAATTTCCTGCATTGATCATGTTTGAAAAATTGAGCTAGGAAAAGAAGAGACACTTGACCAATTCTGTCATTAAATCTGTGAATTAAACTTGCTGGTTAAATTCAAGATAAGATAACAGGGCATTCCAAATGTGTCCCTAGTTGAAGTCTGCAAGCAAAAACTCTTTGAAAGTTAGATGAGTGACAATTTTACATGGCTTGAGGGAGTGATAACAATTCTCATGCGATCCTGCAAAGTAAACTCGAAACTTGCACAGATAAACTGGCCAGACCTATTGATCTGTTTGATCCAAGAGAAGTTGCCTTACAGGAAATGTGTTATCTAGACACACATGATTACAAAAGCATGTTTTTCCATCAGTCAGAGAAGCAAGATAAATAATTGCTTAGCCTGGTTGACTGAATCTGTGGGTTATGAGCGGACTGGAAAGTGTCCTAAGGGGGCTGGTGAGGTGTAGGTAGGACTGGTGCATCTGTGTCTGCAGCAACACATTTGCACTAAGTCGTTTACAGAAATTTGGAGGCTGCTGAGGTATGAAGCTGCTCATCTGGGAATACCATTTGCTTTCTCTGTTATTTACAGTATTTAATAAACTGGGACTTTATCACTCCAAGTTTTGGGAGAGCTGTTTACATACTTTGCCTCTGTGTGTGTTTATGCAGTGCACTCTTTGGCTTTGCTAGATCATCTTCAGAAACATAACTGCTCATGAACAAAAAGTGTTATATTCCATGAAACTGAATAGAACTGGGTCAACATTGGATTTCTAATTTAGAAAACTTGAAGTAAATTGTCATGCTGAGCAAAATGAAGAATTATTTCAGATCCAATAAATACTTCACTCATGTTTCTTTTTTCACCTCACTACTACTTAAACAGCTACCAAAGTAGGTATTTTATATGAATGTATTTGTTTGGGGAATGTGCCTTGGTAAAGTGTGTTTTGAGAAAAGCAGGCAAATTGCTTGGCTGAATCATTATATATAAGTGAAGTTGTCTTTTGGGATAGAAAACATTTGTCTTGCTCCTAAATTGGTGTTTAGCAAGCTCTCTGAACAGAGTATGTGAGCCACCTTTTTACT
The DNA here is from genome assembly GCA_013397935.1 of Dasyornis broadbenti. Classification (NCBI taxonomy): domain Eukaryota; kingdom Metazoa; phylum Chordata; class Aves; order Passeriformes; family Dasyornithidae; genus Dasyornis; species Dasyornis broadbenti. The sequence goes on from VZRN01000709.1 coordinate 96,702, forward strand.
GGTCACTTTAACATCGTGCCAGTGAAGGAACAAAACAGATCCTTGGAGTGAGAGCTTTCAAATTGCTATGGCTAATTCTGCCTGAAGGGAAGTCTAAAATCTCTGTTCTAAATGATCATTTATTGTTTCATGGGGGTGCTGGGACAAGATCTGGCTGATATAGTAGTGCTTCAGCTAATTAACATTATTGATGACATGTGGCCAGTAGCCACAATAATTAGATTAAATTTCTCAAGAATATAATTTATTTGGTAATTTTCAATAGAGCAAAAGTGTAGGAGAAAACTTGTCCTGTTTAGAATCAGATCCTGCCTGGGATTTAGAAAAATGGTATTAGAGTATGCAATTGTAGTACTCAGCAAAAATGTCACTTTTTAAAGCTCCTGTTAGTCCTGACTGGTTTTATAATCTTTTCCCAAGCATTATACTGTACCCAAATTGCAACATTTTTCCTACCCCACCCTTTTCCATGTAGATTGGCTTTGTTGCACTGAAGAAATCTCCCTGCTGCACCACCGAATACATTGAGCTGGGAGGCTTGGGAGATACTGGAAAAAAAAATTCAGCATTTTTAAAAAAAAATTTTGTGGGCGCTGCATCTCTGCTAGCTTTCAATAAAATAATTAAGTTAACCAGCTTGAACTCAGGTGACTTAAATTATGAGGTTCATTCAAAGGATTATGTTCTTGACCTCACTGGAATCAGCAGACACCAGGACAGTCTGAATTTGTGACAGTGCTGTATGCAAGGAAGCACTTGGGCACATCTTTATAAAACTTATTGTTATTTCAAATTTACTGACACATTCTTCCAAAAATTGTTCTGTATCTTATTTTCCTTCTAAAAACTGTATAGCAACTATCAGAATTCATTTAAATTAAAATGCATCTAAATGAAATACAGGAAAAAAACACCTGCCTAAATGTGCAGCATATTTTAAAATGCAGGAGTTGTGCACTGTAATGACAAATTATATCTGTTAATTGTGAGCAGATCATGTTTCTTATGTTGCAGTATTCAGAGATCACTTGTTCAGCTCTTTCTTGCACAATAAACTTTATGCTTATCTGCAGCAGCTTCAGAGTCCTTGTGTCTGTCACCAAAGTCAAGGCAAAGGGAAATCTGTCCAAGTCCTCAGACTCAGGTATTGAATTCAGGTAAGGTTGGTATGCTTAGAATAAAAACCATCAGAGAGATAACAGAATTCATCTCCACCCAGTTTTGTTGCACCTTTATAATAATACTGTGTGTAATAACATCTCTGTTCCTTGTTACAGTCTCTTCACTTTCCCTGCAAGTTGTCTGATTGTAGTTTGGAAATATTCAATCGACAAACTTAGGATGTTTCTTTATAGTTTGGAGCATGGGGTAGCTCTGTTGTTGGTGTCTTATGTTCTGTACAAGTGCCTGAGTTATGCTTTTCAGCTAAACAATGAGTGCTTCAATGTGTACAGGTAATGGCAGTGAAAAAGTTTATGCTACCCAGTGATCTTCCCTCCATCTTGAATTATCAATGCATGGTGAGTCAGAATTGTTAGTTGTGAAACTGGGCCTGCAGAAATGAGCATCACCACAATCTTAACGAACCAATATATCTAAAAAATAGTCTGTACAGCCTTAATAGAAGGAAGGGTGATGAGCTCATGAGGAAAAGCAAAGCAAGGAAGATGGAGAGGTTTTCAAGAGTGTGAACACCTGCAATGACGGGCTGTGTAAATTGTGGGACACTGTCTGTCTCCAGAGCTGACCCTTCCCTGGTGTAAAAATACTTATGCTTTCCCTTTTAGCAAAACAAAACCCAGCCCTGTGCCTTGCAAAGTGTGAGTCCAGAGACAGGTTTGATTTTATCTGACTCTTAAGTTTTTCTCTCTTTCATGGATCTGAAGTTCCATGCTTTAAGAAAAAAATCAAATTTGCATTCATCAGCAGTATTATAGTGTGAGCAGGTCCCTGCACTCATCATGGCAAATTGATCTGGCCTTGTAGATTGTATTTATCCTGTGGATTTATTTTCTTATACTAGAACTTTTCATTTGTCAGTAGGGTCTTAAATGTATACATTAATGAAAATACAAAAACTGAAGATGTATAAATTAGGGAAACTACTCTACATGTTACAAACTGTATTTTACTTAGTTAAGCTTAATCAATGTTCCTTAAAACTATTACTGGCTTGGTTCTCCATGTGTCTCATTTGTCTTGGGCTAGATAAATCAATTATGCATGTCGTAAGCTTTGACATAATCTATGAAGATACCATTTCCCCAGGTAAAGCATGTGTATCTTCATTTTTAAAAAGATAATACCTAGATATTCTGTCACTTTGGGTTCTCAAAATTTGCATGTTTAACTGTTTTTCTTCATCTATGTTTTCCTCTGGCCTGAGTTTAAATGAAATGTCAGTCTATAATTTATTTTAATTGCAGACTGAGGGTCCTAAGTACAAATGCACTTGCATTTCTAATCTGCGTGTTCATCTGTTTACACAAATAATGCCTGCTTTAGAAAGCAAAGTGAGCTGGTGCATTAGATCTGTTTTCCCTTTGTTAAAAATGTGAGAGATACTTTGCAAGTCTTCATCTTGCAGTTGCTGAAACCCTATTTAAAATATGACACACCATTCACTCCTTTATTGTCAGAAAACTTATTTCTTGACCCTTTCTGCCCTCCTCTTGCTTTCCTTCTCCTGCCATTGCCAGTCTTGCCATCAGCAGCAAGCTCAGGCACCTGTGCATGAATATTGGAGTAAAAGTAGTACTGGAGTGGTTATCCACAAGGACAGGTGTATTTGCCAGCATTGGTAAGAATATTGAATAGTTGATGGTGAGAAATGGTCACACAGTCATACCATCCTCATCAAATTTAACTTAAGAGTCTAGATTTCAGCACTGGTGTGAAAACTGGGTCTGGTAGAAAAAATGGAACTCATCATCTGAATTCTGAGCCTCCAACTCTACTGGCTGGAGGAAAAGGTGGGATTTGGTGGGAGATAGGATCCCTATTCTGTGAGATTTGTAAGTGGTGGTGTTCCAAGAGGGAAGTTTGCAGGGAGGGCAAGCTTTATGCACTTGGGTTAGTGTGGACAGCAGTCAGGGCATGGTGATCTCCCCTGGATCACACAGGTGATAGTGGACCTCTGCAGCTGTTGAAGTTCTCCAAAAGTAAATCTTGAGCCAAATTCTGATCAGGCTGAAGAGGTGAAGATACTAAACCACAGCCCTTCTCAGGGTATTCCCAACACTACCTGTCCTCTGTCAACCACAGCTCTGAGGCCTGCTGAGCTGGCACATGGCTCTGGTATGGCGAAGCTGAGCTCCTCTCCAAACTGCATTTTAATACAGATGATGATGATGGGGGCAGCCTGCTACCGCCATTTACTAAAGAATTCAGTCTGATCTCCTGACTGTGAGGCTGTTGGAAATGTTTGTCAGTGTGCCTGCTTTGGAGTCGTTGTGTTAGCCTGCGTTTTTGTATGCAAAACCATTAGGCCTAAGAGCTCGTTGACATATTTGGTTAATGGTGAGTGAATCCTCCTTAAACTGAAGCTGAAATTACTTTAGTGAAACCTTAATGGTGTTGGAAAATTAATGGTGTTGGAAATTAACTCTTCTTTTGGGGCAAGTTTAGAAGTGCTTGTCAGTATTTTTGACAAAAACAGAAAAAGAGGAGCTGGCAAATAGCATTTAAAAATGCTATGACAACTGTTTCTCTTTCTTGGCTTATTTTCAACAGAGTAGCTCTTAGAAAACTGACTTTTCTTCGTTGTGACTGCTTAGGACTTTGAGATGTAACAGAAGAAAATATCAACTCTGCTTCTTGTTGTAATGAGGTTTTGTTCAGAATTTGTAGTAAAATATTGGAACTTCAAATGAGGAACTGGGGGAGATTAAGTTGAGCCAATTACAAATGACACCTTTAAACTTTCTTGGCAGTTGCTGGAGTGACCTAGTGTATATCATTTGGGCCACATCCTGAGAGGTGTTAATGACCTGCTGAGCATCTTCAGTTCCTGTGGCTGCAGTCACAGCTGAAGATGTTGGGTATGGCTTAGACCAGATAGGTCCAACTGATGAGTAATTACCTGAAAGTCCTTTAGCATGGCTTTCTCCTGTACTTCTAATTAGTGTAGCTCTGTCGCTTTCTGTGCAAACCCATGGAATCCATATTTGACTCTAGGTCTACTAGTTGAAAATTATAAAACTGTTTCAGTAGTCCAAAGAAAGAGAGAATTATTTTTTCTCTTTTTCATTCTCAGGCTGTAACTTAAGATGTTGGCATGGTCAAACTAATCCCACTGAACTGAGCAGTGGAGTTCCCCACTGCACCCTTGGGCTCTGGCTGTCAGGTGAGTTCTGGAATAGCCCATGGGTGTTGCCACAGTGTTAGTGCTAATGTGCAGGAGAATGTAACCCTTCAGATGGTGCCAGAAAGGCAGTGAAATGAGGTAAGCTGGCCAGCTCTATTTTGTTTTCTGTACTTCTGGGCAGTCAGGACACATTTAACAGCTTGTTGGGGATCTTCTTGCTGTAGACAGTAAGAGAAAGTGGAACCTGGCTGTGTGACCCAGCCTGCACGTGGGAGTGAGCTGAAATGCCAAGGATCTCACCTATGCACCTCAAAGCCGTTATTGCCTAAACCAAAGTGTCATCAGACAAAGTCTAGCTGCCCTAAATGCACCTGTCTGATTTTATACAGTCTCACTAAAAGCTTTGTTAGTGGTTCTGAATGGCAGAGTTCCATTACTTTATTTGGAGCTCAGACTGGTGGGGCAGAGGTTGGCTGATTCATCTCACTTACTAGTTTTAAATACAGCCACAGCTTTTGGAGTCCCTCCAGGCTTACAGGAATTACTGAAAATCAATTCTGTATCTTCACATGACTCTCTTAATTTGTACTCTAAAGATTTTATTTTAATAATAGCTTTCTAAGTCGCGATAGGAGAGGGAAAGGATTGTATCAGTCTTGTGGTATGATTAGTCTTTTAATTTCTTTTCCAAATGTAAGCTAGAAACACTTGTGGCTGTTAGATCTTCCTAATAAGACTGTAGGAACATTCTAATGTACTATTATTAGTATTCTCCTTACTATTGTTTAACAGACATTTGTATCAGAAGTTGGTCCCATGGTATCTTGGATCTCATATTTCTGACTCTTACATTCTATTCTGATTGTCTTTTCTCCCCTTATTTTATAAAAATCTGTGTCTAAGTGGAAGCCAGACAAACTGTAAAAACTGAGTGCTTCCATTTTGCAACTTGAAAATTTCAACTCCTTTTTATATAAGCAAGCTTTTTTAGTAAAACAAATCATGTTCAAAATTGGGACCTTGAAATGTTAAACTGCTAGAGAGTCCGGCAAGCTCTGGCTGCGCTGGGGGTATGTCCCTCATAAAATTTTCCAGGATGCTCCTGAATCTTGAGTTCTGGACATACTGCACATTGTGGGAGCCAGAAGCTTTGTAGGCAAGCAGCAAATTTGGTTTTCTCAGGCTTGCTTGCTATTAGTTAGCTTAACATCAGAACCTATATGTCACCCAGATTGCTGTCACAGTCTGTTCCTATCTCCCAAAACTTACAGGACAATGGATTCTGTAAACTTTAGTTCACAGGTTCCTTGGGTTTGAGAAAAAACACCCCAAACCCATACACATCAAAAAAGGACTTGGTCCCCTTCACACAGACTAGTGCAGCACGTGAGTTCCCCAAATTATCACTTGGGTAGTTCACAAATTCACTATGTATTCCCAAGTAACTCTTGTGCCTATGAGCAAAACAATTCTTCAGCTGAGGGGAGGGTGCTGGATCTGCTCCAGCAGCTTTTTGGGTAAGCTGGCACATTTATAGGCTCCATCTGGAAGTGTGATCATGGATACCATTTCTGTGATCACAGTTCCTCTGCAGAGGAGCAGGGGACAGAAGCTGCAGGGATAACCACTGCAGAGAGGCCCCTCTGTCCCCTGCATCCACTGCTCGTGCTGCTATGACATGAGGGCACATTTGAGAATCAAATTATAAAAATATTATTATAATATTTCCATATTAATGTATTTCCAATTGATAGAAATAAATGAGATGATATTGTACTTGAATGTTAGCATACTTGGTTTTAAGGAAGGTAAGAGGATTGACTTTATTTAAGTTCTGGAATAAAAACTTATCAGAGCAAAACACTGCTCCATATTTAAAATTTTAATATTTGCAGCCACACAACTGCATTAGTTTTTAATAAAATTGCATTAATCTGGCAGTAAGCTGTATAGCAAATAGTGATAGTGGCACAATGGAACCAGAGTAACAAAACTGAAGGTATTGTGATGGACAGTATATATATTAAATTATCTTTTTTCCCCCTCTTGGTTGGTTTAATTAGCCAAGAGCTCTTGCAAGTAGTGCTATGCAACAGTGAATCAACTGTTAAAAAACCTCAACCAACCAACCAAAAATCCAACACATCTACCCCACCCAGAAAAAAGCTAAATGAAAAACACAACCAAAAGCAAACAATGAAAAACAGATTTGACCTTGTCTTGCTCTGAGGACTGACTGACTTTTAAACGGTCTGCAAGTGTTTTTCATGTGGCACTAAAAGCAAACAAAACTGTTTGATGTGTGTGATTACTTTTTTTAACTGAAGAAGAGTCCAAAATAAATATTTTAAAATCTATAAATACAATTTATTAAATACTGTATAAATACTTCTATTATAAATTTAATACTCACAGAATGTTAAATTTTCTTACCAAAATCCCACAGTACTTTGTTTGCTGTTTCCTGACAGTTAAATGAGCATTGTGTACCTCAAAATTTGAATGTTTTTTTGTCTCCAAGTGTGGGGTTTTTTAATGAAATATCAGAAATTCTGGGACCGTGATTTAATGGTTCAAATTTGAATCATTCCTTGAGTCAGTGAAAAACTTGGTCCTACACTGATGCAATATAGAATTTCAAATACTTGAAGCGAAACTGGAGGACTCGTGTCAGAGCAGTCCATGGATTGTAGAACCTTCTGCTGGATTACACCTCAGTCTTTCAAACAGAAATATTTGCTTTGCTATTCCTGTACAATGGCAAAGCAGCCCTGGATGTTTATATAGGAAAGTTAAAGCAGTCTCTCATTGTGTTTTTTTTTTTTATTTACAGACACTAAAAATTCTTCTCTCACTGTGAAGGAAGTGATGGAATTAACCTTGCCCACAAAATCATCTGAGCTGATCTGAGAATACATTTCAGGTAACATAAATAAATTAAAACACACACTGGTTTTAGATTTTCTTTTGTCAGGCAGTAGAGGAGTATCAGACTCTCCTTCAGTGTTTATCTGTAACATCACTAGATTGAAGCTTCTGGTGGTATAACTTAAGCAAAGACTAGTTTTTTAAAAAATATTGCGAAAAGCAGGGAATTTGAATACATAGTAGATAGTTCCTGTTTTCTTAGAATACAGATGGCATGTGGAGAAGGACCATATGAAAGGACTGAATGTTTATGAGCAGGATACAGTGGAATCATGTAAAGAAAACAAACTTCAACTGAACACCATAAAGCAAGAAAAACTGGAGACAAAAATTTTTCTTTCATAGTATATTTGTTTTATGCCTGTTATAGTTAATTAGAAACAGATGATTAATTGACTTGGTTTAAAGGGGGGCGATAGGACTTCAAAAAAACAGACTTCTGTCTTTTTTCTGTTGTCTCCAAACATAGTTGTTGCACAACTGTGACTATAATGTGATATTTAATTAATTTTATGTGATATAATTAGTGCATTTAATAACTTAATTACATGTGATGTAATTAACTTTATAGACAATTTTGAATATTCTGATTCTTTCTGCAGTATGAAAGTAAGTAAACTAAATACACTAATCACTAAATAACTTAGAGGCTTTATTTTAACTCTGATGTAGATTCCTTTATGTTGAGATTATAGCCTGTCATTTCTTGCAGACTATCAGCAAAGGAATATTTTTTAGAATTAGTAATTTTTCCTTAGGATAGGCATCTTCTCAAAAGTACATTCTTCTGTTCTGTGAAATACTGGAGTGTTGTGGTTTGACTCTGGCCAAATGCCAGGCACTCACAAATTAATGCACCCAGGGCTCATGAGTTGAGATAAGGAAAATTGGGAAAAAAAGACGCACTAGGGCAGAAAACAGGCTAAAAACTTTTATTTGTTAACAGAATCAGAGAAGTAAATGAGAAATGAAATAAAACTTTCAAAGACACCATTTTCTCCACTTACCACCCTCCCTCTCTCCCAGCAGCTGCACAAGGGAACAAAGCATGGGGTGGGGGGGTAGGTCAGTTCATCACCAAAATGTTTCTCCACTGCTCAGGGGAGAGGAGTCCTTTCTTCTGCTTAGCCGCAGGTCCCAAATCTCACAAATGGCAGTCTGCCCGACCCTGCCACATGAGCTCACTCCACGGGCAGACAGTTTTTCCCAAAACTGCTGCAGTGTGGGGTCTCTTGTCCATGGATCAGACCTCCGAGTTGGCCTTTCAAGTTCAGGAGCAAGGCTTTTTTTCCTCTTTGCTGAACCACAGTCTCTCTCGCATCAGCATGCGGCACTTAATTCAGTCTGTAAAACCTGTTTCTCCACTGAAACTCCCACTGGGCAACAGCCTCTTCCAGGCATCCAGTCACTCCGGCGTAGGGCTGCACATGGATTTTAACGTTCCCTGTGGACTCCATGGGCTGCAGGGGGACATCCCACTTCACCATGGTTTTCACTAAGGCCTGCAGAAGATTCTTGACTCCAGTGTTTGGAGCTTCCCCTCCCCCACCTTCTCCACTGACCTTGGTGTCTGCATTGTTGTTGTTTCCCCTCACATATTTTCACCACCTCCTCCTCCTCTGGCCAAAAGAAGTGCGTGCCCCTCCCCCATCTTGGTCTCTTCTTAAATAGGTTTTCACAGAGGCGTAACCAACATCTCTAATTGGCCCAGCCTTGGCCAGCAGCATGTCCAGCAGTTCAGAGCCACCAGACATTGGCTTTGCTAGACATGTTCACAGGAGCCATTTTCTGGGCTCCCCTCCACTAGCAAAAACTGGGCCAAGCAAAAACCAACACATGGACGAAGAGGAAAAGGCACATATTAGAATAAATTACTGAGAAATGGATCTTCTGTGGGGTTGTTAGTGGTGTTGCCAGTCACACCGTTGTCATTAACCCTTCCCTAAGAACATAGTAGATAAGTAGGAATTTAATCAACGTGTAATTTTTCACTTTGTTTGAAGAAAAAAAGCAGACATCAACCCCTCACGTGCCTTTCAGGCAAATGGTGAGGTGCCAGGAGTGGGACTGGGCTGATGGCTCATCTGTTAGTGCCACCTTCCCTGCTCCCTGGGTGAGGGCACTCTGCACCAGCAGCAATCCTCTTACCTTTTCATCTTCTGGCCCATTGCAATGACCTTAATAAGGTCAGGAAACACCATGGAGCAGCAGAGTGAACAGCAAGACCGGGAATGAAGCTGAGGTGGGTAGGGGTGGCCTTATTTTTAGTGGTTGCCACTTGCTTAACTCTGCCTTTTTGATAGAAATGCTGTATTCCTCCCCTGTGCTGCCTCTTTGGGGGCTGTGTCCACCTTGATTATAGAGCCAACATATGCTGGTCCTGCAGCCCTTGGACCCTCAAGTTCATGCCAGTCATAATTATGAGAATATTACACTAGATGTTTTAAAACAGGGTGCTAGAATAGCCAGCAGTGTTTCAGTTTAATCCGGTAATTTATTTGGCATTAATCTTGGCTCACTGATAATTCAACCAAAAAAAAAAAAAAGTAATTGAGGAAAATATTGAGAAAAAAAGATAAAGGAAGATGAAGTGTGGTTTGTTGCTTGCTTTGTTTTTATTTCCCTTAACTCTTAGAGTCTTTGTCCCCCAGTAACTCTCTGCTTGCACCCCCACTCTTTCTATAACAATAATGGCTACACCACACACAATTTTATGGTTGCCTTTTTACCCCTGAGCTGAAACATTGCCTTTGTCTAAAGTCTAAGCTATCCCTAGGTAAGTATGCAAGCAGTACTCTGAAACTTGTGAATTTGGGAGTTCAAAGAAAAAGTAATTTTCTGGGTGTGCTGTAGTCTTGTATTGCTTAATCAGCTGTGATCACCAACTGATGCTTTTTTAGCAAGACAGAGGAAAATCTATTCTAATGGTTTTTGCTGCAGTGATTGTGCTGACTCAGTGATTCAATCTGCAAAGTTAATTGAAGGGATTCATTAAACTGGGTGGAATTTGAAGGATTTTAGTGTTTTAAGCTTCAGACCCTCAGGCTTCACACAGAATGAAACACATAATCAGCTTTCAGTAAGCACTAGTTTTCATTAATCATAAACTGTAGGCAAAGTTGGAGCTTGCAAATTTAGGTATTTTATTGTTGTTTCATGTTAATGACTATTATCTCTTATTCCTATTGTGTGTGACTCTCTCAGCAACTGTGTTAGCACAGATGGCTAAAATCCCTTGCAGAAAAGTAATCAGCATTTGTGAACATGCTGCATTCAAAATAAATGACAGAGGAGGAAAAATGTGTTGCTTCAGAAATTAGGAAGCAGATCAAACTATAATAATGCATGCAAACACATCCAGGAAACCAGGCTGCAGCTTTGTTTTCAACAAATTCTAACTCCAATATATGTAACCTTCTGTTGAATTTATTGATGGCACAGGAAACAAATTAAAATTAGAGAACAACTGGTTTTATATAAGTAATTTAGAATGTTCTTTTTTTTCTGAAGCCTAGAAAAATGTGATATAATTGACATAAATTAGTACAGTGGAGTGAAAGAGCACACTATCCTACAAATCCTAGTTATCTCACTTTAACTGAAATGTGACTAAAAGTTACAGCTCTTCACAAGCACACTTGATCAGTGTGTGTAATTGGAGTTACCAGGAGCCTTAGATTCAAACTCACTGTGTACTTTAGACTTCTGAAACTGAAAACAATTGACTTAGAATTGTTCATAAACCCATAGTGGAGGTTATGGGAGTACAGTGCTTGAGTTCATGGAACATCATCTGCCACCCTTCTCATGAAGAACTAAATGGCTTGTGCCTTGTTATTAAAATCATGAGACATATCTTGGAAAGATAATTCCTGAATGAGCAAGTTAAGTCATTTTGACTCCTTACCTTTAGTCTTGTTAGTCATGGCCTAAGTTAGGTGCTGTAATAATAGCTGAATTCATACTGTAAACTGTGGGTTCAATCTAAATGTCATTAAAGTCTTAAGTAAAAGCATATTTTTCTTACAGTTCAGCAGCTCTTTTCCTGTGTATTTCCCATGGGGTTCCCTTTCCCCTCCACCCTGCTTTCTTCAACATGTGCTTGTTGCCTGAGCATTGGTTGGTGTTGGGTGTGGAAATTGTTGTTGGCCTGGAGAAAGCAGGCAGCAAGTTGGCAACAAAAAGCATGAAGGAATGCTTTTTCATGAACAAATGCTGCGATTATTCCTTGCTTATGTGTTTGTTGATGGGGAAGTTTTTTGTGCTTAGTTCCCTTCTCCCCTTTTCCCCTTTCCTCCCAGCTAATGAGAAACACATTGATAGCTTGACTTCTGTGGGGAAAGAAATTGAGACTTAAGGTTGACTTTCAGAACAAGAAAGTTCTGCCATATTTATCTCAGGCTGTTGAACTGTTCTTCTGAATATACTAAAGGAGAAATGCTCTTGAATTTAGGTTTGAGCTCCTCAAAGTTGTTTATAAAAAATATTTTATACCTATGACTTGTCTTCTGCCTGTAAATGGGGATGATATCACGTCTTTATAGATGAAGGCTTTCTAGAGAAGGCATTCTTTACTTCAGGAATGTTATTTTTTGCTATTTCATCTCATGCTTTATGCTTATATGTCCCTTTTGAATTTCAGAGGAATTATACTTGAAGCCCTTGTACCATTTTATGTCCTGTAATGCCTGGTCTAGAGGAGATAATACAACTGATCTTATTCTTGAAGATTTCTGTAAATTACAATTCACGAGTGTTTGTTCACCAATGAGAAAACTACTGATTTTAAAAATAACCTGGGAAAACATATTTCTTAAGTATGGTTCCTATTCAGTATTATCAATGCACCTTCCTGACCTCTCACCCTCTGCCACCCCAAAAAAATTATTCTGTAGTGGGTACATTGACTGTATTACAGCTACTTCTGAGATCTTTCACAGGAGTGTCTTGCCAATCTCTTTGGAACTTTCCTTATTCCGAAATATTTAAATGCTGTGATGTCTCCATGAAAGAGTTAGTGGGCATTGCAATGGTAGATTTATTATGCTCCTTGGAATTTTGGTAACATGGAGAGTTTTATAGGAAACATTTTTCTGGCAGAGACCATTTCTCTGACCATTTTACCAATTTGTCAGCACTCACATTCTTCTAATAGTTTAGTATTTTGTTCAAAGAAAATAATTATTAATACAATATTCCTAAATGTTGTCTCATAAAATAGTGGTTTTAAATAGTCATCCTGTGTAACAGAAATTAAATGGGTATTTGGTTTTTTGTTCTAATTGATGCTAAGCTATATTTCTGCTCTTTTACTTCTAAATGATGGCATTGAATTTTGTTTTTAATCCCAAGTTGGCCTTCACTTGGCAGTGCATCACCAGAAAGTTTATTTCCAAAGTACATGATGTGGCTTAATCCTTTCTTCTGAGTACAGACAGAAAGGCTCCAGCATGGGGAATTATTGCAGCAGTGTTGTACATAAGAGGAGCAGATTTTTTTTTTCTTTTTCTTGTAATTTTTTTTTTTTAAATCCTTTCAAGGCAAGCATTTTCCTGCTTCATGCCCATGGTGTCCATCCTCAGGGGGTTGCTTTGTTCAAGCAGCTTCTGCAGTGTACAGAGAGGTTCTGCAAACAGGAAATATTTGCAAGTCTAAAGTAATTATTTGTTGGCTATACATGCAGTGGGGAGCTGGAACTAACCTGCTGCTGCAATGCCCATCCCAGTGAGACTGCTGGGGAGCTTTGGCCAGACAACCTGTTGTCAGTCAGGTGGAGAAGCTGGTCTCAGTATTTCTCAAAACTGGCTGAATCTCGTGGTTGAGAACAAAATTTGATAGGGGGATTTTCCCCCATATGGTTTTACACTTTCTCACAGTGCTGTCTTTTCCTTATGAATTCAGGAGGTGGTCTCTCTATCTCAGCAGCCTCACTGCTGCCTGTGATTTTTCCTTGTTAATATGTTCATTCTGCCTGGTGTTTGCCAGATGTGTCTCACACTTTGGCAGTGTCTCGGGCACCTGAGAGAAGGCAGCACTGCAGAGCTGTGTCAGAATGAACTCTCGGCTCACAAGCTCCTTTGCCGCTGGGAGGAGCTTTACAATGGTCTGGGATGAGCTGTTATGCTTGTTGTCAAACGGGAATAACTTAACTGTTCATATGTCCCTTGCTGATGTAGGGTTTTTCCATAGGCAAGTACTTGTCTAAGTTTCCTCTTTAAGATCCACAGAACTGAACAAATTCTACTGCCCAGGACACTTGAGCTGTGATAGGAAAACTGACTTGTTCAGTTTATCAGACCTTTCTCCCAGGTTTGTGTGTTGCCCATCACATAAGAGTTTTTAGGAAAGGGAAGGGCTTATGAACTAGAGCTGATTGGGATCAGTCATGTACCTTCATATCAGACTGCCTGAGAGTAATCACTGAAACACAGCATTGAATAAAAGAATGATACGCAAATAGGGTAAGCACTACTGGCTTTCTAAACATCCTGAGAAAGCACTTTAGACAGGACTACCAGATTACTTAAAATATGATAGAATTCACTGTGCTGCCATGTATTAATGAAGGCTTATTTTAGAGAATTAGTCTCAATTTTATATATATTTTATAAAATTATATATCTATTCTTAGTGGTTTGTTCTCCATCAATATTTCAGTGACTCTTTCCCACCTTCAACCCCCTAGAAATTTTTCCTTAAAAATGTTAGGTTAAAAAGAAGTAGGTATTTAGGTACATGAAGTTTGGTTTGTACAAAACTACTTTAACCCATAGTAAAATGGGGTACAACATATCTTTACCTGGAGAACTCATAATTGCAGTTTCTTTAAATCTATCTGGATATTCCATTTAAGAGATATCATGAATGGTGTGTCATATGTGATGATTTTATAATGGTTTACTGTATAGCATAGGATTTTTGTTTTCTGATAATCGTCACTGTCTATTACCATCTCTCTGAGGTCAGTTATCAATCAAATCTGTTTAATTGGCTCAGGTAGCACATATGTAAACCTAGCAAGCTGGATATATGTTCTACATATGTGTTCTGAAAACTGCTTAGAGACATTTTTGTGTTCCACTATCAAGTTTGATAACAAATAACTTGATTGGGAAATAGCTTACTGATCTTTTAAAATTATTTTTAAAAATTTCCTAGCATATCTGTCCAGACTTGAAAACTTGCTCTCTTTTAATACTGGAGATTCTTTTTATTTAAATCTATCAGTCCCCTTGAAATGCTCCTTAGATTTCAAGCCCTTCAGAACCAGGTACCTGCTCTTGTTCAGTGCTAAAATAGAAATCTGGTATTAGCAGCCAATGGATGATGTTACAACAAGAGTAAAGCAATGCTTTTTCAATGAAAAATACACGGAGAGATCTAGAGAGACCATATGTATAATAAATAAAAAGTATATTCAGAAGAAATTATGTACAGGAGTGAAGGATGCAACCTTGATTTGGTTTTGGGCATTCTGAGTTGGTAACAACCACTGTAGCAGTGAAATTCTTCAGATGCTTTTAATGAGGGCTGTTAATTCTGTGTTCTCTAATGACATTAATTGTCCAGTACAGAACACAAATAACTTGCCCTCTGAGAGAGGTTTCATGGCTTGTTACAATTTGTGTGAAATATTTTCTGTCACTTATGCAAGTGTCTTTATTTTTGTCCGTGTTTCTTACTGATAATGGGGTATAGCAGCATTCAAACACAGCAGATCATCACAGGATGGTTTGGGTTGGAAGGCGCCTTCAAAGGTCATTTAGTGCAACCCCCCTGCCAAGGGCAGGAATGATCATGTCAGTATCCTCTGCATCTTTAACTCTTGTGAAAAAGATTCTGTTGAATTTTTTCTTTCTTTCATTAGAAAATGGTGTTTGGGGGGCGTGGTCTTGCTAGTTGTTTAGGTGTTTTTGTGTTTGTTTTTTAATATCAAAAATAAGACAATGGAAGATTAAGCTTTAAGAACATCTACAAGAGGACTTTCATGCTGCCTTCCATTTTTTTCTCCAGTAACTGAGTAAGTGTGGTGCTTACATGGGTTATGAGTGAGCAGTTCAATTCCCAGTCTGAAGAAAAAGATTTCCACTTCCACCTGGCCCATCTCTGTAGGAACTTAGTTCTCCTTTTCAGAGATCTACTTTAGACTAAGGAGAAAAGCAGTTTTTCAATCCCTTCTAATGAAGCTTTGCTAACCCCATGGGTTTCCAGAAGAAATGAAAATATCCACTCTGTTGGGCAGAATTCTAATAATATGATGCACTGATGAGGGAAATGGATCACTGGCAGTAGGTCCTTACCAAGTGGGACCTTGAGATCCAGTCTGTATTCCAGTGGGTGATTAATAGACATTCACGAAAACCCTAAAGAGATAAAACTGAGAATACTTCTCACCAGGGTGTTGTAAGGCATGGAAATCAGAGCATTACTCTTGCAGATGGAAATCCTAGGAGGATGCAAAAGTTCTGGGAATTGCATCTCAAGACAGAGTACTTAACCACAGGGTTATGGATTTTTAAAAAGGCACACTTTGGTTTCATCTGTCTCACTTGATGCATTTTGCATGTTGGGCGCTTTGTGGCTCAAGGCACAAAAAATTGCAAGTCAATAAAAATGTTTAATAGTAAATATCTTAGCAAAACCTTTCAAGATGGAGACATTACAAACAAGGCACAGTTAGAAATTAGGGCTTTGGTGAGCTGTATATTTGCAAGTGTACATGTGTGACTGAAGTTTCTTTAAATCTCACAGTGAACACTGGTAAAATTAACTCTGAAATGCAAGTGGGAAAGCTCTTTCCTGTGCCTGTTAATTAATTCAGCTGTGCAGCACTAGGAATTTAATTTCGAATAATGAAGCTGCACGTACCTTTGGTGTTATAGTTGAAACCACAAGGCGTTTGTGGGTATGTTGCATCCTGTTTTGACTCAGTTTGGTTTTTATTTCATCCAGGGTCCAGAAACCTAATTTGCACAGGAAATGGAGGGCGTGGTGGGGGGGAAGGGGACGGGGAGAGAGAGAGCGAGGGAGTGTGCGTTGGAGTGTGTGTTTGTTTGTGTGTTTGTTTTGTTTTTTGTGTAAACCCTGTGTGGATGAGCTCACGGAAAGTGGGGTTAGTTTTTGTCCCAGAACTTTAGGGTTGATTGCAACGCTGATCAAAATAAATATATAAATAATGAGAAGTAGTGGTGAAGGAAACTCCTTGTCTACTTATTTTAGAGAGAACAAGATGGACAATCTTGATTGTGGGACTCCCTAGTGATTAGGAATAATGGGGAAAATTCAGACTGCTACAGGTGGTAATGTATTTGCATTTCATAACTGTTTAATATTTGCGTTCTCTGCAACAGATAACCTTTTTTCTTTTTCAGTTTTGATAGTCCAAAAATACAAGACTTATTGTGTGTTTTCACCTGAGTGGGAGGTTGAAGCTTAAGAATCTCCTCAAGTGACTGCTGACAGAAATAATTACAGGGTGATTTAGTAGAACAAAGTAGCCGAAACCAACAACATATGAGGAATAAAATATTTTGAACTGGCAAGCTGCTTAGGAAATTTTAGTTCAGATGATGCTAAACAGTCTATTAGAATACGGCTGCCTAATTAAGACTCTTAAACAGCAAATCTTTGAAATCGGTATCAATGTGAAGCTGACTATTCAAGACATTTTATGGTACTTTGTAGGTAAAATACTGTGTTTCCCCAGTCTAGCTGGGTAATCTTAATAAGATCTTGTTTTAAACATTTGGATTTAATAGTGTCATATGGTGGATATGAAAGGCTGCCTTTGGAACTTACATGACCTCCTCTAAATGATATGCCACAGGATATTGTTAAGCCTTTCCTGAAATGGTGTTAAATTATATTGGTTCCTGTGATGGGCTTAACCACATGAAGATGGGATGACAAATCAGCCGGGTAATTCCAAGTGTGTATTAACCTCTGCTCTCTGAAAAGCTTCCTAAGAAGCTGTTAACAAATTCAGAAGATATGCCTAAACACTATTTAATCACAAATGTGTTAGAGCAGGAAAATACTCTTGTATATATCAAAGTATCTTGCCAATATATTTTAGCCTAGTTTCATAGAATCCAGTCCCCCATCAGACTGCTGATGTCTTCTTTATGATTAGCAATATGTAACTACCTCTAGGGTTGTGGGCATTTTGTTGTGGTTTTTTGTGTTTGGTTTGGGGTTTTTTTGTATGTGGGGTTTTATGTCTGTTTTCTTGTCTGGGTTTTTTTCCTGTTTTGTTTTGTTTTTTGTTGTTGTTGGTATTTTGTTTGTTTTGTTTTGTTTAGTTTTTCCCCGATAGTGAAGTGTCTTGTGCTTGATGGAGTTCATGTAGTTTACTGGATAGAAGACACTTGGCTTAATAAATCTTTTTGGATGGATGCTACTCTCAGCTGTGATGTGGGGAGTGAATTTGCTTCTTCAAACACTTCAAACACAAGAGGCCATTTTTTTGGAGGTTGTGTTTGTTCTTCATCTCTGCTCATGTGCTGAGCTCAGGACAGCAGCCTGTGGTTGGAATTTCATGAAGCCAATGGGTAGTCCTGGGCTGTAGGGGCTGGTGTGGTCTGTGCAGGTCACTGTGTGACAGTAGCTGGATGACACCTCTTGGGACAGATTGTTGCGTATGAAAGTGGCAAATCCCCAGAGGAAAATTTGCACTGCTTGTTGCAGGTCCTGGTTGGAAAGGTCTATATGTATGCCAGTCTTCATGGTTTGAAAAGTGGCAGCTTCTCCTTTGTGCGTCACATGTGTATCCCTTCCTTCCCACATCAGGGCAAGAACAGTCAACGGCAGATCCTGTGGAGTGACAAATGGGTTTTTCTCTCTGGTATGGCCCAAGATGGTGGGTTCCTTTTTTTGTAGTCAAGAGCCTGGATAATCACCAACTTTCTTCTTATAAAGGTGTAAACTCTGCATTGGAAACCAAGTGTAGGAGAGGAGACATGCAACAGTGGCTGCTGAGTCTGCAGGCAAATGATCACATTTACTGAGGAAAAATCAGAATGTGTTAATGGGAAGGAAGCTGACTGATGGCAGACATTGTTTGTCTTCTTCATCAGGCCCTAAAAGAAAACAAAAAGCCCAGTTCCACAGAGAAAGCCCTCTGGGGAAGATTTCACCAGCACTTCGGTGAAGTGCTCCAACTGGAGTTAAGACTTCGGCTCTCAAGTCTGGTAAGCTGAAGGCAGGTGCACTACACTGGAAAGAGCCAGCAGACAAGGGACAATTTTTGCAGTTTGTGACATAGCAGACATCTCAACTGGCAATTAGTCACCTTCAGAAATTAATAATAAAAAAGCCTCTCTGTACTGCACAGAAGGTATATAAGGTGTTCAACAAAAGGGACAAAACAAAAGGAATTATCTGCTCCACTTGGAAAAGTTTATTTGTTTATTTTTGATTGGTTGTTTTGTTGGGTTTTGTTGTTTTTCTTTTTTAATTTACCCTTTTAACTCATGCTGAATGGTTAGAAATTCTCATGTTCTGTGCACACCTGTCTAATATAAAATGTGTTATCAGAATTTTTCTTGACTTGATATAGAGTGGTGGGAATCAGAAGCTGTTGAGAGTTTCAGAGCTGTTGAGAGTGCTTGTCCTCTTCTTATTAATTTACGTGAGAATTTCACAAAAGTTTGAATGGGTGGATAAAGAAGAGGAAAAACATTCTTACCTAAAAGGCAAAACAACTGTTTTCAGAAAAAGTGAGAGTAGTCTAATCTCATTTTCTCTTTTCTCTCTACTTGACAGTGATAAATACACAGGGGAAAGAGAAATTTAGCTCCATTGTGTGCATCCCCGTGTAACATCTTAGCAACTAATGTTGAACTTAACAACAGGATACAATTTTAAAATTACAGTGACGTAAAGAAAAATTTCCAGTCTTCTCGAACCGATGCATAGAAAACAACATGTAAAACAACAGAGAAGAATACAAGCACATACAATCAAAATGAACGGATGTGTTTCAGACAAGGAATGAAAACAGTGCTTGTGAGATGGACTGGCTTGATTTTGTTTGTTTTGGTGCTGAGCATATGCCAAATGTGGTTGTTTTCTTGGACTGTTGAAATCCTACCTCTGCATAAAGACATTTTAATGGGCTAATGATAGGGAAAAAAAATTGCGAGAATTCGGGTAGATGTTTCCTTCTCACATCAATTATTTTGCAGATTTCCATTGTTATGTGGTACACAATTAGTCACATTGAATCTACATCGGAATAAATAATTCTCTGTGCCAACACATCTTGTTTCCATACCAGCCAGCTGTTTGAAAATTGAAAGCCATAAGGACCCTCTTAGCTTATTAGTTAGAGCTTCCAAATACAAACTCTGTATAATTAAGAGAGGGAACTGGATCAGCCATATGCATTATACCAAATTCCACCGTAGTTAATAGTTCACAAATATCTTTTGTTTCACGACGACATTTAAAGCCAGAATTTTTATATTGAGTCTTAAACTATGTGACTAATTTTAAAAGCAGGAAGACAGTAAGACCTCATAATATTAGGTTATCTGTGCTCAGAAATAACCTTTATATTTGAAATAAATGTATTTTTTTAACAGGTGAGCAGTTGATAGGGAATTATTCACCCATCTGTGTCCTAAATACAACAGCTGGAATGGAATTAAAAGGGACCAAGATAGCTCTCCAAAAAGATAATTTTCAGCAACCTAAACTAACTTTCATTCCAGATTTCCACAGAGTAGGATTTTGAGTACATCATAATTTGAAACTGGTGGCAGCACCAAAATTACTACTGTGAAAGTGAAGGAAAATGAAGACCTTAAGGCATGGCTTCACAATCTCCTGTGAGTTGAGTAATTGCCATTAAGTATGGAAAGTAAATACTCAAATAACAATGGTTTCATTGTTCCTAACAGATACTCATTTTTAGCCAAATGTATTCAGAGGCCAGAGGTCACTTGTTTGGGGTTTATTCCCCCTAAATCAGTACAAATATGAACAGACCTAAAATATTTAGTGTGAGATTTTAAAACCAGCTGAGACTCAAAATATAAATTGTACATAGCAGAGAATGCATCATTTTGTTCGTAAGGATATGAAAAAAAATCTTCCCTACTAGAGCAGTCACACAGTTTGCTTTAAATACATGGCTGAACCAAAAAAATTGTGTTGCTTTTCTGTAGAATGAGCAGAAAAGCACTGAAATCCCTTTCTCTTCTACCAGATTATTGATTCCCATTTTATAGAGAGTTTACAAACAATGGCCAGTATACCTTTGTGCTTTTGGTGTTTTTGTTTGCAATTTATGGAGCCAACTAAAATGTATCTTCTAAAAATTGAAAAAAAACCCATGTGAAACTCTATCCTTTGGAAGAGGAAATTAGTAATAGATCTCACTTAATGGTAAAAAAAAAAAAAAATGTGATTAAGCAAGCATCCTGCTTCCACTTGCTTCAAGAGGGATACAGCTGCTGGTGCAAGGGTCTGATCTGTCCTCTAATCCTTAAACTGGGGTAAATTTTAAATCTGCATCATAATTCCCTAGGTTAGTTGCCATGGTGATTTCTATCACTGTTTTAGGAGACAAGATTTCTATGGAAACAATTTATATGTAGTCTTTTGCTCTGTGTGTTGTTTGTCATTCCCTTCCTAAATAACATTTCAGTCTATTGGCTGGATTTTTCCAAGGTTATCTTGGTTGTCTTGTAGGGAATTGGTTTCTGGCAGTTCGTTGGCTTATATCTTACACTTGGTTGTTTGTTTTGAAGGCACTACTTGTTTTAGGAGACTGTGAGAGGAAAGACTACAGAGTATTCTGACAAGTTCAAGCTTCTTTTACAGATTCCTTCATTTAAAGGTGGCAATCTGCCTATGTGGTTCTGTGGAAGGGCACATGTAAACTGGAAAGGAGTTAAAATACTCTGCTGTGGCTCACTATTTGAGCTGCTGTGCTTGTGTGGACAATAGTTTGGTGCCTAAATGGGCCCATTCATAATAGGCTCTGGAATGTAACATTAATGCAGACAACAGGGCAGCTCATGGTGCCATTTGAAGCTTTTTTTTCCCCTCCCAGAAGTAGAGTTGGTCTCTTTCCAGGAATGAAGTGCAATTTAAAGCAGAAATGCTGTGGTGATTGTGAGAAGGATGGTGTGGGGTGGACAAACACAGCAGACGGAGTAGCATGGTGACTGATCAGTTCTAGATCATGCCAGTGAAAGTTTCTATGATTACCAATAGTATTAAGAGAGATCAGGAGGCTCTGTAGGGGCAATCAGGTCAATTTTTTTATTGTTTTCTCAACTGACACCAACTAAATCGGCTGATAAGTTAGCATATAATTGGGCTATGACAGGATGCATGAAGACAGTCTTAGCAAAAAAATTAGTTTTTAAGATTTATATTAGTGCTGGCACAATAATGCCATCATTTCTATAATTTCTATCAGTTCTAATTATTCTGACAGCTTTCTCTCTGACGTATTCTCTCCCGCTTATGCAGTTCATTAACTTTGTGGTATTTAAGTATAACTTGGTTTTAAATCAAAACAAGTCTGCAACACCATTTCCTTCTTTTAGTTTTGCTGTGTATTCTGCAGTTTTGGGACTAAGCAAACTAAGCAAAAATTTATATTTGGTCAGACACAACATATAGTTGTACAGTTGTTCCTTTGAAATTGCCAAATTAGGAAATACTTATTTGTTCTCTAAGAATATGTGGAACTGAGAGCTGGCACAGTGGTTGAGCTCTGTGTTGACTCGTCAAAAAAGAAGTTTGAATCAGTAATAATACCAGATTACCTATTGAATTTAATATATGCAATTCAGAAATACTGTGTGTATCTCACAGGTTTGGATGGCCTGACCTGGCAAAGCCTTCTTACATGTAATTTTAACAAAACTGTTTTATTTATTATATATGTGTCGTGGTTTAGCTTGGCCCAGGTTTTTCTAGTGGGGGGGGCCACAAAGATGGCTCCTCGGTGAAGCTTCTCGAAGCCTTCACCATGCCCAGCTCTGAGGTGATGGACATGCTGCTGGCCAAGCCTGGGCCAATTAGAGATGTTGGTTACGCCTCTGTGAAAACATATTTAAGACGAAATCAAAACAATGGGTGCACGCACTTTTCCTTAGCCAGAGGAGGAGGAGTAGGTGAGAGTATGTGAGGGAAAACAACATGGAGAGACCAAGGTCAGTGGAGAAGGAGGGGGAGGGGGAGCTCCAGGTGCCGGAGCTCTGCAGCCTCTGCAGGCCGTGGTGAGGCCCATGGTGAAGCAGGGGGTGCCCCTGCAGCCCATGGGGGCCCACGGGAAATGCTGAGATCCACT
>VZRN01000709.1:119466-153377 GCA_013397935.1 Dasyornis broadbenti
TCACTGTAGCAGTGTCGGGCGGGCTGCCGACAGTGAGACCCATGGCTACGCAGAGGAAAAGAACCTCTCCCTGGGCAGGGGAAGAAGATCTGGGTGATGAACTGACCTAACGCTCCCCCCCCCCATGCCTTGTTCCCTTGTGCAGCTGCTGGGAAGGAGGGAGGGGGGTGAGCGAAGAAACGGTGGCCTTGAAGGGTTTATTTTACCTCTCATTTACTCCTCTGACTCTGTTAGTAATAAATTAGATCACTTTGCAACCTAAGTTAGTCCTGTTTTGCCTATTCTAAGTGCGTCTTCTCCCGGGTTTCCTTATCTCAACTCATGAGCCCTGAGTGTGGGTGTGTTAATTTGGGGGTACCTGGCATTTGGCCGGGCTCAAACCATGACAATATGTTGTTTTGTGAAAACAAAACTGTAAGTACAATCTCTGTCTCTTAATTTTAATCTTTTTCCAAATTTAAAGACACTATCACAACCCATGAGGTCTTTATAGCAATGGTGATGCAGTTCTACATAGAAAACAATTTTTCTGGGAAAATAGAGGTAAGTCAAGTTGCTGTAAAGAGAGCAAGACAGCCCTCAACTTGTAAACTACAAATATGAACTGATTTTTTTTTTGTTTGTTTGAAACCAGGCAAGAGTCACAAAATGACAAGGAAAAATAAAAAATCCTGCTAACCAGAAGTCTAGACTAAAGGTATATAGGAAGGGTCATAAACAGGTCTATGGCCTTTTTAGAATTTGTATAAAACTTTCAGGCCACCTAGGCAAACACCATAGGTGATATGTTTCTTTTTCAAAGGGTCTTGTGAACACATTCTCATTTCTGTCAACATTTTTTTCATCTGTATTTCATACACAAATCGTTATGTCCAATGGCGCTTAAATTTTTTCACGTGATTTTCAGGCTTTTCTTACCAAATGAACAGATTCCCTGAGGGACTTATAATGAGTTAGATACCTGGTGATTGCTCTTCAGCTGTTTGGTTTTAACTACAGATATTTACAGCAGAAGCCTTAGGTAGGCTTAGATAGGCTTGTTTCAAGTTGTGCCAAGTGAAATGTACAATACAGGTTAAATTGTGATAGCGTTGTCTGAGAATCTCCCTCCTCAACCCTTCTCTTCCACTTAAAAATGAAGGGGACAGAAGGTGATAGGTGGATGACAATTTGCCTGGCAGGCTTGGTTATTGCTGGCCTCTGAAAATGATTGATGGGACTGCCAGCTTTAGTGTGATGGCATACATATAAGTAAAAATCAGTTTCCTGTGGAAACACCTGTCTGTTTTCTACTGCCAAACACTTCAAGCCTTTCAACTTCTTTCCTATTCAGACAAGACTGACAGAAAATTAAAACCCTGAACAGAAGAATTTGGTGGGCAAATAAAAGAAAGGCTCTGACAGACAGTACGAACTCCAGCTTTCAAACTATGGATCAGTGGAGGCTAGGAGGAGGCACGACAGAGCTGATATGGTCTCTGGGTGGGCTTGATGTGGAGAAGCTGCACAAGCTAAAAATGTGAACACATGGGAAATCCCTGCCCTCACCAAACTGCTGCTTTGGTACAGGTTGTTGTGCAGACTGGAGTCTGAAGAGGAGGTTTAGGATGCCTGAACTGCCATGTGAAATGATTCCCTTCACTCAAGCAAGAAGCAACGTTTGGAGCAGTATAGTCAGCTTTTGTGTGTCTACAAGGTGTTCTCGTTGTTCAAGATGTCTTACGCTGCATATCACCCTGGCAAATACAGATAACACTGGGGACTCAAACATCTTGAAGTCTTTTCTGTCCAGAAGGTCAGACTGAACACTGGCAGCTCTAGTAATACTGCTGGGTTGACCAAGAGATCATGTTTATGTTACCACTGGCCTTTAAGCACTCTGGTGTTTTCAAATCTGTTATTGCAAAACATTTGGGGGAGAACTGCAGAGAATAGTTGAAATGGCCTGCTTTAAATGGTAGCATTTAAAGGAGCTGTAGAAAGAAGAAAATTTTGGCACCAAACTACTGTTGGAGTAAGTTTGCAACGTGCATCCATCTTGTTGCAGCTTTATCTATACATAGCTACAAAACAGAAGCTATGTGTAGATAAAATCAGTAGCTCCTGAGAAGTTCCTGCATTACAAATTTTTTTTTTCCTTAAAAAGGAAAAGTTTCTGACCCCATTTAACTGATAGAAATTGGAATTCTTTCAGTGCTTGCTGAGTCTGTTGTTAGCTTCCAGGGAGAAATATGACTGACTTCACATCATGGCTGCTTGCAGCGTCCTAGTACCCTTCTGATTTTTTGTTCATCACCACTGATATCACCTTGGCTTTTTTCCTAAGTCCATGTTTATTGTCATGGCATTGATGGTTGTTTTTATTTGCCTTTTCTTTAACTGGTTGAGTTGTTCATTTGCATGTCTTTTGCGAAATTATTGCTACAGGCAGCCAGCATTGACTAGAGTTAATGGTTGTGGTGGAGTTCTGTGTCAGGTGGCCCCACTGAAGGACAGTTTAGTATATTTATGTTACTTTGGTGTTGCAGGCCATGGGATAAAGAATTGCTGAGCTTTGCCTCTGCCTAGAGATGTCAGTGGTCCTGCAACCAGGAGTTTGTTCTGTTGTACTGTTCACCTGTTGCTTTCTCTCTGTACGTCCAGACATAAAGTGACTGTCTAGGTTCTGAATGTCTTTGGAAATATAACAAAGTGCACATTTCCTTGTGGAAGCAGCTTTTTGTTCCTTCGTGTTAACAGACAGCATATTTTTCAGTGCAAAACGGCATATTTTCAGAATGTAAAATTTCAGAATGTAAAATGAGGAGAGTGGCTCTGGAGTTAGTGTAGCACTGTAGCTGTCAGCAGACTCACCAAGGGCTCCACAGGCATAGGTTTAGGTTGGGTTAGATGTAAACAGTGTGAGGGAAGAACGCACTCTGAAATTTCACTTTTTTCTTTCTGCCTAACCATTTGATCATAAATTTATATTTATGAATTCATGCAAAGCCTTCATGTTCAAGATAAGTGCCAGGAATGAAATACTTATCCAAAACTGGGAGAAAGTGAAAAACAAGATACTTACTCCTTTATTTTAATAACTACCTGAAATGTCATTCCTTTAAAAGAGCAATACCATTCATCTATACATGGCCTCATTAATATGGGATTAAAAGTCTCTTCTGTTCTGTTCTATTCTGACTGATGTGCTCCCGCCTCCCCCCCCAAAAAAGGAGAACCCAACCCACCAACCAACCCCTCTGCCATTCACTGTTCTTTGATCTAAAACTGTGTTAAATAACTCCTTGTATCAGGCAATACTCAGGTCTTCTAACAGAAGCTGAGAAGTTTGCCTTTGGTGAGACTGACTATACTTGGTAATCATCTATTAGTCTGAGAACTAGGAAGATCAGATCAGCATCTTAATGCAGTGTCTTCTCCAAAAAGACACTTTCAGAACACATTTTAAAGAGAGACTTTACTTAAGGCAAGAAAAATATTCTGGCAAGGAAAGAAATACACAGAAATAATTTTTCAGTTTTTAACATCTCTCTGGTCTCTGCACATCTGAAGTTACTGGGGGGAAGCTGAGAGTTGTTGGGGGCATTAAATATTAACTCTTTTGAGCTGTCAGAAAAGTAAATTTTAGTGACGGTATACTGCACGTTACTCTTTAGCATTTTAAATGGCAATTTCAGCTAGAAACACAGATGTTATAAGTTGGTTTTGAAGTCTCAAGTGAAAAAACCCTACACCCAAACTGCCATCTTCAAGGTAGCTGAAACTTATTTTAAAACAGTTCTCAAAGGATTAGTGTTCAGGTTGTGGCCAGAGCTGCAGATTAATACCAAATATCGTTTTTAAAGGTTTGGAACCTGTAAGAGAGACTTTTGATCCACTGCAGTAATAGGACAATATTGCCCAAGTAAAAGGCAAGCTGTAATTTTTTTACTTCATCTGAGTAGCCTGCTTTTTACAGTACTTTTTAAATACTTCCTTTCTAAAAAGAGTTATGATGATTTAGACTTTTCTGCAAGTCAGGAGTTAAATAAAAGGAGAGAGATGATCAGGAACATAGTAACGGCTGTATCATGGTATGGTCTTTGATGAAAAATAATGAAAAGGCTCAGTTTGGCAATTATTAGTAGATCTTTCAACTGGGATATAGGTTTTTTATACAGTAATAATATTGGTAATAAGACACTTTTTCATTCAGGAAAAGCTGTATTTTAACAGTTCCAAGATATTAATTTAGCTGAAACTCTGGGTAAAAAGAGAGATGCTTGTTCTTTATACTGTAAAACTGCATTTTCTGTGAGAAAGGAGCTTTGTACATGAGTTGCAGTAAGGACTTTGTTAGGAACTCTAATGCCCATGTGTGTAGTCCCTTCACTGGTTTTCAGTGAAAATGCACATAAAACATACTCGTTCCTGTGACAGCAGGCTGAATAAATCCTGGAAGGCACATTAGGTAGGTTTGAAATTTTCATTGGTTTGGTGAAAGAATCCCTAAATCTTCTTGTATCCAGTGGGTGGACTTTCTCCTTGAATCCCCTCTTCAGTCCTTCCCCAGGGTGCTGCTGCTTTGTTTTTGCTATCACTCTTCAGGCCCAGCTATCCTATTAAAAAGAATTGAGGGTGGAGATGGCTGGGTGTTGGGGTGACAGCTCTATAAATTTGCTGCTTTCAGACCTGCTGAAGAAATTGATTATTTAATGCTCAGAAGCTATCCAGTGGACAGCCATCAGGGGCTGTGTAGGCAGAAGTTGTGGAAGCTCAGAAGCTGTGGAAAACAATTACTAAATATGGCAAAGAGTTTATCAGTCACTTTGATAGAAAGTATTTGTCGGCCTGTTGTCACCAACAGCATAGGGGTTTGACTACATTCCCAACTGCTATTAGAGGATCAAATAACAGCAAGTGTCCAAAATAACCTTTTACTGCCTTCCCTGGAATATGAGGTTCTGACAGCCTGCGTACCGGCCTGCTGTGGTTGTGCTTTTGTCATGTGAGAATTGATTTGTCACAGAATTATTTATATTCATTCAGGGACAGCCTAGTTCAGAAAGAATAACTCAAGTTTAGCAGGGAGATTTTGCTGTTAAAGCAAGGCTTTAACGGTCTGTTAATATTTTCTGTGTATGTATGAGGTAAAAATGAATACTTGTGCATTTGTGTGAACTGGTCTGAATAACCGAAATTCCATTTTTAAAATGGAATGAGAGGCTGTTGTACCCATACCTATCTACATGGTCCCAAACAGAAAGTGCTGCATTATCTCTTCAATGCTGCAGTTACATTGCATGGAGACTTTTCAAGGAGCATAAGAGAGCAACTCCTAAAGAGGTGAGAACACAAGTGGAAGAAACCTCTTGACATATCCATCATCAACAATAGTTGTATCACAGAACACTACATGATGTGTCTTGCTTTTCCCATTCAGAGGCTATTCCAGAGCTCAGCACTCCAAGGACTGGCAGCCTTATGGCTCACTGCCTGAATGTAATGATGCCTCTTTTGTTCTTGTCCTGGTAATGCCTTTTCCACTCCCTGATGTTCATCTTCCTGAAGCATTTGTAGTAAGTGATCACCTCTTTCCTTTATTTCATTTCGAAAAGCCAAAATTCATTCTATGTCTGCAATATTTTGTCATTTTTTCACTCCTTTTTGGCTTCTGGCAGGACATAAATACCACAAGCAGACTATTTGTAATGTTTTGGGGTTTTTTTTCAGTGATGACAGTGAAATCTAGTCTGCAGTAAGGGGAGAAATAGCATTCAAATTTCACTTCTGAGGCTGCATTTTTTTATTCTTTATCAGAATTGTAACTCAAGATGAGTTGAGAAAGAACATACGAAGTGAGATTAATGGTATGTGATGGCAGCCAGCACTTCCAATTTTGAGGACAAGGGAGTACAAGGAAGCTGAGTTCTTGCATACTTGTGGTAGTAATTGAAATGTGTTTGAGAAAGCACAGAGTGAAAGCATGTTTTATTTGTCTTCTGTACCCTAAATCTCTCCTGTCTGGAGCTCCTGTTGGGGTGAGCAGTGACTCTAGCTGAGGTGTGCTCTGAGTTTGCTCTGCATGGAGCCGCAGCCAAGGAAGGAGGGACTGAGGCAAGTCTGGTCCCCATGGATGGATCAGGAAGATATTCTAGTTTTAAATACAACAGCTGATCTGTGTGAATCAAATCAAGAATGAATGCTGAAAGTCAAAACTAAAAAGAAGCAAATAAGAGGCAGAGCTTATTATTAATCATTTTAGATGTAGGGTTTGTTAGGAAAAAGGGACAGTCTGTGTGTGTGGTGAGTGGTGTAACTTCTTCTGGGAATAGTTCTGGTGTGGCTGTGGCACGATAAAGTACAGTGCTTTCAGTCCTAACATTGTCCTAAGTTAAGAACTGCCAAACTGATCAAAAGTAAAGTTATAAATGATTTTTGTTTATGCTTAATGAAAAAAATGTAGGTGCTAATTTCCAAAATAACCTTACTGTTGGAAAACATACCAGTTTAAATTTTTTTTATATGAATTTATCCAGGTTTGTCCACCTTTGCCCAGGGGAAAGGGAACCGAAGCTTCTTTCCAGAGCATTGTTTCTCTAGGTGAGGCCTAATGAGCTTAGCATCTCAACAGATTGGGAGTAGCACAGAAGATACACAAGAGGTAACAGTTCTCAATAGCCATCTACAAACATTTACTCCAGACCACCCCTGGCAGAGTGGGAAACATCTGCTCTGGAAAGGGCTGATAAGAAAATTGAAGAATGAAGATCTAATTAATATCGGAGGCAAGGAGACTCAGATCCAATGGGAAACTGAACACTGGGGGTTGCTCATCTTGGAACCAACGAAGACTGACCCAATACCTTTCTCTGTGTTTTGACTGTATAAAGTTTAGGAGAAAATCTTGTAAAAACATGTTTTTCATGGAATGATTCTCTCTGCATAGCCGGGCTATGTATGGATGAGATGATTTCTGTGACACATCCTGGCCAGAAAATAAAGTAATGCCTTGACTCTCTAACACTAAAAATAATGTTGGAGGGTTTTTTGTTTTTCCCTTGACATTACAAGAATTATAGGACAAAGTGATGGAATAATATCCGTCAGGATTTAAGCACCTACCCTGCATCTGACGTTTTCTTCTTTGACTGAATTCAGGCTCTCTTCTGCATAACATCTGGCTGAAAGATATTATGTGGCTTTTGGGAGCATCCTATTATATTTCTCAGTATCATCATAACCCACATATGTATTCTGAAAGGCTTGGTAGTCATAATACAATATTATTTCTCTCTCAATTATTCATTACTTGAAACCTTAACCCTGGTGAAGGAGAGCACTATTGGTACATTGGAAAAGAACCTTAATCTATCGTAATAAAAAGAATTAACTATTTCTTCTTAGTGTAAATTTCCACCTAATTTATTAGTGAGAGTTTGGTTTGTAACCTATATTTTAAGTATTGTTAAAATGCAGAAAATACTTGTGGTGGGGAAGAAAATTCACTAGGCAACGGAAAAACTGTAAAAAATTCTCACCGAAGCACTTTGTGTGTGATGGATGGACTGAGAGTCAGCAGGAACCTCCTCAGCAGAGGAGGTTCCTGCTGACTGTGTCATGCAGCACATAGCTACATCACTTAGGCCTTACCTCTTAAAATAAGTCAAGAACTAGCAGGACAGAGACACAAATGCAGTTCCACAGGGCTTTAAGTAAGGACGTTAAGCAGAAGGACTTTGCTATTTGCATGCAGTCTGTAATAAGGCAATTAGTTTATCCAAATGAAAATACCATCTTGGGATTGTTTTTTCCACAATCTGTCACCTCAATCTAATTGCTTACAGGAGAAAAAGAAGTCAAATTTTCATTAACTTGAACAAGTATTGTTTTAGAGCATTTTGGAAAATCAAACAGCTATAAACTTTTTTCTCCTCCTCCTTAATCTTCTCCATTCTTATCCATTCCTCCTGAGAGGAGGAAATACATGAAGATGTCAGTATCCACATACAAAAATATCTGTGTTAATTTGGCCCACAGTCATTGGTGTCCAGGGACTTGTGTATGCTGTAGGAGGGAATTACAGTGTCCTGCAGAAGGGAATTTTGTCTTGTCACCTGAGTTTTGGTTCCCATCTCCTTTTGGAAGGAGATAGGGAGCAAAGTAGGGAAGAGTAAAGGCTGTACCTTCTCAGTCCTGAGGTATCCACATGCTTTTTCTTCACTGCATTTCCATTTCATTATTTGTCACTGCATTTCTTTTATTTAAGAAGGTAATGTGTAGAGAAAAAAAGCATCAAAAGACTTGCCCGGAAACTGAATTGTGAAATAAAATGTTGACTATGTGAATGTAGTATGCATTTCAGTTTTCAAAAGATCTGATGCTAAAATCTTCATCTATATAGGCAAGATTGTCTTCCCTTAAACAGCAATAGGTTACTCACAGATTTAATAAAATCTAATTCAATCTTTGTAGCAGAATATTGTGCTCAGAATGTAGGGAAGTGAGCATGTGGGTTTGGACGTGGTTGCATGAAGGTGGTTTTAGTTGTTTGCACTTAAGACAAAGTAGAAATTGGACAAGTTCATACTGATATATATATATTGCCTCTCTATTAAAGAGGCTCAGGCATCATTGAAAAAAGGAATGAACGGTATCTTACTAAGCTGCTGCAAATGGCAATAGGTCTAAGCGAGTACAAGTATGTTAAATGATGTTAAATTAAAGCAAATTGTACGTGCACAAACTACATTGCCTGTACTTTTTAATTAGCAACTTTAAGACTTATGCCAGGATGTTTTGAAGTGTATTGTGTCTGGTCTAGGAGAGGATGAAAATCAGTATTCATTTGACAATAATTTCAACTCATTAGCAGGAAATAAATCTCATTTTAAAATAAATGCAAAAGTATACAAATATTTCTAAAAATCTTGTCTCCACAATTGCAAGAAAGAAGAGAGGTACCATATCTCATATAATGTTGCCTAAATTTGACTTCCTAAAGTGTAACTGTACCAACTGGAATGTTTATGATGCCAGTCTCCGCAGGGATTATTTTTTGTGGAAAATAAACCCGTAAAAGATGAATAAATAACCTTTTTATATCATCAAGGCCTCCAAACAGCTTTACTTTCTCAGATGGTGATACTGTATTTTTCTGGCAGAATGTATTGGTAACATACTTAAATCTTTGACAAACTCGAGATGCACTTCAAATATGGTTTGCAGAAACTAGTTGATCTTTCTTCAGAACTTCATAAAAAGTGGTCCAATTTACTACCTCAGGGTACTTTGCAAGTAAATTTTATGAGCTAATTAATAATTAATATTTGTAAAGCATTTTGGAAGGCATATACTGACTTTGAAATTTGGAAGGTACATACTGGCTGTAATAAAAATCCAACGTGAGATTAATATAGATTTAGTATTTTCTAGCACACTGGTGTCAATTTTTCATCACTTTGCCTGTATCTCATTAGCTGTAGTAAAACCAGAAGTGTGTGTGTAACCACACAGAACCCTTTCCTTGTGCTGCTCCTGGACATTTGCCTCCCTCCCATGCACAGATGTCCTAAAAGGCTGGCGAAGGTCTTCAATCTCTCAGCCTGTGTAAATACTTTAATTAGTTATGGAGTTTGCAAGAAAGCCCACTGAGGCCAATTGTCTTTTCATTGAGAGACAGCTCTGCCTGCTCATCTGTTTTATTGGCCTGCGATTCCAGCCCCATGCCAAAACCATTATTGCTGGATAAATTAATGAGAACATGTTGTTGCCTCAGCTTCTCAAAACTCCGTAATTGCAAATGTTAGGCATTTAATTGAAACAACACTTAAAAAAATTAGTCGCTGTTTCTTGATCTTTGTCATGCCAGTGCCATTCAGAACAATTTCTGAAAATACCAAGCTTAACTAGGAGCAGCTTTTGCCTTGCTGATAGAATTAACCTGTTGTTTTGGGTTTTTTTAATACAAGGAAAATAACTTTTTTTTTTTTCTCCAGCTATGCAGGCTTACAGGTTACTAGAGGCACTGCTGAAGTTCTTGGTAAACACTGGCAGTACCTCTGTTTTGTAGGTATTTTTCTTGGTGGAAGAATGAAGTTTTGTACTTCATAGCATACTTCTTGCTTTCTCATCAAGTCTTTACAGCTGTGTCCAACCCAGTGGGCTTCTAGTTTTGGTGCCACCTTTGTGACAGTAACCAGGACAGTTTAAATTTATGCTTACACTTTGTAGGGGAAAAAAAACCTTCAGTCCAAGTTTCTCTTCTCTGCTCTGGCTTTGTGAAGGTTATTCATGTACTTGTAGTGTGCAAATAGCCAGGCATTCATTGCAGTTACAGGTCAAATATTTCCAAATTTAAGTGAGGTTTTGAAAGTGTTTTTATAGCACCAGACACTTGATTGTTAGTGCTGAAGATCAGAATGGAACTGCTTCATGCTTTTCACTCTGTATCCTTTGGAGAAATCAATACTGAAGTCACTTTGCTCTCAGGAAAAGAGCAGGTCAGAAAACAAACTGAGGCCACATTCTGACCCAATTCAGAGTGAGACCACTGGGTACTTAACTGTTGTGCTCAGCCGTAGATTAGAAACATATCAGGAAAGAAAGAGATACAGAAATCACTGCTTAACATGAGTCATGTAGGGCTTTTTGGTTGTTTTGGTGGCTTATGTTTCAGTATGGCAAAAGAAATAAGGAATGTGCAGTGCTTTGTTTTGTTATCTTTAACTGCCATGTGACCAATTGTAGTATCCAGCTTCAGTAACTCTTATTTGGACTGTAATTGCATAGAAATCAGTAGAAATATACCAGTTCATTTATTTCTCAGCTAAGGAATTTTCCACTGGAAAATCAACTCAGAACCAACTACCAATTCAACTGGGAATGTTAAAGCATGCATCTAGCATGCAGCTGTGGTGCCAGAACCCTGTGAGGTTTGCACTCTCAGATGTGCCAAAGGTTATAAAACATGGCCTGCAGGTTGTGTCAACCTACACTAGATCAGGAACCAAAGGGAAACTCTGCAGAAACAGCCAAGCCTGGGAGATTCTGCTTTCTCTGGGGCATAAGAAAGAGAAAGTGTATGTCACTTTTGCACCAGGCATGCAGAGTATGTTCTCATTTTTTCCACTTGGATGTTCTTGGCCATGATGACTCTGACCCTCCCCACCAAGTACTTTTTGGAGGTCTCTGTACAGGCATCCTGCCTATTTACCTCCTTGTTATTTTCTGCCAAGCAAAACAATTGAAAAGCAATTTTAATGACTTTAGAACTCCTCAGTTAGAAAATTCTATCATGGCACTTGTCAGACATAACAGGCCACCATCAAATATCCACCACTCCTTGTGGTAGCTGGGAGAGATCTAAATAATAATTGAGGGACCTTACAGAATAGCAGTATGTTAAAAATGTATTGTGAGTGGCAGAAGTAATTGTAGACTCACTTTCACATCACTATAGCTGAAGATTTATTAGCATTCTATTTTTTATTTAGCTTCCTTGTGATTTTTGTAACTTGGTTGTAAAACATTACTGCTTGGTGACTCTTGCTACAGAAGGTTTGTGCACGTGTAAGTGATTGCACAAAAGTAGGAGGGGGGAAATGTTACTGTTTGGCAACAGTTGTATAATTAAATTTTTTTTCTTCGGCTCTTAAGTGATGCATGACAATTTAGGAAATCTGCTGCCAGGAGCTGCCAGGAAAACTGAGTAGCATTAGGCTACATGTACAAATACTCAAAGAGAGTACAGAGAAGATATAACTGTTAATGTGTGAATTAGCAGTCTGAATTTAAGAACACTTTGGAGTTTCTTTTGTAAGGTTCTTTTGTTGCGCAGTCGCTGTTTTTAATCTGCATATTTATTAAAAATTGAGAACAAAGTGAAATTTTTAAAAATATTATGTTCGTAACATGGCATTATGAAATATTTAAAGACATCTCCGTCTAAACTCAATAATCCTAACACTCCCTTTGTCCAACAATAAAACAATCAAAACTACACTTTCCTTTTGAAACTGTAAAATCATGTGCTTTTGTGTGTAATATCAGATGAAATAATTAATGTGACTGATACAGTCTTTTCAATGGCAGTCTCAGGGGTTTTTTTTAAATGTTGCAGTAATTGATGAAGTATGTATGTTTCCATATGAATGTCTTTTTAAAATGAAGATGTGAGAACCAAATTCTCAGCCATGATTATGGAGTTAATGGTATGGAACCATGTTAGTCTGAGGAATAGTTAGTTCATATAAAACACTACTTGAAAAATAATAATTCTTGTATAGTTAGATAAGAGGTTAAATCTAATGTTCTGCCTGCAATTCTGAAAAAGATCTGAAAGTGTTTTTGCAAGTACAGGCCTTGAGACACTTTTCTTGTGGAATTCTCTAGTGCTGGCCGTGGAAGGGTTGATAACCATTGCATTAGAATTTGGCACATACAGTTGATTTTAGCTGTAGTAAATGACAACCTTCTTTAATATTTTATTTATTCATTTATAAGTTCTTTTAATATATTGGAGAGCTGTCTGTTAAAACCAGCTTTATACTGTCAATAAAATTTAGAAAAGCATTTAAGTAAATTCACCAAGGTTACAAACTAAATGTTCTAACTAATTTGATTGAAGAAATTGTATTTATTGCCTATGGTTATTTACACACCCTTCCCCCCGCCCCAATTAAAGGAAGTCTATATGGATGTATGTACTCAAGTTTCATTTCATTACAGTTTTTAATAATATACAGTTAATACTGGAAGCAACATCAAATAACAAATTCTCTGAGAACAAACACAGTTGTCAACACATTCCTACATAATTTAAACAACGGCATAGGAAAAGTAATTAGCTTGACAATTAACCAAGCTAACTCCTCTCAATATTTGCTCTTTGGCTGATAATGAAACAATCAGTAAGTGAATGCCTGGGAATCATTGCTGAACGTGTGTGTTGTTTAAATCGGAAGTCCTGAAAATGAGAAGAACGATTTAGGACTTGATAAGTAAACTGCCTTCCTATGATGCAAATTGGGGAAGAATTGATAAAGTTGGATCCACCCTTAATGTTTGGAGAAGCATTTGAAGCTTTATAGACATAAGACGGCAGCATTGCTATGGGGGCTTACAGGGGCAGTTTTTCCTGGAATATACAACATGGTTAAGTTTAGGAGGAATCCTGAAATACAGTGGTAGCAATCTTGGTGGCTGAAAATAATTGAATTAGTATTAAAATATCCCCTTTTTCGCCTTTCAACTCCCAGCTTTTCTGTAAGAAAGGACTTCTACCTGTGTCCAGTGAATTCTAAGGGTATGTGAAGCTTAAGATTCTAGCACGGCCTTCAGAGTTTGAGGGTAAAGGGACTTGTATGCGGACAGATACTACATATTTTTTGATCTTACTGAATGGCAAGTATTAGCATATGTGGGCAGTGTAAAATAAGAATGTTGCTGTATGTGTCTAAAGAGGATTTTAGGGCTAGACTCCTACATTTTTCACATCTCACTACTGGTTTAATCTATATTTTAATAGGTTTATTTTTATGCTATTGAGTGTCATAGTCAATTTTTAACTTCCTCACTAGGACAGCATGATGGACTTCAAATGCTGAGCATCATTTCTTACTCAGTGCTACATGGCTTTGCACACCAGGTGTTAGATGTTAAGGCATTTGCACAGCAGGTTTAAAAAATGGTTATACACTATAGGCTCTTGCAGGAAAATAGGTTATACAAATTGTTCTT
This sequence comes from Dasyornis broadbenti, assembly GCA_013397935.1. Lineage (NCBI taxonomy): Eukaryota > Metazoa > Chordata > Aves > Passeriformes > Dasyornithidae > Dasyornis > Dasyornis broadbenti. Next base: position 133,186 of record VZRN01000709.1, read on the forward strand.
ATAAGTCACGATTGTCGCTTCTGACATAAATCAGTGTGGCTTTTTCACTTGCATAAGCACATCTGATACTGTTCACATAGCTCATAACAACCTACTGAGGAAGCTGAATGATTTTCAATCCGCAATTTGCCTCATTTCTGGTAGACTTCCACCTGACTCATTACTGAAAAATCTAATCAGAAATCAGACTTGTGATGTTGTTCTGGTTTTGCAAAAAGAGTGGCTCTGAGTTTTTTCATTATATTTCCAAAAACTTGTCCTTTTCCATGAATCAGCCTTGATTTCCTATAGCTAACTGTATTTCCTTGAACCTGCAAATGAACATTTTAGTTGTGGAAAGCAGTTTATTCTGCCTCCCCTTGGAGCATGAAGAAAACTCAGCTCAGGTCCCTCTGGTGCCTTTTTACTGGTTTGGCTGAACTCTGGCAAATTATCTGTTCCTGCTGCTCTGAACATCTCAAGTTGTGTAACTCAAACAATTTCCTGGCAGCTGTTTCTGGATGATTTGAAGCCATCTCATTTCTTTGAGGGAAGCAGCTGTATCTCTCTCTGCTCCATTCCTCAGCAGCCTTTCATTAACAGCATGCAGGCAGCAAACACAATGCCACCACACCTGATGCTAAGTGCTGTGCAGTGGCATCTGCACAATTGCTGTCTGGCCGAGTTCTTAATCCATTTAAGGAAGATGTACCTTTCCTAATGTACAAATAGTCTAGGAATGTGTCCCAGTTTCCCAGAGTGCTGTGCTCTTTAGATATTCAAATATTTGCATACCTGACAGAGACATTTTGTATGCATTGGGTGCCCTCAGAACTTATCTGCAGCATACCCACTATGTTTTTTAATCATTACTTTGACTGTCTCTCTGTAGAAGTAAATGCCTCTTTTTTACCCATTATGTCTCCCCACTCTCCCTTCCCCCAGTTGCTGATTTGGATAGAGTTGAAGGTGGTTTTATAGTGGAGTACAACCTTGATATAGAAGGGGAAATAATGACCCTGGTAAAAAGAATTTTTATTCTCATATAATGGCACCTGATAGAGAATTTGGCTGATATTAAGTAGAAAGGTTTAAAAAAATAAAAAGAGACAACCAGTGCTTGTCATGTTTTGTGAGATATTAATTTTGGGTTTTTTTTTGGCAAGGAAAAAACCCTATTGAGCTGTTTTACTTCTTTTAAAGAACATTTCTGTCTTGTGAATAATGTCTCTTTCTTTAGAGTATTTATTTTAAAATCTTAATGGAACTTAATGGAACGAGAAAAAATAATTTCATCTAACTCAGTCAATTGCTTTCATGGTTCTACTGTTCAAAGTAATTAGTTTTATATGGTACTACTGTGGATAATTCTTCTTTTTAAAAGCTTCACAAAAACCAGAAATAAATAAGGAGGGTGGTTAGTGGCTGAAAGAGAAGATATTAAGTATTCCTGCAATGACAACAATTTACTAGTTTAGTTGGTTTTTTTGGTTTGTTTTTTATTTTTGGGGGGTTTTTTTGTTGGTTGGGGTTTTTTGGGTTTTTTGGGTTTTTTTTTGTGATTTAGTAGGTTGACATATTCTGTATTACTGGAGTACCTGTACTATGGATGAGCCACATCCTTCTTTTTACCAATACTCACATGGGGAAGGTTTGAAAAATAAGCCCTTATAGACCACATGTTTGGGGAATTCTGAAATTGGGACAGATATATTGCATATCTATTTTACATTCAGAAGTATCGATGAGGTACCTGGTGAGCTCTTTCGCTTGGTGTTCTGAGCAGTTGGGTGATGATCCAGGATGCTTGGAAGTGAGAGGAAGTGCAGAGTGCCCAGAACTGAATCAGGTCTCGTGTCTGGAGAACCCAGACAAGGCACACTGTGAAGTACAGCTGCCCTGTTCCATGGCTGTAATCATTGCTTCGAAGTTTGATGCAGATTTTTGCTTTCCGAAGCTTTCCTTTGGAAATCTCTACAGTCGTCTCTGAAAACTTGTGTCTGCTTTGATTGAAATAATTCAGACATGGTGATTCATTTGGTGTGAATAAACAAAAGGGATTTAAAGTTCAAAACCATGGTTTAAGATAGTTTTTTGTGATCAGAAAGCTCAGTGAAGTTGCTAGCTGAAGTCTTAAAAAAAAAAACCCTGAGACTGATATATTATTCATGCATCATTTAGGAAGAAAGGAGCCTTTTTTGATAGCTGCATTTGTTTCCTGAATTATCATTAGGCTTTTTGTGCCTCTTCATTTTTAATAGAAGGGCTGGTTGCAAGGTTCAATCCTACAAACCCTTTTGGGCACTTTCCTTTATTGACTCAAATTTTCACAAAATTCTTGGGATATTCTAGGGCTTCCCCTGACATGTCCTCAGAATCCGAGGCATTCAAGAACAGCTTTTGGATGTGCTAGGCGGTGCACCTGTAACTTGCAGTAAGCTTGTAGAGGAGCTTAGTCTTAATCAGAATCACTGTGATGTTACAGCTCTATTTTGTTACAGCTCTTTTCTTTGTTTTATTCATCAAGTTTACTTTCAGAATGGTACTTATTTAACATGAAGCTTTGTATCCCTGTACTGTCACAGAGGCTGTGAGCCAGTCTGTTTAATAATGTTATTTAATGAAATGCAGGCATTCCACATCTTGCTGCATTATCAAAACATGTGGAAGCTTATCTTCACCCAGCAACAAGAGAAAACCACCTTCCCACCCCTGCTTCAGCAGCACTGCATCAGTCTGTGTAGCATCAACACCTGTCTGAGCATCACCTGCAGGCATTGTTAAGAGTGACACAATCTCTGCAGAGCTTTCTGCAGGTCTCAGGGAATCTTCTCTGGGATCATGTACCTTGGCCATGTCAGCAGATGTTGGAGCCCCTGAAGCAGCTGCATCTCCCCAGCACCCTGGCCCAGATGGTCTGGCACATCAGGATGCCTCGAGGTACAAGACTTTTCTCTTTTTAATCTCTTGGTTAACAGCCCTAAGTAGGATAATTTTTTATTTTGGCCTGTTTGCTCTCTGAATTAAAAAGGGCAAATGCTTTTCTTAAGAACTAGTGGGAGAAGAAATGAGTGAGGAGTTTAAAGGCTGTAAACACCTAGCTGTGATAATGACTGGCTTAATTAGTGCTGAGCCATCCTGGTGTTACTCAGCAGCAAAACAGACTACTAATGGTTGAATTGAAGGAGGATGAATGTGCCCATCTAATATTGTGTTTCTTTTTTCATTAATTTTGTCTAATTTAGCCAACTGCTCCCTTTCCAGTAGAGTTCACAGTAAAAAAATCTTTGTGTAATTAGCGTACTTTTGTACTGGCAAGTCTAATCTCAGGATTAGTTCATTGCTCTGCCCACTGATACCCAGTTATTTGCCAGCACCTTAAATGGAACTGGTGAGTTTAAAATTAAAAGCTTGGTGATACTGGACTTGCCAGCATAAGATTATGCTGGCAAATATTTCAGCAAAATGCAGCAGTATCTGAAAATAAAAATCCTGGTAGAGAGTTTTTCTGGGGGAACAGCAACCCAGATACCTGAAGTGAAGGATGTTATTACAAATGTTATAAATGAAATAGAGCCAAAGTTGAGAAACTGGGGATTGTTGGCAGCAGCCTGTGCAACTGCTGGTTCTGCACCTCTTTCTGAAAAACCCTTTCCCTGCTGCTTTTGTCATTTGCTACTAGTGAGAAATGCGGAAATAGAAATTCACATTTTAGATACATTTCATATAGAAAGGAATACCTATAGCACAATAAAGTGTCATATATTGGGAAATAAGTGGATGTCTTATATTTGCATAAGTGATTATATTTCAAAGATTTTTAAAAACCTAGATTTCTTTAAGAGTTCAGATATGTTTCATAAGCACATTGAGTGGCTGATTTAAGGCATTTTTGAAAGTAAATTGTATTGTTGTGTCAGCCTTATAACATCAGCTAACCAGAAAAGACAAATCTTAAGGGAATTTCCCAATCTTGGTTAATATTGTGACTAGCTGTAAAATATGAAATATGCAGAAACTGTTTCTCCAGTTCCCTCTTGCTCGGTTTTGCAGATGTTAAATAAGCTGACTACACAAAATACTGTTCTTCTCTAAACAGAGATAAACTGTAGCGCTCTTCCTTCTATCAGTCTTGCTTTTTTGTTATTTCACAAACTGTCCTCTGTAGGCACTATGAAAATTTGGCAGTGGCCAGTCTGTGACCATGAGATTTTTCCATGATGCATGAACTGTTCCATGCCAAGTTTCTTTCGGCGACAGACACTACCACTCGCTGATGGAATGAATGACTGGGACAGAGCAAAAGTCTGCTCCCTGTGTTTTGAGCTGCCTTTTGAAGGTGTTGGTCTGTTGGTTTCAGTCTGCAGTTCCCTACTGAGTCCCATTTGGGAAGCGCTGGGGGATTTCAGGTGGAAAAACTTGTGATGTATCAATGAGTATTCCCTGAAGGCAGGGCACGAATTTCACTTGACAGAGTAAATGCCAGAATCTACCACGAAATCAAGGAGGAAAACCTGAGATGGGAGTATATAACATGGTTGGAGATGTGGAAATTAAAAAGGGGGAAGGAATGGGAGGAGTGATGAGGAAAACAAGGCAAGCTATCAGCTCTCTACTCAGCAAGTTTTTTACTCTATTTTTTACTGTCTTGAGCAGCAGCAGACACAAATTCCCAGAGCTGCTGTGCCTCCCTTCAGGATTCCAAGGTGTCACTGGTGCACATATAGACAGCAGCAGAAGTGTTCTGCTGTTCCTGGAGCCTTTTGAATCCCAGAAGTGCCAAGCAGGTCTGTGATGTTGCTGGCCTTTGGAATGGACAAGTGTAGTGTAACAAACCATGGATTGTGGGGCTGAAGGTTTAAGTAGGCAGCACTGGGCAACCTGTGGGTTCATAATATTTTCCAGTAGTCTTGTGTAGCACAGATCTCCCACAATATTGTGATGTAAACTTCAAAGTCAGCTGTCTTTCCAGAACCTTCATGAAGACATACAGCTGCTGTCCTGAAATTCCAAAACGTGGGGGAAAACCGCATCTTCAAACATTATTTTTCCTTTCACAGTGCACCAAAGATTTTATTCAAAATTTCATTTGGCAGAGTACAAAAAATGTGTAAAACAAATTCTCTGGCATTTTTGTTACTTTATATACCTAATTTACATGACAGGAAACTGATTTGAATAAACAGTAGTATGTAATTCAAGTAATGCTTGGCTAAAAACCTTGGCATCAAGTAAGATATAAATTTAAATGAACAAGTCTGTTAGCCTCCTCAAATGGGCCTGTAACAGAAATCTGCAGGCAGATTTGTAAATAGAGAAGCAACATTAGTCACCCCTGTAATGGAAAATGTCTAATATTGTGCATACATTTATCAAGATAATTAGATTGCAAAAAGTTACCAGATGGCATGGAGGTTTATATGGGTTTCAAATGAATTAAGGTTGTGGGAGCCCACAGAGAGGCTGTTAAAAGGCAATTCTGTACATAAACTGTGAAATCTGAAGAAGTAAGCAAAAATACTCTTTGTTGAGGGAATAGTTAAAATAATTACAAAATAAGTAATGAAACTCTAAGGATCTTACTTTTTCCAAACATGAACATTAGCATAGCCTTGTTAACATGCTGTTTTCAGGTTTATGGTAAAATATCATCTGGGAAAATACTGTCCCTGGGCTTAGAATGTGCTCAGGTACAGAGTATAAATACTTTGTCTAGTGGTCAACTATGTCTATTAAAACACCTTTGCTCTATAGATGTCTGAAATTTCGCTGTACAGTTTAATTGTTGGGGGTAGTGACATGCTGGTATTGTTAAACCTGTTTTACTGGTTCCTGAGAGTCCTGTGCCTCATCCTTTTGAATGTTAAATAAATCTTGCGCCAGTGAAATAGCAGAGACAGTGATAAATTATGACAACTGCTTAAGCAATATGGGAACATCACCGTTTTGGTAACAGATGTGTATCTTATGTACACTGTGTTGCCAAGATGGGAGATTATTTCATTTAGCTTATTTAAGAGTTAGTTTGAACCTGAAGGCAGAGGCAGTGGAGATAGCACATGAGTGTGAGTCTTTGAGGAAGGCTGAAATTAAAGTGTCGTCAGTCCTGGCCTGTACTTCAGAAGATGCTGATGATACTTCTGTGTTGTATGACAAATACCGAGCATCTCTGAAGTTTCTGGCAGTCTTTCATTCATGCACCCATAATAAGTCAAATAAGTCTACATGGGATTATTTGACGTTGGGCAAGAATTCAGTAAAAATAGAGGAAACTCTTGTAAATGTATTTTGTCAAAAGTGTCTTGCATATGTCTGATTTAACATCTCTGGGGAAACTGTGTCATGTTAGAAAAATAGATATGTAGGTTATTCAGAAACTGTTCCAAAATCATGAGTATAATGGAGGTAGACATCTCAAATCAGTGTGGGCCACCAACTTTTTGACAAATTCAGGTTCTATTTCTCTAGAAAATGTAATCAATGATTGCACCTGTTTGCTGTGTTAGGGTAGATTTACTGCAGATTTGTGTTACAGAATATGTGAAGGTCTGATGTGAAGATTACCCTCTGATGGTTTGCAGTGTCTGGATAGATATAATGCTGGTATTTTTCTATCAAATATAGCAATTGGGGGAGTTATGTTAGATAGCTGGAGAGACTAAGTCAGAGCTGAGCATCAGGTAATACAGGCTTTTTCCCTAGATCCGTTTTTTATTGGCCTTTTGTATGTCTGAAGACAAATCACTCATTTCTGTGTCCCAGATCATTCATCTGTTAAAATGAAGCTAATGGTAGTGATTTCCTACATTAAACACTTTCATATCACTAATCCAAGCTGCTACTTAAGAGTTAAGTATTACTTATTACTAAATTCCCCACTTCTACAGTGATCTCTGTACAGAATGTAAGCCTTGAGCTCATGCTTCACTGACTTCCTAAATTGAAATAGACTGAAGCGTATGTTTAACATCTGTCTTTAATTGGGGACCTACAGATGGAGAAGAAGCCACGAAGCATTTCGAGGTCTCTGAATTCTAAATTTGCTTCTTTCCAATATATACCAAAACTCGTGGTTGTCCATCCTCATGGGAATATTACAAAGCTCAACGTTCTAAGCAGTCTTTTCCAAGACAAGCCATGTGCACTGTCTGAAAGTTTTATTAGCAAAACCAGTTTGTGAATATATTTAAATGAGTTCAGTTATTTTCCCAGTTTCCTTACTCTGAACTAGAAATATAGTCCTGGACTGTTAATTTAATGTAGGGTTTTTTTTTTTTTCAGATTGCATCCGTATTCTTCTCCTCAGTAATTCTATTTGTTAATTCTTTGTCAGTTTTCAACTACTGGTTGAGTTGATACTGGTTTGGCATGGAGGTCTTTTACATGGTTGTGAACAACAACTGGCTCTAGTCAGTCTCCTTTTATTCTCTGACGTTTCATACCAGACAATCACCTCTAGTATTAAAAAAGTTGCAATTTATAAAGTCTTGAATTATTCTGTTATTACTGCAGTTTCAGATCCGATACAAGGTTATTTCTGTCCTGCTTAATTGACAGCAGATAATTTTAGCAGTTGACATGACTGAAAAGTAGAAATAGCAGAAAAATCAGTGTAACTTTGTACTCCTCTACACAAAGCAGAATAATACATCCTTTATTCTCATGGTAGCTGCCATTGTGCTTCTGATACAGAAGGCATTCTGTAGCACGTACTCAATGTTGCATAGGCTATTGTGAATTAAATATTTGTTAAAATTGTGCTATTTTTGTAAAGGACAAAAGAAGTCATTGATATTCCCTAGGCTCTAATGTGTAATGAGGGAACATTTTTTTTGACTATTTAAAGAACATTCTGCACTTTTAACAGTGAACCTTTTAATGATACATATCTGAATGGTTCTACCAGATGAACAGCAGCCAAATCCTTCCAGAGGCTGTGTGGGATGGGGACTTTGATCCTGAACAGCCACGTGTGCTGGGAAGCCACTTTGCTGCTCACTATGAGCATGCAGTAAATGGAGTTTGCAGGGGCCACTTCAACATGAGAGAGGAAGGTGATCTCCAGAGTTGTTTTCTTGATTCTCTCATGTTACAGCCAGATTTATACATGCAATTAGTTTCTTTGCTCCAGATCCATCTTTTAAAGAATTATTTGAAAATTGGAACACATTTTAGTCACGGTCAGCATTTTTAATGAATTTTTTGTTGGTACTAGGATATGTTCCACTACAGGCATCAAAGTAAATTAAGATGAAATACCTGCATAATAGGTCTTGATTTAAGCAAGATTTACAATAGAAGGCTAAAAATCATATGGAATTTGAATCCAAATTCAACTAAATCAGTGGAGATTAGAAAGCAACTGGCATCTTTGCTTTGAGGAATGACTGACAGGCTTTCTTTGTTTGCCAGCTTTTATGAAAGGAATTTACTGCTGCTTTTGAGCATTTTTAAAGCACTAATCTAATTGTTAAGTGGGTGGAAATGTACAGACCATCATGCTGCTTACTTAGTAAATGAATTTTTTGCAGGGTTGCTATAAAGAAACAGTACAATAAAGCTTACTGAAGTTGCTGCAATGTAACAGAGATTAAATGCATTATCTTCAATGTGGCAGCTACATTTTGTTCTCTGGGGAGTGTTTTGAAGCTTTTATTCCCTGCCAGAAAAAAAAAAAACCAGAACCACCAACCCTTTTGGTCTGACATATTGAAGTTTCACATAAAAAATAATAGTGTAAAATTAGTAGACTTTACCATGAATAATTCAGGATTTCTAATTTTATCTGAAGCTTGTCTTTACAAATTAAGTTAATGGTAAACTTAATGGTAAATACTGATTTGAATGAAATAATAGACTTTTTCTTCATGAAAAATTTAAATACTGAGACTAATTATAAAAATCAGATGAGAGAGAACTAAAGTCCTTAAAGTATTCATTTAATTTAAAATTCTATCTAAACCATACAGTAATTGACCTGTATGGCTAATAAAAATAGCAGAATCTAGTCTGAAAGCAGAGAAGAGTAGCTGGTGACACTAAGTAGTCCCTGTGCCTTGTGATTATTGAAACCACTCAAACAGCCTCATCTGGACTAAAGGAGGTGTTTGTGCACTTAAACGTAAGTTACATTGAGAGAAAACTGAGCTCTTTAAGTACTTCTGCCACAGGAAATCCGATGAACAGTGAAGAAAGGCAGATACTGAGGGTTCTCTAGGCCAGACTGGCAACTCCTTATCACACATGTAATGAATCAGCAATCAGTTAGAAGGCTGGAAAAACTGGGGATTTGTAGACACAAGCTTTAAAATCCTTAAAGACCTGTTTCTGTGCCCCTGTTAGGAAAAAAGAAATGCCTTTAAACACTCCAAGAAACTCCAGCTATTGTAGCACTAGAATAAAGCAAGTCCAAGTGCGAATAAGCATCGACTTCTGGGAGGGTATTTTGTTCAATTGTCATTTAATAGTGTGTAACATGCCACTGTCTTATATGTGAAAAAACAAAAAAGTAATCTGTAAGTCCATAAATGTCTTTTTTACAAGAATAATTTGTTGCAGTGGCTGCCTTCTCTTACGTGGTGCAGCTCTTTTAGGAACTTATTCAGGACATACCCCTGTTGGCAACCAGGAGCCTGCTGAGTAAAAGCTTATCTTGCAGAAGGAAGGCCACAGGCAGCAATACCAGTGTCTCAGATGTGAGAAACAGAAGTTTTATGCTTGCTAATATAGCTGATACCTCACTGGAAAACATGAAAAATTCCTTTCAGAATACTAAAATAACTTCACTAAAGCCCTCTGCACCACTTCAGAAGCATGTGAGGCCATGGAGGCTTCTGTTTCATGCGAGATCTTTATTTTTATTTCATGTTCACCCTTTTTTTTTTTCTTTTCTGGCAGGAATATTAGTTATCTGCCTGGTTCTCTGATCTGAGTTAATTTAGTCAGCAGAGTTAAGCACAGAGCTGGGCTCCCAGGATGGTGAAAGACATGTCACTTGACTATCTCCGTCCCAAGCCAAGACTGGTATTTATTATGCTAATAAGCACAAGGTGCATGTAAAATATTTCCATCCCCTTTGCTACTGATATTTCTCTCTGTAGGAAGGTGATCTGCAAAGCCCAAATGTCTGCTTGTACAGGATAATGTTCATGTCACATTTTAATCAATAATAGGCAATTTTAAATGTGGAGGTAGTACAGTTGATAGATCAGATGTTCATGTCTGCATTTTAGTCTGTTTGTAAATGTGTAGAAGAAAAGCCTTAATTATTGGTTAGGTGTGTTCATAAAATAAATATATATATACACTCACAGCAATGCACATACACATATATGCAGATCTAACTGAAATATATTTCTACTTAGTATTAAGAGGAGAAACAAAGAGCAGTAAATATACTAAGCACTCTGCATAGCACCTGTGCAAATAATTGAGGCTTGAGAAACCTGCTGACAAGTAGTTGTATTATCTTTGGGATCCTCTGTATTCTGAACATGTATCTGTAGCTTTGTTTTTTATGTTCTCTGAGCCCTGTGCATTTTAGTGCCCAGAACACCAGTAAATTGAGTGTCTGTCAGCTCTTGAAATGCATGTTCTGCTGCTTTCGCTTGAATAAGCTCTGAAATCAATGAAAGAAAATGTACAATTTTTATACATGTTTAATATATTTCTACAAGAGAAGGTCAAATGAAGTGGAACATTTCATTTTCAGTGATCTCATGTTTATGGTGGCAGATGAGAGCTGCGTGGATTCGATGAGGCTGGAAGGCTGAGATGCTCTGGCAATGGGTTAGCAGGTTTGTGCCTCAGCGAGGGGGAGTGGTACAGAGCTGCCATATAAATAACATGAATAAATTAACGTGTGCACTTAACCTGCTGCTTGTAGATTCAATATTCTCCACTTAATTACTTTATGTTGAACTAGAAGTTTTATTTTGAAGTAGCCTAAGTGTTACAGTCCTGATTTCTGTTACTTGGGAAGTGCATCAATACAGACACAGCGTGTTCTTGAGGCATCTGCCTGTGGATGGCAATAACATCTAAAACATCTGCTTCTTAATATAACATTGGTCAAAAATGTATCAAGTAATCTGAAATATAGAGTATGTATGGAACTGAATTTAATTCAGCTGTATGAAAAATAGTGAAGCTAACTAAATGTTGTTCTACAATATTATACACAGGTTTCAGAGAGGAATGTAGCTTGTGCAAAGTATCTAATTTTAAAAAAAAATTATTTAATAACTTTGTTTTCACCCGATTCTGCAAGAAGAAAAGAAACTTCCACTCGCTTCAGTTAGCAGCAGGTTTCTTGAATACAGTGGTGACACGCAATGGAAAAATGAATGAGTTTCACTTTATTGTATTATTTAGGACAATATATTACAAATGTATTATTTATTTTCACTTTATTGTATTGTTTAGGACAAACAGGTCTCATAAACAAAACTGTTATTGGCCAAATATAGTGGGTGTTATAAACCTTCTTGTCTTTTTCAGATACTGAGTATCTCAGGGGAGAGAAGGAAATCCAAACTTTCAGGTCCAGAGCATTAGAGCTTCTGAAAGGAAACTATTTTCATTGCCAGTTACTACCACTTCTTTGGGTTTTAATCTGGGTTTCAAACAGCTCCAAGACCATCAACCATGGTTTAAGGGGTTGGATTCAAAGTAAAGTCTATCTGGAAAAGCTCAGGATTCCTGCTAAGAAAACTGTGCTGAGCTGCAGTTTTGTCCTGGCTTGCTGACATTGTAGAGATCAGAGCTCTTTTTAGATCCAACAAACCCTGTAATTTAACAGAACAGGGGGTGGCAAGTTAGAGATTTTACCAACCTATCAAATTTTATGTTAGAAGTTATAGCATATTCCCTGGTTAAGCCAAGAGAATTTGGTGCATAGTTTGCCCTATTTATATAAGGAACCACATCCTCTTAGAAGGTGAAAGGCAGTTTCTCTGACAGACCCAGTCAGTCAAAGTCCATATATAAACTTCTTTTATCTTCAGTGACTCTTGTGGAGATCTGTGGCCCCTTTCCTCCTGCACCAACAAATCACTATGTGAATAGATGTGCCAAATAGATGTGACATATGATGTGGGGGGAATAGCCAAAAATCTTTAAGTCTGAAATGTAATCTTACCATTTGTAGCAAACATTATCTGAGTTGTGTATACTGTAAAGGGAATTATTGTGCTTCCTTTGATACTCCTGCAAAGTTTCAGTAGCTGTAATTCTTTTTGTGTGAATTATCTGATCAACTTTGTTCTGCTGATACAAGGCCAGAACCTGTTACCTGAATGGTGCTGAGTGCTGCAGAGAGTGGAAAAGCTGCCAAGTTTAGCTAATAGATTCCTATTTTTGTCTTAACTGCTTTTTTCTGCCAGACTAATTCAATAAATACCAGCAGAAAGCTTTCTCTTTCACAGCACAGTGGTGGCTGCTTTGAACCATGATTTAAGAAAGTGTTTGATCATAAAGAGAGGTCTCTATGTAAACCAGCAGTGACCAACTTCTGCATGTTTTCTGTCCCCTTTTTTTTCCCTCTTAGACATCATATACAAAGATGTCACCATGTAGGTCCCAAACTTTACACGCAAATCCTTGTTTTCCAGACTTAGTTTAGATATCGTAGAAATAGTCAAGGTGTAGGACACACTGGGAAGCCTGCCATGGAGGTATTATTTTGAAGTTGATCAGTCTTTGATTTCATTTTGGGGAAGAAAAGGGCCTTAAAATAAATAAGTAAATGTTTTCTATGGAAATTCATGTCTGAGCTGAATTCTACTTGTAATCAACTACTCAGCACAGAATAAGGACTGTGGTCCAGCAGATGCAAAGCTCTAAAAACTACCACTCCTTGATATGATCTTATTGCAAGCGCTTGAACAACATAGAGAAGATCCTCTGTATTTCTATGCATAATATACCTATCAGGTTTTAGGTGGGTGGATTAAGACCCCTTACTTCAATATCTGTCACTTTCATCCTCTAGCTTTGCTACACGGTATTTTGTCCCTGGTTGTGGTTGTGAGTGGGAGGGAGCACCAGGACTTTCCATGAACCATGAAAATACTGATGGCTTTTGCACAAATCCAAGCCAAGCAACAGAAAGGCTCATTAGAGGAAGTGAAAGCATTTGGTCATCCCTTTGGAATATTGAGTTCGCCATCTCTTTGAGGTTTGATTTGTGTCTTAATTGCAGCTTAACCTGAAAGCTTTTACACTAAAACAGATCACAAATTCAGTGTATGTATTTTTCTGTCCTTTCTTTATCTGTCTTAAAATCCTTTAAAAATTCTGAAGGCAGTAGCAGGATACTGGTGAAACACATTCTTGGCAACCTGCATGGCCAAAATGTGCAGTCCCAGTGTCTCCTCAGTAGATGCAGCTATGTTGTGCCAGATTATCTTGTCTTACGCTATTATGTTTTGTTATCATGACTGAACTTTAACTATAAAGAGTCTGGGCTTCATCCATAAACTGTTGTAGTTGAAACAAGTAGTGCTGATGGCATCAAAGTGAGGCCTCTGCCTGGAAGGGTAGCTCAGGTGAAGGAAATCTCCCAGATGTCATTCAGGTTTCCAGGATGACACTAAACTGCTGCTGCAATATTTAGGAAAAAAATTTGAGTATTGTGGCTCAATCTTTTTCATACTTTGTGTCTGGCTTTAAGGTTGCTGAAGATTGGAACCTATTAACACATTTTTTTTTCTAGTATTATGTATTTTGTTAACAGGAATGTTCTAAACCACTCAGTTTTGTAGCAGTAGATATTCATAGGAGGTTATTACCATTGGTGATTTTCAGAAGATATGAATATGAGTTATTCTGTCAGACCTTAAATTACTTAAAATTTAGGATATTCCGAGTATGATCCCGGAAAACTTTTTTTTGCTTTTTTCCCCCGAGCCCCTGACCCTCACATTAGGATAGATAAGACCTCATTTGAAACAAATTACTTTTAAAACCAAAGCTCTGTATCAGCCCCAGGAGATGTACATGATTAGAGAGTTACTAAGCACTTTAACGCAATCACTCAGGCTGTAAGAATTAAATATATTAATGGAAGAAGATCAGCAACAATCAATAATTTGCTGGAAGACTTCAGAGAGAGGGAAAAGAAGCCCCTCTGGCTTTTAATTTTGGAATCAGCATTAAGATGTGCTGAGTACTCACAATCCTCATGAGATTTGCCTTTCACTATTAACAGCAAATAGGATGATTTTGTTCGTAAAAAGGTGCATATGTCAAGGATGGAATTAAAACCACAGAGATTTAATTCTTGAAATTATTTGAAAAAGCCTTTGAATTTATGTTTTAAGTTCAGTTGCATAAATAAGACTGTTTAAGGTAAGCAGAACATGAAACACGTAGCTCCTTATTCTGTGGCCAGGAGCTTTGAGTGACAAACCAAAAATAATGAGATGTCCCCTCCTCCCAATACAATTATCTGTATGATGTAAAAACTATATGTCTCATAGAGTGTCATTTAGAATTTTCTGAGAGTGTTTCCCAGTACTTCCAAAGCAGTAGAGATGATCTGGTAATAGACAATTTGACCTGAATTTTCCCATTGGGCCCCAGTGCAACACTGAGGTCTTTCCCATTTGTGGTGTAGTGCTGGGGATCTATTCATGCACATCCACCAAATAGATGTGTGCACCTACATAACGGATCACAAGCACATATTTTTAAGGTGTCAATCAGCTGTATTTGGCCCCAGAAAACCATTCTCATACAAAGAGCTTACAGAACCACTGCACTGAGTTTCTCCTTCCTAGCTTTAATATTTTATGTTTGTGTTTATTTACGTTTAATATTTTATGTTCCAACCACATCATGCTGTGGTTGGAAAAAACCTCAATTTTAACAGGTAAAGAAACGAGAAACAGACACATTAAAGATTATTGAAATGGTTTAAAGTCTAAAAAGTCAGAATTATTGAGTGTCATTTCAATATTTTAACTATATAATCCTTTCTATATGTGAGAAGTTCTATATTCCTTCTTTCTGGAAATCCTCTACTAACATGTTAAAAAGATGTTACAGATTCTTCATGCTGCCAGAAGGAGTAACACTAAAAGTTGGGTAGTTCGGTGTCATCTCCCTTTATTATTAATTTGTTTATATATATATATATATATATATATATATATATATAAACTTTTTTTTAAAGTAATGCTAANACAGTCTGACTAAGTTTTATCTTCTTTCTAATCCTTCTTTTGGATATAACTGTAGATTGCTTATTCCACTGGAGAGCATTCCTTAATGGTATGTCTGTAAGGGCAAGGACTTCCACGAATATACAGTGATCTTTATTTTAATTTTTTGTTATCTCTGACCTGTTCCTTAGGTTTTACCTGACTTGGCAGGATCTCACTTTTCGTCTAGTAGGCAAAATGATTGCCAACAAAGTAGTAGTTAGTGTAATTGATGTATGCAGAACTCATCTAAAGGTATTAAAATGTATAGGAGACTGTGCAAAAGGACTGCAAAGTGTGTTTAGGATGATTTGGCTCTATGAGACAAAGCAGTCAGCTGGAACACAGAAAAAGGCTTCCCCCAACCTGGTGGAGTAGTATGTGCGTTTTCTAAAAGTCCAAGAAGTATTTAGGTAAAAAGAACAGGTAGTTAGCTGGGCTTTGGCTTGGAAAATGGTATAAAACTCACAACTTACTGAAATTTGCTGCACAACTTTTGGCTAAAATCACAGATTAGAATAATACTTTAAAAAATTCCAAGTCTAAACAGACATTGCATTGGCAATGCTCAAACACTTCAAGGCAGTAACAGAGTAGACTGGAGCTGCAGGATTGCAGAGATCCAGGTCCCTATGAATATGCTTGTTTAATGCTGTAGCAAACAAACCAGGTCCATAGTAAGTATAAACAGAGATCCCATTGATGAATGTCTTTAGCATCTCCTTTGGGCGAAACCTTCTTCCTCTCAGTCTTGATTAACAGAATTCCCGTGCATTCAATGTCTTTTCTCAACTGTGGCCTCTAATTTATGTATTTATTGTTGTACGGAGAAGTTTATTTTTAGAAAGCAGAGCATAACAAGTGTTGCATTCTTTGAGTCCTGCTGATATTTTTTCTTTTAGAGGACTATTCAGTTCTATTTTTGGCTTTCTCTATGGCCCCCTGTGCTCCAGCTATGGTTTTTTTAACACCTAATATCACTTTGCATTACATTCGCTTACAAATCAGTGTGCGTCCTGATGACCTACATTAAACCTAATGACCCTCCTTGTAGCCAGAGAAAATCAAATCACTATGAGGACATGAAGGAAGTACAAATTCCATTTTAGACTTGAATATAATAAATAGAAACAGATGTGTCACAGAGGTTACAGAGTCGAGGTTAAACCTGCTAAACAAAAACATGGGAGCTCCGAACTGAGTCTTACAGCAATTTGATTCCTAAGGAAGTAGAAAGAAATCAATAGATATTTAGTCATCCATTTTCACAAAGGCCCTACTTCGTTTTGATTTCTATCTTCCTGGCCAAGTTCCTGTCAGTGTTAGGTGGATCAGAGTGGCATTTGTCTCTAAAAACAAATAAGAGTTATTCTTGCCCTTGTACCTACAAAAGCTTTGTTTTGTGCTAGATGTGATTTTCATTCTGCTGTTCAGACAAACAGTCCACTTTTCTAATTTAACAGATACTTTAGCAGAAATGTTTTTGATATAATGCAGTTAAGAGGCATTTATTTTTTTCCTCATTGTGTGTATACATGTCCCCCCTCTTCTCTAGTTTTTACAACATACAGACATAAAACCCTTTATGCATTACAATAAGCAATGAGACATCGTGGTGTCAGGATCTTACAAGTCCTATCACTGCATTTGTTTTGGCTGGCAAACATATGCCATAGTGTTCTTTGTATGTTAACAAAGGCAGAGAAGTGCTAATTAGAAAAAAATCCTCTCTGGAGAGTGAGAAGGCCCTTTTGGCAGCAGAAAGACTGGAACTCTGTGGAGATCAGCTGAGCTGTGGTGACAAAGACATTAACAGAACATGTGGTGCCAAATCAAGGTCTTTTATAGCCTTTCCTGTGCTGGGGTGTTGGACCGAGAGAAAGATGAGGAGCAACAGGATGTGTAGTTCCACTCTGATTTCCAACCCAGCACTCCCCACTCCAAATCCAGGGCTGGTTTCTGTTGCATTATAATAGGAAGTTCTTTATACAAAAATGTATAATGGAGAGCTTATAGGATCTGTAACCAGCTCTTTTTAAATGTATTTTTCTGGAGGTAATGAGGCCATTTTGAAAGCTGCTGGATCTCCTTTCCTCTCTGGGGCTGGGAACCCCTGGAACCCTTGTGAGTTGGCAGCCTGGTGCAGCCTCAGCAGCTCAGCACACAGGGGTTGAACTTTCTTAAGTTAATACTCTCTTCTCCTAGTTTTATCATTTATACCATGAGGGGGAATAATTTGTAGAAAATCTTTCAAAATTCAGTTAAAAATGTGCTTTTCAGCTTCCCTACTCTTCTTAAGCTGAGATTTATTTATTTGCTACGATGTTTTCAGGGTAAACATTGAAGCCTTTTTGTGTACAAAGGTGCTTTGAGCACAAACATTATAAACCAGCAAGGCAAACAGCACCTCAAGCCAGAGGAAATGATGAATTCCCTGCTGCTGTTGCAATTATGTGCTTTCCAGGCTTCGGTACTGAAGGTAAATTTTCCATTGCAAATCCAGTTTTCAACCTCTCTGAAGAATAACAGAGCCTATTCCAGGAGAAGGAAAGTACTGATGGTAGATGTAGGGATCAAGCAAACTTTTTTGCCCCTTTGTTGATTTGGTTTTGTTTTGGTTAGTTTTCCTTTCTCATTTAATGAAAAGGTGGGGACAAATAGTTTATAACTTTTTATTGGATTTTTTTGGTCTTCTGTGAAACTTGTACATTTCAAGATTCGGCCCTCACCCTCTGAATTTAATGTCAAAATATGTAATTTTAAAGCCATACTTTTTATTTGCTTGTGAAAAAAACCTTGTTTTTAATCTAAAATAACTCAGGCTGATGATTCCACAATTGTTTTATGTGCTGAGAATACGATCTTGTTGTTTTCACTACTTAGACTATTTGGTTAAAACCTTTTTTCACTATAGGAAGGACTATGTTTTTCTGAAATAAGAGAAAGTCTGATTTTGAATTTTAGAAAAGTGAGAATTTAAGATTAAGCTGTGAATATTTAATATGTGAAAAGTTAAGTGGTGGCAAGTGAAAAATATGGATGTGGAACTTGGCTGGGCAGTATAGCCACACTGATCTGAACTGTTGCTGTATGTTGTACTGTGACAGTATCTTGCACCATTCTTGCCAGGGCTTTGCTTTGCATGTCGGTAAATCTTAATACTGAGATAGGTAATTCCCAGAGCTCTTGCGAAATCTGTGGTTTAACAGATGATGGTGCACATTCAGGCCTTTGGATAGTCTGTATTTGGTGATTCTCCGCAGCAACGGCACATCAGTTTCTGGTGAAAAGTAACTGTCAGCAGTAAATCAATAAATTATTTATTCATTTAATTATGTATGTATGTATTTATTTATTTATTTGGACAAAACAAACCAAACTGTGAGGCTGGAGGAGACATTTGCTCTGTTTTGCAGAGGGATCACATGAGTTGTGTAGTGCCTCTTGAACATTACCTTGTGCACACTTTTCATGGGCTTATGTTCAAGTTGTTGTGGCGATGTATCAAAATATCCTGACATTTGGGAGGTTACCAAAGAACGATGGATTTTTTCCCATTGCCTTTCTTTTAAGAAGCACGAAAAAGCTGTTGCTCCATTTAAAGATCAGGCAAACTGAATCTGACTTAATCAGAGTTTTAGAAAACGTGAAAATGTGGTTCTCAAGATCTCCCACATGCAAAAGAAAATTGTTGATCAGTTGTGGTGTTTGAAATATGTTTGTATTTCATATAAGATAAAACTAGGTATCCATGGTAATTTTTCAGAGAAAATAGATATTTTTGATGGAGAAGTGTAAAAACTGTGTTGATAGGATTTTAGTCTCTGAATTTTAAATTGCTCTTTATGCTCATGCTATGTCATTCTGAGGTAATTTCACTTGGAAAAGCACTGATTTTTGTGCTGCAGATAAGTAACAAAACCTTTGAACTGCAGAGAAGAATATGAAGGGCTTGATGTAGCACAGTGTGATATCTTCTAATAACTTACTCAGACTAGCAAATCCCAATACCAGAGATCAGCAAACATTAGGTTATTTCAGTTTGGGGTTTTTTTTCTAAATCAAAATGGCACTTTTGGAATTTCATAAATAATGTGGGTTTGGGTGTGTTTCTTCTGAAATTATATAACAAAAAATAACTGTGGCGGAAAAAATAAGAAAAAAAAAGAAAGAAAAGAAACTCTGTCCTTTGCTTAGTTTTCTTACTGCTTTGCAAATCTTAACAAAGTTAACCAGAAATAAAATTTTTGATATGAAGATGAGGGTGAAAATTTTCCTTTTTGTCCAGCAAACAGGTTGGAATGCATGTAGTTTTTCCTCAAAGCTTTTCTAATGCATGTTTGCGAAAAGCATTTTATAGTGAGATAATCGGAGAGAAATTGCTAAATTTAATACGTGTAACTGCATCCAGAGTTTCTTACAAACTGAAATACCCCAGGGAAGTTCTGGAAAGCTGGGCAGCTGGTAGGGAAGGGAGAGCTGGCAGAGGAGCTGCCTAGTGAAAATCATAGCTTGGAGTGTTGGAGTGAGTGAATAGGAAGAGCCCAGGCTGGAGGACTCAGACTGTGCTCCTGGATAAAGAGCTGGGATTCTGGTTGGGGTGTGAATGTTTACAGGATGTCTGTCCTTGAAATTAATAAGGCTAAAAAAGCCTTCTTTAAACTGATGTGGTTATTAGGTGATCTCACTGTAGCCTGCTGAAATATGTGAGTGAGCCTAGAGAGTCCGTGCAAACAGATTTGAAGGGCTGATGGGACCTACAAAAAATACACTCTTTTCATTTGAAATGGGAAAAGAGGAGAAACTTACAGGTGAAGCAGAGGTTTGATGAAATAGCATTTTCATTAACAACATTATGATGCATATTTTCTCACTTTGACAGCATACCTTAAAACTGTTTAGCACAAGTTCGAAACTTCTTTACACACAGAAACTTCTGTGCAGATTCTGATCTGAAAAAACTATCCAATGGATAAAATCCTTCTTCACCTATTACTTGACAGTATTTTT
>VZRN01000709.1:153396-178214 GCA_013397935.1 Dasyornis broadbenti
TATCCATCTAGGATTGAGTAGTAGACTGCAGTCAGAATTTTGTCCTCAAATTTTGACAGATACTAAAGTATGACTTATCATTTGTAGTTAACCATTTCCCTCTGCTTCTCTCTAATTTTATTTTTCTTTTTTTTTTTATTTCAAACTTTCAGACACATGGTTTGAGTTACTTATGGGGCAGAAAGTTGTATCCTCAAAAGTCTGTTTCTCAGCAAAAGCATCTCCTTGAGATGAAACTGAGCAGGGTAGTTATGACAGTCTTTCAGATGTGGATTTTGGATTTTCAAATGGAAGATTCTCTAGCTTTTCCTCCTCTTTTAATAGCAGTAGTTAATCAGTGTTTTCAAACTGACTAACTTTTTAACTGGCATTAGATGCAAATGAGATCTATTGTCATCATCATTGTTTGTGTCCTTTAAAAAAGGCTGAAAACTTGTGTGGTTTTGGTATCCTTGTCATACAGCACCAGCTAGAAATGAAGTTGAAAATCAGTGTACTTAAACAAGACTGGGCATATTAAAATCTCTGGGTAACTTCACTGATCTCTATGGATCTGAATGCATAATTAGCATCAATATTGATGGAAGTTGTGGGCTTTAGCTCAAGGACATAAGACCCCCCCAAAATTAAATATTCATAAAAGGAGTGTCATAATTAGCATTCCAAGCAGTGTGTTATTAAAACTTTGCGACAGTTTTATCCCTCCTTTGAATGTAATGGCAATCTTTTCACTATGTTATGGGCTGGATCCACTGGAAGAAATGGGTACATAATAGGAATTCCTAAAACATTACATCTGTCTTCAGTCTGTAGCTCTCATAATAATTAGCTTTTTCCTCTATCAATCCATCAGTTCCCAGGACACGTATGAAGTGGGATTGATGAAAAGATTACTTTGGCCTTAATCTACTTGCTGGGTTTTTACTAAGATGGGAGAAGTTCAGTTGCCTGCGATTTAAAAATATGTTTTATGTTTTTTGACGGTGACAGTGTGTACTAGAGACTTAAGTGTTTATAAGGCAAGTAGGGGGTACTAGATTGGCCTTGACTGATGTACAGCAGAGATCAAATCCATGGCATTCACACATTTTAGACTGAGTGGTATTGTAGTAGGATCTATCACAGCTAAAGCATATCTTGTACTTTTTTGTAAGTTTATTATTTTAAGAAAAGTTTGTAATAGCTGGAACTTATACAAATTATTTTTGGTCAGCTCATCTTTGTGAACAAGATCATCTCATACTTGATCTTTTCCATTTTGATCAGTATCAACATGTCAGCTTTGATCTGCTTCTTCCACGCTCACTGGCAAAGTACTGCACAGGGCACTGTATGTGGTATCCACAGAATTTCCTGGCTACTGTTTTTAAAATCAATCTGCCTGATTTGTATGAGATCAGCTGTTTGGAAAATGTAGGCGAATGCTTTGAGAGTTCCCACTAACATTGCCTGCATGAGCTGATGAAACAACAGTGTGGCACCTCCTTGGTATCCTACCTGTTCTACTTTGTCTAACTGACACTAATGGTAAGTGTGTCATTTATATGGATTTAAACCTTCCCAACCTGTAAATTATTCACCAGATAAAATGCCAGTTTTACATGAATATCCCTAAAGCTAATTATACCATCACAGAACAAGAGAACAATGGAAAAGTTCATAATAGCACAAATCACCCCAGTGCTGGAACAAATTGAGTTCTCTTTTGTGTAGGAGGGAACTTGTTTACACCTGTGTGTTTTCTTTTGCTGTTGTTCTGTTGTGTGAACTTTTAAGAAAAACCCAACAAATTACTCTGTAACTTGTGTAATTAAAAGCATGCAGACGATTTTGTAGACTCAAGTCCTGTGGATTGATAGACTTCAGTCTTTCTTTGATCTAATTCTGCAGACAGGAACTACTTAATCTAGAGAGAAGCAGTGTTTGCCAGAGTTTGAGTTTTGGACTCTTATGAAAAAGCATTGTAGCAGAAATTTGTAATTCTGGTAGTAAGATTTTTATGAGTAAAATATGATAAGGAGGAAAAGGCTGTGGAAGCACCAGAAAGGGAACATGGTAAATGAGGCAAGGTGGCAACTAGAGCAGCAAGATCCCAGCGCAGTTACATGAAGGTTTTCAAGACACCGAGATGGGGAAACAAAGGACAGAACAAAATAATTAACAGATAGGAGCTGTTAGGAAGTGATGGAAGGAAGATAAAGAACAGGACTGAAACCACAAGACTTCCAAATAAAGGGACAAAAGACAGTAAATATATGAAAATATGCAACCATAGCCTCTCCTTAGTAAGGACAGCCCTGGAGACAGGAAACACTGAGAGTTGGTGTCTCATCTGTTCCATGGCAGGATAGGTATAATGGGCAGATGACTGCAGGTGTTTCTGGGCTTGCCGATGTGTGGGTGTGAAAAAATGAGTGCAAATTATTTTATTCAATCTTTTCATGTAATTCATTATTAAGTATTATGTTTTTCCTCTCTTACAGAGACTTTTCTCCATTCACTTTTCTTTGCTGTCAAATTATTGCTGGGATATTCCAAGAAAATATTACGGTAGCCTCAACAGTTGGCCTGATCAATTTAAAAATAATTACAAATTCCACTTTACTGGTGGGGAGTCAGTGTAGTTTAGACAGCCAAATGCATATAAGTTTAAGAATAATGGTTCTTTAATGTCTGTAATGCATTTTATGTAGTTATATCACAGTTACAGTTAAAAGGTGTGGAAATGTCAAAAGCTTGATATTTCTCTGAAGACCTGCAAAACACTTTTTTCTTCCTCCTCATTTCTGTTTTTGTTCAGTTGTGTTTTGTTGAGCATCTCTAATTACAATGACTTTTAAAAGTGCACTTGTACAGCTAATCTTCTTGTACCTTTTTCTCCTATTTAGGTGTAACCACAGAGCTCTGCCTGTGAAATGTATCAAATGCGGAATTGGGCTTTGCTCCTTGATTATAGTTCTCCAGTTACATGATAATTACAGTTTGTGATTATAGGTATCAAAATTAATTACAACATTTCAGCTTCACTGTTTTATACAATGATGCTGTTATTTACATGACATTGTATAAATGCTTGGAAATAGATTGATAGAAAATACAAGAAAATCTCCCTTCTTCTGGAGTCTTTGCTTTGGATTCAGTCAACATTTGAAGGGTAAAGGATGTTTGAGGGAACAAGAATAAGAGTGTGGAACACCAAATATGATTCCGTGCAGCTCCTGACCAGAGCAGTGATATACTGAGTTTTGCTGCATATACAGAGCAGTGGTTTAGATAATGGCGTTGTTGAATGAAGAATTGGGCAAGATGAAAAAGTTATTTCAGAACTTCCAGATTTTTAGAGGGAGCTACTTGAGCAAAAGTCACAGAGAGGCAAGGCTTGCTTTGGTTACCTGGACATTTGTCACTTTCCCTTCTTCAGCAGCTCTTTTGATGGAACTACAAACACACTCCGTGTAAACACACCACATGTGTATACGTTATCTCTGTGCCCTTGCTGACAATGTTTATTCACTAACAGTTCTATAATGTATAATTGTGGTGAGCACTACTATCCCTGGGAGTGTTCCAGGCCAAGTTGCATAGGGCTGGGATCAACCTGGTCTAGTGGGATGTGTTCCTGCCCATGGCAGGGGGGCCGGGACAAGGTGGTCTTTAAGGTCTCTTCCAACATAAATAATTTTGTGATTCTAGGACCATATAATCCCTATATTCAGCATTTTATTTATGTTTCATAATTTGATTGACTTTTTTTCTTTGTGTAATATTGTCTTATTTGCATGTGGTTTTTTATGTCAGCTCTCATTAAAATAAATGAGGGTACATTTGCTCATTTGAATGGCAGTCAGTGTCAAAACAAAATTTGTTAGAATCTATTCTGCCTTGTAATGAAGCTTGCAATGCTATATTAGCTGCATAACCAAGAACATTATGAAAATTAACTACTGCACCTGCTCAGTACTTAATATTCATTCTTGCAGAAAAATACCTGGCTCATTTCAAAAATTTTCCCCACAATACCCAAAGACCTATTCTGAGGTTGCCTGGTAGAACAAAGTCTAGTTATTCTAATTTAGAGTCTCTCTTTTATTTTAGGGAGCAGACACAGACTCAACTTCAGTTACAGTCATATTTTATGAGGTTCCAGTATGCAAAGCCATTTAATGAATTTCAGTGTTTTTCTGATACCTTAATATACTAAATTTTAGGCTGCTGACATCTGAATTCATTCAGCCAGTGACTCTGAAAATCTGTTTGTAAAGCATGCACCAGCTCAACCTTGCATGCCATACTGCTGCAATGAAAAAAAAAAAATAGCATTTTGAAGTTAGTGAATCTTTTATCTAAATAAGATGTCACTAAGTAGATATTAAGTATATCAGAGTCTTGACAGGTATTTATATCTTTTAATCCCAAGCCACAGTTACTTGCAGAACATTGAAGATTACATAGCATTTCTAAATACATCTAATCCCCAGAGTCACTGAAGCTTGTGACACATTATCAGCAATCTTATTAAATCTGCACAACTTCTGTCTGACTTTGGTTTGCCAGACTGTGCAAGCAGGTAACAGTCAAGAAGGGCAGTGATATGTCTATAATAGAGTTCATAAAGAATAATGGAGAAATGAAGGAATATGTGACGAAACAGAGATGTTTTTGAGCCATGGCTGCCTATTGTCCTGAGGTCAGATTGTGCACACGTGTACGTGTAATATAAAAATCCTGAATTGTGTCACTGCAGCTGAATGGTGTGTTTGAGATGAACAGAGTGGCACAGGTCTACAGCTCAGTAGCCTTCAGGACAGTGTGGGGACAGACCAAGATGAACAGTGTCACAAACCCATTCAGCTGCCGGGCACAGGGGCTTGCCTCATGATAGAGCACATCTCCTCAGGAAGATTTCTACATAGATTCTGGAAGAAACAGACGTTCTTCTAAATGATGCCTTGGAAGCTCTATGTGCACTAGCTTTGGGTTTACTATGCAGTTTCCCCTTGACTGTATTTTTTTGTAATGACAGCATTACTATTTTATTGTGAAATGACATCCTTATCTGGTATTGCTGCTACTCTTTTGTTACGGATTTGTGCATTCTATGTTGTAGGAAGGGTGGTTTCTTTTCATTCTTCCACATGAAAAACTGTTGTTTAACCACCTGTTACCCATAAGAAGGCTGCAGCCCTACTTCATTTATCAAAGCATTCTTCAGTTTCTTGTGGTTGGTGTGGTTTTTTTTTAGACTTAGTAGAAGCATCTTGCAGTAGAACCTCCTTGCTGTTTGGCCAGTGATCAGTCCTCCTTTCTGCTGTCACTTGGGACAGTTTCTATTTACAATTTTCATCGATGGGTACATGCATTTACTGCTGCAACTTTTAGCTTTCAGTCAGCTTGCACAGACAGCTGAGCTCCTTTTGCTCCAAGGTTTGGGTATGCAGCTGCAGCAGCCTTGGACTCTTCCTGCATTAGTGAGGCAGCTCCCTGGGTTCAATAATATTAATTCACATCTCCCAAAACTACATTGGAAGCTTGTAGTAGTAGTAGCAGTAATATAAATTAAAATCAAGAAATCAATACCAAGGAATCCATCTCTTCACATCATCATCTAAATTGCACTTGAAGCAACTTCACTGATTCTGCTCAGAATATATTGAGATTTCATTCCTCTTTGTTCTCTTCAAGACTCTAAGCTGTTTTTTTCTCATTTTTTAATATTAGACAGACCTTGGTAGCCTTTAACATAGATTGTAAGTTTTAATTGGCCTGTATTGGGGGTTTTTGCGATGCCATATTATTCTGCTTTTTATGTACACTGATAACAAGTGAATATGGAATCTGCAGGGGGCAGGTCTAACACCATATACAACAGAAAATGAACCTCCTTTGAACAGAGCAAAAAGTGCATTTTCTTATGCACTGAGCTTGACAATGAGGAGCAAGGCTGTGATTGGAGGGGTTTATGTGTGATGGTGCTCAAGGTATTTTTGATATAGCTGGTGGAGACTTTTTTCATGTGTGGCAAAAGGTCTTAGTTTCACTTAAGAGAACATGAAAGAAATATTGGCCTCAGTTATCACCTGTAGTATATTGCATTTTAAGAAGCTGGAGAATGAACATGTGCTAGCGAATGTCTCAACTTCCAGCACTGGTGTTCCCTAATTGAATAACTGGACTAAATAACTTGGGGAAAGAAAGAGGGAACCACTGGCCTGAATGGTTTCTTAGTTCAGTTTGAAGGTTTGAATTAGTTTCAGGGGCTTTATGTACTTTTTTCCATAACTGGGAAATATTTCCACGAAATATGTTTTAAAAGAAAATAATTAATAAGGTGAATAGAGTTTCTGTAGAGTTTCCTTTCTTACTTCCCTTTTTTTTCATTTTTAAATATTCTTCCATGAAACCTGTGAAGCAAACTAAAATGTTAGGATGTTTTAATTTTTTTTTCTTTTTTTTTTTTTTTAATTTTTTTTTTTCTCTAAGGATCATCTATTTCTTAAACCTAGGAAAAGTTATAGAACATATGCTGTTTTATATGGACACAGACACACATGCATACACAAGTGCTGCATAAAATGTCAGAGTGTTTCATCCTACAGATGTTACTTGATTCAATAACAGAGCATTAATTTTTTTAAAAAAGTTACACAGTAATCACTGGAAAAGAAAATAGTTGAAGAGTACAGTAAGAAATCTGGTAGAATTAATTACAGCAAATTATCCCAATAAGTTTCAGATGTCATAAAGTTTTCTGTAAAATTCCCCATAGTTCTAATTCATCTGCTCATACCAAGGGAACTGTGTTTTGGTGGTCCAAACAAAATCACCCCCTTTTTTTGTCAGTAGAGAATGCATAGAGCCTGGCTCAGGAGTGGATCTCTTACCATCTGCTGAGCCATAACTACATTAGGAAAAATAGTCCTCACAGTTGGAGGGTTGTTGTAAGACATGTCCTTTGCATAGAATTAGTTTTTGCCCAAATTACATTATGCACATGAGGAATGATTGTAGGCAAGCCCCAAGACTAAAAAAGATTAATTATGGGCCTATTATAAGAAGCTTCTTTTGCATAATCCTATTAGTTTGTTCATATGTTCATTTTCCCCCATATGTGTGCGAGTGTATTTACTGATTTTATGTAATGGAATACACTGGTGTTTATTTGGAGTTTTTGTTGGTTTATTTTGGCTTTTTCCAACCTCATTTCAGTCCCTTCTCCCTCTCCCAAGATGGATTTACTTTAGGTATTGCACAGAACAGTTAGTCATGAGGAGCTGCACAGAGCATTAGGACCCTTCCCCTGGTACAGACTCTCTCTGTTGGCACATCAGGGTTATTAAAAATCAAACAAGTGTGAAAGGCTGAGTTTGGTACTGCAAGATTTATCACTTGGGATAAATGAACAATTGTCACAATGTCGTAAATGCAATGGGCTCCAAGTTCTGCCTTCAAGTGGAAAACAATTTACGTGGCTGACACAGTCCATTTCTTAGAAAGTATGCAGTGAGTTTCTCTTTAAAAAAATTAATTGCATTGAACATCGAATTTTAAGCATTTGGCTTTCTTGAGGCAGGGCTATGAATCTGTTGGGCTTTCTTTGTTTCTACCATGGCTGGCATCCTCTAGCTGTCAGACTGGAGGTACGTTTTGTGCAGAGCTCTGCCTCAAGATGCCCCAGCTTGTGGCACGTTAACGTACCAGAGACAGATCCTTGTTTGCAAGGAATACTAATGGCAGCACTCGGGGAAAAAAATAAGGAACTAATTGTTTTATATATTCAGAGCAGGATGTGGATGTAATGATCTGGACTGGTCATAAAATTTTCAATATAGGGAAGTCATCTGTTGTGGGTGCTTAGACCCAAGGTTTTGGGTGGTGTAAGGGAATAATTCAGTATTCCAGTAGTTGTATATTCTTAGCTTTTGATCGCACTTTGAACCTTAATCTGGAACTATTTTTTGGAAGTAAATACTTCCAAAAGGAAGGACACACACTGTCACAGGTTGGGAATTCACTATGTGACAAATGAGGTTATGGAAAAGAAGGGGACGTGTACAGGTTGGGCTGGAGATGGAAGTGACTCAAGAGTTGCTGTCTCTTTTATGCTTCCCATCAAAAGCAAAACCATGTGTGGAGTATCAGTTCTGAAGAACTATCTGTGCAACACCTATTCTACACTTAATATCTCGATCTTTCCAAAACTCAGCCTGAATGTTAATTCTTTTTACTTGAAAGTCTCATTCCTGCTGTTGGTGCAAAATTCTCCCCTTGAGAATACTCATGGTCCCTGGCCTGTAGAAGAACTGTTTTGTTCTGGTGCTTTTTCTTTTCTTAGGGCTGAAGAAGATAATATGATGCAGAAAGTAGGTCTGTGAAACACCATTTTCCCCCTCCCATATCTTTATTCTCCACACACACACACACACACAGTTGCCTCCCTGTTTTGAGTTAATAGAATGTGCCTATTCACAGATGGAAATAGCAAAAGATAAAGCAGGATTAATCACAATGTAATATAACTGTTTCCAAAAGGCTGGGCACTTGTCACAATTTTATGTCGAACACAATAAAGCCATAAGTATTTAGCTCTTGAAATGTCAGTGTTTTTTAGCTAGTGAAGTAGTGACTGGATGTTGTTTTGGGGCAGTTTGCTTCCCACATGCAGTCAACTATTAAAAAAGAACAAACACAACTCACCTTGCTTATCATAACCTAGAAAATGTTTACAGAACTGACCTGGCTATGTGTCAGCTTTTATCCTCTGTTTCTGTCTCTGTAGTCTTTTTTTCTGGTTGACTCAGCAGTTTGATTGCTTATTTTTTATTTCCCCCTTTTGTCTTGAAAACAAAGAACCAGCTTGGGCTCT
This sequence comes from Dasyornis broadbenti, assembly GCA_013397935.1. Classification (NCBI taxonomy): domain Eukaryota; kingdom Metazoa; phylum Chordata; class Aves; order Passeriformes; family Dasyornithidae; genus Dasyornis; species Dasyornis broadbenti. The sequence continues at coordinate 162,260 of VZRN01000709.1, forward strand.
TCTTGGGACACTCAGGAAGACAGGGACAAATTGTTCCCAGAACTCCTTGTGGACCCACTGGAGTAGTTCAGTTTTGGCAGTCAGGTGCAAGAGATTTCTCTTGGAGTTCAAACAGAAGGTTTTGGCCATGGTTTTTTTAATGTGTTTTTTTGTTTGGGATCTGTGTGTATGAAAGCTAAAACTATTGTTTCAGACAGTCCTTTAGACTGGATTCTCACCTCAATGCATAAAACCTACTTGTAACATTTTGATATAGTGCATTAAAGAAGAGACTGATTCTTTTCTTAATTTCCCTTTGTTTACTGTCCTGAAGGAATCATTACTGCTTATCCTGAAGTGTGTCTGGCTCAAGCTTCTTGAGCTGGGGCTGGGAAAGGATTTTTCTCTTCTCCTAGGCTTGTTATATTATTTCATCAGAGTGGATGCCTTGATTACTTTCCTGTCTGCCTGGCAAAATCTCTTCATTGAGAATGATCTGTCTTTAGTTTGCTATTCTTTCTCATTAAAGCAAAGAAATTGCTTTTGTCTGCTGGTTTTTAAACATATGCACATACCTGAATGCATTACCTGCTGTATCTGGAAATGTCATTTTAATGCATAGAGCCATACCAAATTAGCATTAACATCACGTGAGGGAAGATGTGGAGCAGCAGCATAAACTTTAGAAGTCTGAAGGACACACACTGTAGTTCTCTAACCCATCCCAACAGGAATACCTGAGGCTTCACTGCTGCCCCAGACAAGTGATTTATAACAGCTCTTGCTGGGCTGTCAGTCCAGAGCTTGGTAATTTTATCCATAACTGATCTCAATGTGGACTTGTTAAATAAGAAGAAAACAGAGTGGAGCCAAAATTCCAAGACAGAAGTATTAATTGCTGTCCTTGTCAGATGACAGCCTTGGTCTCAGGAGGGAGGTAGGTGTGTGTGTGTAATGAAAGTCCTACATTCCTGCACACCTGTGCTAAATGTTCTGATAAATATGAATGGGATTATTGAACAATATATCGTACTGTTTACCTCTTATTTTTTCAAATAAAAGCATGTCCTCAAAATCAATGTTGCTGGAGGTGCTGTGCTGTACCTTTAATAAGGCAGGGTGGAATAGAGATACCTGTAAAACAGTTTTGTGCTTGCCTAATCCTGGTGGGACTGGAGAGCTCCCAGGCATAATTTAGGGATTTCTGGGAATCTGTTTTAATTTAATTTAATTTAATTGACTGTCTTGTTAACTTCTGCAGCAGAACTAGAATCTTTGCAGTATTGCATGGTGCATGTGCTCAAGTCTAATGTACCCTTGAAGGCTGGGATTCTGCTTTAAAGTTATTTTTTCACTTTGATGAAAACTCTTAACAATGTAAATAATCACCATTTTTCAAATTGCACATTTTCAATTTCATAATTTGGTGGGTTGTACTTTACCTTTCCCTCCTCATTCATGACTATGGAGCTCAAGCTGAAATATGAAGGGGGTTTTTTTAGTGAGTTGGTAGTATTTGTTCAATAACTAAAGTGAAGATAATGTGTTGACTAATGATAATTTAGTTCCCCCAAGAGGAGAATTAACTCTGGCAGTCTGAATGCAAAGCTTCTCACCAAAGAGGAGCTGAATCTTCAAACTGAGGGTGTCAGGAGGCAAATCTGTGAGCATGTGGAGCATTTAAACTGTGGAAGCCCCAACACAGCTATGAATATGACTTTTGGAGCTGCTTTACACAGACACGTTAAAGATACATGTCACAATGACATCTGCATGACATAAAATAATGGGATATTAGGAGAGATGCTCAGTTTTTTAGCAACTGCCATCACTACAAAATTCCAGGGATTCATAGGGAACTAGTGGCACTGTTTGTTCTGTTTCAAAGTAAGAGAAGCAGAGCAAGCCTTAATTAGAGGTGTCCTCAGCTGAATTAACTCGTTGTTACTATTGTTTAAATAATTTGAGGTAATTATAGATATACTATATGAGAAAATACCAGAGAGAACTTACTTTTTACTTTATTTGTAGCCTTCCTCCCTTCTTCTCTCCTTCCCTCTCTCCTTCAGGGTGTGGTTGTTTTTATTTGGGCAGGAGGGTGCATGGTGGTGTTTGCTGTGTCCTTTGGAATTTTTATAGGTGCTCAACACCATGGGAACACATTTCAGTATGAGTAGAAATAGGTTGTTAATAGAGCTTCTAAAAATCTCATTTTCTGTTTACCATGAAGTTTCTTGGGTCCTATGCTGCAATCAGTGCTATACAAGGAGATTCCCTTATGCACAGCCTTGTTCACTTTGCTCTGCTCTTACTGGTCTCTTCCACAGCACAGAGAAAGCAAATGAGAGGTAGGGGGACTTTTTTGGTGAAAATTATTTAATATGGAAGTATGAGGAACCCCACAATTTAACAGCATAATCTGTAGCTAGTGAAATATTGCTTCTGTTTTATAGAATTAGATTTAAAGTTGATATTTCTAAAGGAAGTAGTTTTTTCTTTCTTACTAATGGCATGATAAGATATAATTGACATTATGGTAAAGGATGAGTGAATAGATTATTGTGTTGGAGGCAGCAAAATTATATTGACTTTTTTAATAGAAACCTTCATGCTCTAAAAAATTGGGTTGACAGTATTTGTTCAGCTTACTTTGAAAGTCCAACTGTAGAAATGTATGAGCTTGTAGGGCCCTTGGAGATCTTCCAACTTACTCATCAAATAAACCTTTTATTCCTCTTAAACCAGCTGTTAGGAAGCGGAGAGAAGCACTATGTTTTATGATGCTGATTAAAGCAGTAATCTGGTGACTGCTTTATTCAACATATAAAGATGTGCTGATGAAACAGTGATAAGCAGTGAAATTATTGCCTCAGGTTGACAAACCTGCAATCAGTTCTATTTTTTTTCTACCCCTTTAGCCGCCACTTGCTCTTAAACTTCTTGAACAACTGTATTTTAGTCTAACCAGATGTTTAATCATTTTGGTTTAATCATTGCTAGATATTCAGTGGCAAGATATTTCAGTGTTTAAAGGCCTGACCTTGAATTCTTAAAATCACTAATTTTGATACAAACTTGGTGTGTAAAGCATGGTAACTCAGATGTTAATTATGATTGCTTTAGCATCTGCAAACCACTGTGAAGTCTTTAAAAGTAAGTTGATTACATTTCACACAAATACAGTAATCTAAGTACATGAAATTGCAGGCTCATGACCACAGATGTTTTAGTTTAGTACAGTATCGCAGAACAGTTTTGAGGTCCTCCTTTATGTAGATTTCACTGTAGCTTTGGTTTTTGTAAAAATTTCTCAGTAAAGACTGCCCTTTAATCGATTTTCTGTAACAGCATGTGTGCTTTCATGTAGCCACTACTTTCAATCTACATCAATATAATACAATCTTCTGTTATATTTTCTTTTAGAAGTTGAATAGAGAAAAACTCATCTTTCTTTTCATTCTAATTAACTTTCATGTGGTTGCTGTTTTCTTTATATTTGTGGTTTACATACAAATAATAGTTTGGAGAATTCTGTATATTCAGAGCAGCAGATGTACTTCTTGATACTTTACAGCTTGCCTTTTGAAAAAGAAGTTTCTATGAACAAATGGCAGGACATTGCCAAGAAGAACAGCTGAAATGCATTGTTATTTCCCTTGAGGGGAAGCCTTTTGAGTAGCCTAGCTGGTTCAACCAAAGCACTTTTTCCCAACCCCACTGAAAAAGCACGTTCCTTAAGTTTCCAAAGATTGACCAGTTTGTTTCCAGAAATGCCATCAATCCAGATGCATGAAAACTAGCTTTTCAAAAGAAAAATAGGTACATCAGCTGCAAACATTCTAATTAAAGCCTGTTTAAAATCTCTTTTAATGAAATGTAAAGTAGATCATGTTTCCAGGCATCTGGATAGCAGAACCCATAGCAACTGTTGAGTCAGGCATGGACTTCCATAGGTGGAGCGGTCTCTGTGATGGGAACTTGTCTGAGACTATGAATTAATCACCTGTAGTTTACTAGATAATCAATAATTTTGCTAATTTTTGAAGTGCCTGTCTGAACATGTGGGAGGTACTTTCGGTCATTGATGAAGCCTTTCGCTGTGGGTAATTATTATTGCAGTCTTCTGTGCACCCCCAACATAACAGATCTGGTTTAAAGAAGGAATCAGGTTAAGGTTTAGGCCATGTGTCAGAATTCAGACATGGAGGCAACTTTCTACATTGCCTTCTGCTGGGAGAATTATCTATGTGGTGTTATGCAATGTATAGTCACTGTGTGCCTGTGTATGCAGGCAGCTGTGGGACACAGATGCTGCTCCTGACAGTGGTCATTGAAGGTCTTATTATTTACACAGATTTAAACAAGACATTTGTGAGGGTAATTGACTTCCAAGAGATAAGATCAATAAAGCTATGCCAGTTTTTAAATAACATCCTGTTGATGCCTTACAGAATTATTTATTTTTTAGCAGGAAAAAAAGAATACCTGTGGGTTTGGTCCCGAAATGGTTTAGCACAGGAAAACGCTCTGGTGGTTGGTTCTATTTTTCTTGGAGGTCAAAAGTTTTGAAATCTAATAATGAGGTAGTGTAATGTAATAGAATCTAAAGTGCAGATTTCCTAATTCCTAACTTGAAGAATTGCTTGCTGCAGAGGAAGCAATGCAGCTTTTGTTTCCAAGGATGCTGGTAGCAAAAGCAGGCCAGTGTGCGAAGTCAGGCAAGCACTTTATTATCACACAATCCAGGCTTTACTGGATCTTCATATAGAGATGGCACGTTTTTCCTGTGGGGATGTCGTGTTTTAGCTTGGCCCAGGTTTTTCTAGTGGGGGGGGGGGCCACAAAGATGGCTCCTCGGTGAAGCTTCTCGAAGCCTTCACCATGTCCAGCTCTGAGGTGATGGACATGCTGCTGGCCAAGCCTGGGCCAATTAGAGATGTTGGTTACGCCTCTGTGAAAAACATATTTAAGACGAAATCAAAACAATGGGTGCACGCACTTTTCCTTAGCCAGAGGAGGAGGAGTAGGTGAGAGTATGTGAGGGAAAACAACATGGAGAGACCAAGGTCAGTGGAGAAGGAGGGGGAGGGGAAGCTCCAGGCGCCGGAGCTCTGCAGCCTCTGCAGGCCGTGGTGAGGCCCATGGTGAAGCAGGGGGTGCCCCTGCAGCCCATGGGGACCCACGGGAAATGCTGAGATCCACTTGCCCCAAAGCGAGTGGATACCCTGAAAGTGGCCGTGGTCCAGAGGGAGTCCTAGTGGAGAAACAGGCCTTGACTTGCACCCTGAGACTGAACTGAGTGCCCTACATGGAGTGGGTGGGTGCCAGAGAGAGAGAGAGAGAGAGAGAGAGAGAGAGAGAGAGAGAGAGAGAGAGAGAGAGAGAGAGAGAGAGAGAGAGAGAGAGAGAGAGAGAGAGAGAGAGAGAGAGAGAGAGAGAGAGAGAGAGAGAGAGAGAGAGAGAGAGAGAGAGAGAGAGAGAGAGAGAGAGAGAGAGAGAGAGAGAGAGAGAGAGAGAGAGAGAGAGAGAGAGAGAGAGAGAGAGAGAGAGAGAGAGAGAGAGAGAGAGAGAGAGAGAGAGAGAGAGAGAGAGAGAGAGAGAGAGAGAGAGAGAGAGAGAGAGAGAGAGAGAGAGAGAGAGAGAGAGAGAGAGAGAGAGAGAGAGAGAGAGAGAGAGAGAGAGAGAGAGAGAGAGAGAGAGAGAGAGAGAGAGAGAGAGAGAGAGAGAGAGAGAGAGAGAGAGAGAGAGAGAGAGAGAGAGAGAGAGAGAGAGAGAGAGAGAGAGATCCAGCAGAAGTCCAGTAAAGAGAAGAAGCCTTGCTCCCGAGATGGAAACGGCCCGGCTCAGAGGTCTGTACCTAGTGGAAGATGGACCCCACGCTGTAGCAGTTTTGGGGAGGCTGCTTGCCTGTGTGGGGACCAGCGTCACTGTAGCAGTGTCGGGCGGGCTGCCGACGGTGAGACCCATGGCTACGCAGAGGAAAAGAGCCTCTCCCCGGGCAGGGGAAGAAGATCTGGGTGATGAACTGACCTAACCCCCCCATACCTTGTTCCCTTGTGCAGCTGCTGGGAAGGAGGGAGGGGGGTGAGCAGAGAAACAGTGGCCTTGAAGGGTTTATTTTACTTCTCATTTACTCCTCTGACTGTTAGTAATAAATTAGATCACTTTGCAACCTAAGTTAGTCCTGTTTTGCCTATTCTAGTGCGTCTTCTCCCAGGTTTCCTTATCTCAACTCATGAGCCCTGAGTGTGGGTGTGTTAATTTGGGGGTACCTGGCATTTGGCCAGGCTCAAACCATGACAGGGGATGAGTTTTTATATGAAATGTTGTTCATATTTCTGGCAAACAATTTAAATTGAAGTCCTTTTTAATGAAGACTATCAAAAGGTTTAAAAGGAGAGAAAGTTGACTGAGGCTGACTGACACTGTTTTAGTGTATGCATTTGGAGGATTAATTTGCCTTAATTATTTTTAGAAATATAACCAGCACTTATTTCATTATCTAATACTAATCAAGTTTCTGTTGATAGTCAGATCTTCAAGTCTGGGTTAACAATTTTAACCTGCAAAGAGGACTGCATGTAGCCATGGCAAATGAAATAATTGGATAGTAAGGGTTAAAACAATGTCAGTTCTTATTTACTGTTCTGTTTTCATAAAAGGATGAAAAAATATGAGGACATGAGTGATTAAATGCTACCTACCTTAAATCAACAGGAATTTTTTTCCATTATAGCCTCAAGAAAGATGCTCTTTCACCAAGATGTTGAAGTGCCAGTACAGCATCTCTCCCGCTCCCCTCCAGCCTCAGCAAAGTCAAGCCACTGGATGAAAATCCCTGCTGAGTGTAGGTGTAAATACTCCCTGGGGATGGACTGCCCCCAAATGCTGGAGGGGTGGGAGTGGAACTCCCAGAGAGTGGGCGGTGTGAGCTCACACTTCATGTTGTGGGGCTTGTGTGTGTATCTCTGTGTGTGTGATTGGCACTTCTTGGGACTAGTTACAGATAAGCAGTTAGAAAATTATAAGCTTTAATATTTCATAAATGTGGAATACTGTGGTTTAGCTGTTTTAGTGCAGATACTGATGCTGGAAGTATAGTTCACAGATTCCAGTTAATAAAGCCATTAATGAATCTATAGACTGCTCCAATCCTGATTGGCCTTTAAACCCTGACAACTGAGCAGTTTTCCCCTGTGGCACCGAGGAATCTTTCATTAAAGTTAGTTAAAGTGCACATAATAATGTTTCTGGGTTTAAAAAAAGTGAAAAACTACTTAACACAAATGTTTGTACTTTAGCTTTTATAGCTTGGCAATCAGTTTGAAGAGAAACCAGCAAGGTTTAAGCATTTCCTACTTTAATGCTGCATCCTATAAGCTTCAGGAGTCCAAGGACAGCCTTTAGTCAGGTTTTTCACACATGGTACCCTGTGTGACTGAGGAAAAATAGGCTAAGTCAGTCACTTGAACAGACCGTTCAATATGGTCATTTGTTCAAAGGGATCCCAGAGCCTGTTGCTTCGGCTATATTAAAGTGTGCAGTGTGTGGTAAATTGCTATGAGCAGTGATGGTCACACTAGGAATTAATGGTAACAAAAATAAATTAATTTAAATTCCAAATTTTATGGGTCACTAAAATTTTCCTTCATATCAGGGCAAAATTACCTAGCAGTCATAAATTTTAGACATTTTAAAAAGAGGTGAGAATATGCATATAACAAAACACATATACAAAAAAGAGCAATTGCTTTCTTTTTCTTGCACTGCTATTAAAGAACAAAATCCTAAAAGAACTTGCAGAAAAGCTAAAATGAAGAACTTCTCAATAAGCAAAGTGTTGGTGGGGGGAGAAAGCATAAAAGATAAATTCTAAGTAGGAGAAATCAGTTCTGGTTTTGTTAAACTGTGGGCAATGAAGGATGGCCAGAAGTACCCACTCATCTGTGCTGCACCTCCCCCTACGAGAATATTCTACTGCCTCCTACAAAAACTTAAATTCCCAGGTGAAAGCCAGTAATCAGAAGAGGTTTTTGTCAAGGATGAAAAATCACAAATCAAATGATCTGTCATGGACATTAGTGGCTCTGGGTGGTAAATGTCTAATCCTGCCTGGATCCTGCACCCATCCAGTGGAAGCCCTTGGTGATTTGAATTTAATTAATATACATATAGTGCAAATATAAAGCAAAACACTTTCTTCTCAAAAGGCTTCAGATTACCACAGGTCACTGGTATATTGATGATTGCACTGTTTATTTTCCTTTGTAGGAATTCAGATACACAGTCAGAGTACTTCTTGTAATGTTAAGTTTAGCTTGAAAAGCTGTTTCAGTAATTCCCTTCTCATATGCCTACAAAATTATTAGTGAGCAGTTTGTATTGATTTGGCCTTGTGCCAGGATTTTTAAAAATTCTGATTATTATTGTTGCATATAATACATTCCTTTTCACAGATGCAATCTGAAGCATTCATACAAGCTTTAGGAATAAACATCGCAAACCGTTCTGGTGCCAATATTTGCTCTAAGGAGATTTCTGCCACAGCAGAACTACATTTAATTTAGTTTAGCAGGTTGATTTGAATAAGAATTAAAGATGCATGAAATTTTTGGGGGAAAAGGATACTTTTTTCATTGATATAATATGTTCTTTTGACTATATCTCAGTTAAAAATTAACAGCTGTGTTATCAGTGGCCAGGCCTGGAGTCCCAAGGCTGCTCCAGTCTAGAGGTGTCCATTGTGCACAATTCCTGCTTGTTCCCACTCAACCCCTTCTAAATTTAAAGACACAAGAAAATAAAAATAGATGTGGTAATAGAGGAATCCACTATAAATGAATTGGTGAATATTTAGTAGGTCATATTTACATGTCATACTTAGAGAGTGGAATTATTTTTTTGAAAAGTGGTTAATGGATTTTCTTCAGTGGCTGCCTGTTTAGCATTCCTTAAAGAATACTTCCTTAATCTCATCTCATGAAATAGTTTTCTTGTTGGTTCCCAAAGCTGACATTGTAGCTTATACCTCAAATTGCATTAAGCATAAGGGTATCTGAATATGGAAAAACAGAATTCAAGAATAGGCAATTTTAATTATCTTTTCCATTAGAATCTTACAAATCAATAAGTAAGCCGTGCATTCAGCAGCATATATTTGGGTAATATTTTCTAAAGGAGAAATGTTTTCTTCCATTTAAAACAACAAAACAAAATAAGTAAACTTTTATTGTATTTTTCACTTAATCTCAGAAAAAAATCAGATGGGTCTAGAATCCCTCCAGTTATTATGAATTACTGCATATTACCAATGTTCATATGTATAAAATCCTTTCAGATTCTTTAAGTTAAATTTTCTTTAGATTTTGTTGGCTTTACTGTTGCAGTACCTTAAAAAGAAAATGTCTCTCTAAATGAATTTACTCTTTCTGATAATCCAGTTGATGAGGCAAATGTATAAAAATCCCACTAATGTAGGCTGAGACATGTCCCAAAGTATTTTTCTTCTCTAGTCAGAAAATCATAGAGCACTTAATAATCCTTCAGCCTTCTTGAGAAATGTATAATGACATTATGTTTGCTCAGATAGATTTTATTTAATCCTTTCAGAATATTGCATTAGGCTGGGAGGCTGTATTCACTCTTGTGTGTTTCCAGTTAGCAAAGGATAAAGCTGGAAAAAGGAATTTAGGTTAAATTGACTTCTAATAGGTTCTGCTGAAACTCAGAAGCAGATCTGGCTGTGATAAAGGACTACTGGCTTTGACATCCAGGGGCTAAATTCTTTCTGAAGATGTCATTTTGGATGTGCTACTTTCACACTTCCAACACAGCAGTTTGTTTCCTCCCCTCCCATGCTGAGTGTCCTCCTGGAAGCAGGATTAATCCTTCACACTGTGAACATGCCTTCAGTATCTGCCTCTGCAGTGCTGAAGTGGAACTCAGCCGGTGGCAGCCAGACTCAAAAAACCCTCAAGAGGAGCAGGGAAACATGAAGAAGGCCAGAGCAATCTTGTCAGTTCAGTAGCTCTCAAAGATGCTTGTGAAAACTGAAATCAAACTTCTGAAGTCTTTTGATGCTGCAGAAGTGAGCTATATATCCCAAAAAAGCAGTGCATGAAGTAGTACCAGAGTGAATTATCATTTTTCTGGTGACCTTAACATCATTCACAAATGGTACTTTTTCAAGGTCAGACTTGGATAGATTCTCTGCTATTCTCAAACAGGTAGAAAGCAACCCTGAACAGGAAGTGGGAGACTCGGAATAAGACTTTATGCTGATACACATCAAAAGCCAGTAGTGTGAGGTTGATGCCAATGTGTTGTACTGTGGATATCTGAGAACAGCTGGATCCTGGAGATCTGTAGCTCTTGGGAAGTTCAAAATGGTCTCCCTCTGCCCCAAAGAAGCAAAGTTGGTGTTAGGTGTTTTAAGTGTTTCTAGGAGACACTAAGTGTTTATTCTAATTTTACACACACGCATATCATGTGTTTTCAGTTGTAATGAGTTTATTTCCTTTTTATGCATGGGTTCTTTTCTGTTCAATTTTTTGTTGTTGTTGTTCCCCTAGTGGCTGAGTGAATGATATGTTTACACAGTCGCTTGGCTGAAAATAATTGGTATGTGGTACTGGATTTGGGAAAGTATCGTAGGTACTTGCCATGCATTTATAACTTTCCAAGGCATCATCTCCTGGTTGGCAATAGGAACAGGGCACAGAATTAGATGGTCCCTTGTTCTGGTCCAGGACAGGTGGTTTGTTCTGACGTTGTCAGGAGACAGATTAATCCCATTTAACAGCATTTCTAACAACTATTTGTCAAAGATGGTTTATTTTCTTATGACTTTGGCGATGAACTTTGCCAGGATATGCTTGGGGAGAGCAGCTGTGATGTGTTCTTGACTTTATACTATTACTTCCTCAAGCAGTGAATCACAGGCAATAATATGCCAACAACATGCATTTTGCTTGCCTATCTATTAAGGCATTCTGAACTGTTTAAATTCCTTATTTCTTCCTGCTTTGTGACCTGGAGTGAAAAATGCATGAGTAAATAGAGAAATAAATTAATTCTGGACAGAATGAACTTGAAGAAAAATCTGCTAGGTGAAATTCAGCACCGGAATGAGAGACTGGAAAACAATAAACATCTCTTGTTCACATATTGTCAACATGAAATCTTGTCTTGAATAGTAATTAGTACTTATGGGGGGGAAAAAATGGAAATAATGAAGAGCTCTTTCTGAGTGGAGTTTTAAAGCAGCATATAGTCTGTTAACCTTTGTGGATTAAATATCTGTTGGAGGTGCTGGCAGGAAAACGATTGCTTTGCAATGAGCTGTCTGTTCATGCAGCTTATTGGCTGCACTTAGACCAGGGCACTGCTTGGAGGATTCATTTACTTTCCAGAGTTTCTGCTTCTCCTGTCTCATCCCACCAGCTTTTAGGTGAACAAACAGTAATACACACAGGGATAGTCACTTCGTGGTCCTTCCACAGGTTTCTTGGAAAAATGACTTGTCTATTAATTAGCAATGGTTCTTATCAGTATGTTTTTCCAGTACTGCACTTCCTTTTTATAAGAGAACATTGAATATATATGAAAGCCAAGCAAATATTCTTTGCTATAGACGTTGGTAAATGAGCAGTGGCAAGGAAGGACTAGATGAGATTGGATACATCCTCTGTGGGAACTGACAGCTGGCCTATCTCAGCTCACAGACACCCACGATGTCAAGAACAACTCAAAGGGAGATTGTTTTCTGCAAGAGGTGTGTGCTAGGATTAACTGACCAATAGTATTGTAAAATAACAAGTTGGGAGCCGATAGCCGTGTGGCAGGAACTTTCAAAAAGGGTATAAAAGAGACATTGTGGCAATGAACAGGGGCACTGCCTTCCCTCAACCCGTCCTGGAGCTGCTTTCTTTAAGTGTCGTCCGCGTCTCGAACTATGACAATCCTCCTGGTTTTAGTTTTCATAATAAAAAGGAAAGTTCCTGAGAAAATTTAATTTATTGTAAAGATCTGAGAAGTCTTTACCCATAGTAATATTTTGCTTGTATTTTTTGAGGAAAGAATATGTATTGTAATGAAAATATTAAACAAGGATCTTTGAATGCAATACTTACTGCTTATTACTCATGTTAACTGTCTTTCAAAATGTATTGAATCCATAGATTTCTGTTTGCTTTTCTTTTGTAATCAGAGCACTATATCCACTTAAAATCTGTTTGGAAAACCTCCTGGGACAGCATTTCTCCAAATCAAATTGATAATGGAAATTGATGAAGGGAGAACAGAACAGTGTTGACCTGATCAACAGCCTTTAAAATAATCAAAGGAAATTCCAAGCACAAATGGGATTTCTAACAATGTTTTCTTTGGGATTGCATCATATTTAAAAGGAAATAGCAAATTATTGAAGTGTATTGCATGTCTAACTCAAACCATCAGCACCAGTTACCTTGTGTCATTGTCTTACATAAATAGACAGTAGTCTCCCGCAAGGGAAATATTTACTTCTGCTTGAAATATGAAGTAGTAAGTCTAATAGAAGTAGGAAGGTGTAATGTATTGTAAAGAGATTTTGTGTACCAACAGAATTTCCAAAAAGCCTAGGTTTTGTTCAGCATCTCTGCAGTAAATAATTTACAATGATAATGGATATTGCAGTTTATGTTGGACAGAGGGGAAAAAAGGTTATGCTGTGGGTCATAATTAGCAGTAGACTTGATTCATGATAGTTTTTTCTTTAAGGTATGTGAATTGTAAAATAGATGGTAGGAACTCTTAAAGATTAATTGGAGTCCTAGCAGCATATATGCTTTTGATGTAGGAATGAATACAGCACACTTTGGGAGAATTTGCTCCTTGTAGACTAAAGGGCAGAAGTTTGTTTATACTTTTTAACAGGAGGTCTGACTTTAAAATTAAGAAAATGGCTGTAGCAGATTTTTTTGCAGTGAGCGATGTGAGTTGGTGGTGTGTGGTGCCTACTTGGAAAGAACCAAGTTTGAGATGAGTCTTTTGTACCCTAACAACAAAAATAAAGTTTTCACTGTTTAAGGGTGTGTTAGTTTTGCTTGGCCCCTTGCCTAGTTTTTGTTGGTGGGGGGTGGGGGGCCCCACAAAGATGGCTCCTGTGTGAAGCTTCTCACAGCTTTCACCATGTCCAGCAGAACCAACCTCTGATATCTCGGAAGATGATGGACATGCTACTGGCCAAGGCTGGGCCAATTAGAGATGTTGGTGACACCTCTGTGATAACGTATTTAAGAAGAAATCAAACAATGCGTACACACACTTCTTTTTAGCCAGAGGAGGAGGAAGAGGTGAGAATATGTGAAGGAAAACAATATGCAGCCACCAAGGTGAGTGGAGAAGATGGGGGAGGGCGTGCTCCAGGTGCTAGAGCTGAGAATCCTCTGCAGACCGTGGTAATAATCATAGTGAAGCAGGTTGTCCCACTGCAGCACATGAGGTCCACTGGGGATGCTGAGATCCACTCACAGCCCATGGGGAGGTGCTGGAGTGGGTGGATGCCTGGAGGAGGCTGTGGTCCAGTGGGAGCCCCAGTGGAGAGAGAGGCCTTGCTCCTAGGACGGAACAGCCTGGCCCCAGAGGTCTGGACCCTGTGGATGAGGGACCCCATGCCACAGCAATTTTGGGAAGATCATCTGCCTGTAGGGGGAGCTCATGTTGCAGCAGGTTTTGGGCAGGCTAGTGCTTGTGAGATTGGGACCCATGGCTATGCAGAGAAAAAGATTCCTCTCCCTTAGCAGCGGAAGAAGATCTCGGTGATTAACTCACCTACCCCCTCCCCCTGCCTTGTCTCCCTATGCTGCTGCTGGGAAGGAGGGAGAGGGGTGACTGGAGAAATGGAGAAGGTTTTATTTTACTTCTCATTTACTCTTCTGATTCTGTTAGCAATAAATCACTTTGCAGCTTTAAGTTCAGCCAGTTTTGCCCTGAGTACATCTTCTCGCCGTTCCTTATCTCAACTCATGAGCCCTGTGTGTGTGCATTAATTATTTTTCTCTCCTCTGCCCAGCTGTGGCAGGGGAGAGCAAGTGAGTAGATGTTGTAGGTGCCTGGCATTTGGCCAGGGTCAAACCACAACAACAGCTCCCAAAGACAGCTTTAGGGCTCTCAGCTGTCTCTCAGCTGGCTCAGACCTCTGCTGAAACGGATCATAACACACCCTGCTGACAGGTGCTTGCCTTGGTCTCCCCTGCCCTTCACAGCCTACTCCCTTGCCTTGCCCCTCTGCCAAGTGCAACAGGCCTCAGGGACGGGGAAAGGGCCACAGGGAGCCAAAAGGGACACAGTTGCACCTGCCTCCCGGGGGGTTCCTTGGGAAGCGCTTCCCTTGAGAAGCAAGCCCCTCTCCCGCAAAGGCATTCCCCCAAATTTCTACATTTCCTGGGCAACACCAACACGCGCTTAAGCAAACCTGGCAAGGCTGAATTACTTCTGCTCCTTTCCGAACAGGCGCTCCAGCTCTAGCTCATATTGCTCCAAGTGTGTCTCCACGTGTAGGTTCAGGCGTGCAGCCCCAGGCCCGCTACAAACACAAGCTGCCCGCTGCCTCTTCGCACGCCTCAACTCCTGCTTGCGGTCACGGCAGCAAAACCAGGCTATTCCCAGAGCCAGAAACCGGAGCCCTTTTCCCTCAGGATGCTCTTGTGAGCACCTCCCAGCACTCTCCGCTGTGCACGGAGCACTTCTCACGCCCGCTCTGAACAGTCTTCAGACAACAGAGCACACGCTGGCTGGCTCTGGGGTCAGCGGACCCCAAGCACAAGGGGAGAAAGGAGCAGCGGCTGTTTTGCAGCCATGGCCAAGAGTGATGGGCAGGCTCCCCTCCTTCTGGTCTCACTTTGTTGGCTTTCTGACTGCGTCTGAGGCAGGGGCTGCGATTCCTCACTTGCAGGGATCACAACCGCCAGAAGCACACCCAGGATCCAGGCACTGCCTGACAGCATACCTTACAGTGGGACGGTCGGGCCTCCGCGTCTCAGCCACTCTGCTGCTGCTGATTCGTTTGCTTTTAGGCACACCCAAAGCTCGCTGTTAAGCCGGGATGCTCTCTGGTTCTGCCCTCTTCCTGTCCCTGTGCANTGCAGGTACCTGCGCTGCTCTGCGGAAGCGGCCACGGGCGGGGCCCTGCTCTTGTGTCCGGTCCATGCCTGCATCTGGCAAAGAGCGAGTGCAGCCAGAGCTGAGGAGCTGCAGGAGAGGCCGGAGAACACAGCCCAGCCCTGCGTTCCCCAGGCAGGGACAGCCCCGGGATGCCCAGGGGATGGATGGAGCATGGCCACCCTGGGTGGGGCAGCCCCAGCCCCTCTTCTGTCCTTGTCCATGGGCATGTCCACAGTGGGTGGGATGGGGTGGGGCCAAGCTGGCTGCAGCCATCAGCCCCCTGACTCAGCTCTGCCACTCACCGTCCTGCAGCAGCCCAAACTGCTTCAGCTCTTCAGGCTGTTGTGCTGGGGCAGCTGCAGGGCCTTTATTTTTTTTCCCTTGGAACATTTTGAACAGGCTGAGGAATCTGCCCGCCATGCCACAGTCTGGCTTCGAGAGCACCTTCGAGAGAGATACCTCGGCAAGGCTCTGGCTCAATAAGTCCTGCAGTTGTGCCTTGAAGGCACCTGTGACAGAGAAGCCTTAGGAAGGCTACAGGACAACAAACTCTGGTCTCGAGGGTTCCTGCCACACTGACAGGAGACTCCTCGTAAATAAATCAGATCACCAAATGCCACCGTCTCGCCTCGAGGGCACCGGCTGAAAGGATGGGAGATGCCTTGGAAAAGCTCCAGGTCACCAAGCAGCGCAGTCTGCCCTCGAGGGCTCCTAACAAAGAGAAGCCTCGAGAAGGCCACAGGTCACCGAGTCCTGTGGTCTGGNTCTGTCCTGTCCTGTTGCGTACTCCGAGCACTGTGGCATGGCCACGTGGCTGCCAGCACCTATGTCA
>VZRN01000714.1:0-80332 GCA_013397935.1 Dasyornis broadbenti
CTCGGGGGTTGCCGGTTCTGCGGTGGGGGTCCCGTAGGATCTCGGACTCACCCGGCCCCTCACGCACCTCGCCTGTGCTCCCCGTCACCCCTCAGCTCAATCCCTCTGCCCTCAGAGGACATCCATCCCTCAGAGCCGGCTGTCCGCATGGCTGAGGGCTGCACCAGGTTGTTTGCTGCAATGGCTGTGCTCGGCGCTTTTGCCCCATCCCCATGCGGTGACTCCTAGGGACACGTTACTTAGAGAGACATCTGGGAAGCGAAGTGCATTTCACAAAACCAGGGTGTACTCAGGCGCGTGTGAGCAAAGTACTGGATGCTAAATATCCCGCTCCTCTAAACAGATAAAGGACCTGCTTCTCGCTGCTGAAAGCCTCAAAATTCAACCTGTGCTGCTAAAACTGGGCGACATCAAACTAGCCGTGTGATTTTGATCCGGGGTTGGGGTTCTTTCGTAGTTGGTGGGGATGTTTATCTTTGAGACCTTGCCAGCCCCTCGCTGTACGATTGCAAGGACCAGGCAGCTCTTTGTAGCTGGAGTGGAGTTTCCAGCTCGTGGCCTCTTTCCAGGAGCAGAAACTTGAATGAGGCCGCCGAGTGCCCGAGTTAGCTGCAGCAAGATTTTGAAGTACGAGAATCAGAGAGTCAATTAGGTTGGAAAAGACCTTTGAGATCATCGAGTGCAACCTTTGACCAAACACCACCCACTTTGTCAACCAGACCCACGGCACTGATTGCCACATCCAGTCTTTCCTTAAACATTTCTACGGACAGTGACTCCACCACCTCCCTGGGAGCCCATTCCAATGTTCAGACACCTTTTCTGTGAAAAAAATTATTACTAATGTCCAACCTGAAACTCTCCGGAGAGGAAGCCGACTCCCACCTGGCTACACCCTCCTTCCAGGCAGTTGTAGAGAGTGGTAAGGACGCCCCAGGGCCTCCTTTTCTCCAGGCAAAACGCCCCCAGCTCCCTCAGCCACTCCGCATAGGATTTGTGCTCCACACCCTTCCCCAGCTCCGTTGCTTTTCTCTGGACACACTCCAGCACCTCAGCGTCATTCTTCAGAACCGGGCAGAGCACTTGAGGTGTGGCCCACCCTGTGCCAGGGAGAGAAGCCAAGGCAGCTGCTTAGGTTGTGTCGCCTATTTTCAAATGCACGGAACATCCCATTATTTTAATCTTGCCCCACATTTCTGAAGTAGCCATGGGGAAAGCACGCTTTTGCAGAATGGGGAAGGCTTTTGTCAAACCCAGCTCGCACAAGAGTGTTGTTTGCTGGGTCAGTACAAGTCCTAGCAAATAACGTTTCTTGAAATAATTCCACTCAGCAGCAGGTGGCAGGCTGGTTCCATTTTTGGTCATTTTGGGCTTCCTCAACTCAAATACATCTTTTATCGGCAGATGGCACTTGTCTCGGGATGAGAGTTGTTTCGGTGGTGTTGGGAGCTAACCAGTAACACACGGTTCAGGAAACAGCTGCTGAAATTGAATCTCTGTAATTTTTAATCATTCATTTCTGGTCGTGTCAAGATGTATTACATATCTATAGCGGTGCTCTGAAAAAGTCTGAAGCTAACACAATTTATTTCAGCACAAATTTATAGTACAGAAGATGCAGAATGTTAACAGAATGTCATGCCATTGCTAAAAATTCCCAAACAAAATTAGGTTATGAAAGATTTAGCTACATAAAATTACAGCATAAAATCAATACGTGTCCTGAAAAACAATAAAATTAATGCACTTCCCCTAGTAAGATTTCTAAACCCCGTATAATATAGAAAGCTTCTTGCAGCCAGAGATTTTCTTAGTGGTGCCTGTTTCTAACATAATAGGCAAGAGTGAGATCAGTTGTAAATATTACATAAATATTTAGGTCAGTGGGAAATGAAGTAAAGAATTCAATTTGAGATTTTTCAAAACACAAATGAAATTAAAAGCGTAGGTTGAGCATGAACTGCTAATGACTGCGACGATTATTATGTGGTGACACATCCACAGCAAACCAAAGACGACTAACCTATATTTCGAGTTGGACTTTCTTACTTTAACAGCCTTTTTATCTTTTAACTGCCCTTCTACATCCACCTGCACTTGCCAAATGACTCTATATGCTATAAATCAGTGTTGTAAGGCACACAAGTGACTCATTACTTAAATATTTAATTTAAAACATTTTATCTTTTCATAAACCAAATAACAACCTTATTTTCCCTTGTCTAGGGACATAAAGTATCTTCATTCCTATTGACAGAATCTCTTTCTTGCCACTGTAAATGAAAGTAAAATTTAATCATTTTTAGCTGCTAGTGTCAATCAGCCAAGTGGAGGACTGTGCTTAAAATGAAATTGATTAATACATCATTAATCAATAATACATAACTAGGCATTTGTCCAAACCATGATAACCTAAACACTGAATTCTTTTAAACTGCAATAACATCAGAAAAGGTAGCACACATAGAAGATAAAAGGGAAACAGGTTTGGAATTGGCTTGCGATTATCTGAGATAGCAGAGTCAACCTAATTAGTACCCTGCTAGAATACTGCATCTCTTGTTTTTATCTATGACTATGAGTATTACTGTGTTTGCATTTTGTGGTGATATCTTTATATTGCACAAGTGAATTACTCACTGACATACGAGGTCACATGAGAAGGAAGCCAAACAGGCATTGTTAATGTATTTTATTGCAAAATATGAACTGCATTGTGTCCATGTTTCTTCATGAAAAGCAATGCTTTTACTTTTACTGCTTTTATTGGACCAGTTTCCTGTGAATGATGTGCTTCTCTTGGAAAGTCAGTTCAGTTTGTCCTGTATGACTGACCTATCAAGGGAATTACAGATGGTTATCAGAAGCACACCTCATTATGTGAATTTCTCAAAAGAAGGGGAAAATGCAAAGCAATGGAATGTCAATTTTACTCAGCATGGAGGCCCATATTTGCATGGGATTATGACACCGGATGTAACATACAAAAAGTAAGTCAAGTTTTCATGTGGGTTTCATTTGCTCTAAACTGATGGAAGATGTACTTTTTTATAAAAAATATGCTTATCTGATAATACCTTCACAGTGTATCAGATTCAGTGTGTATTTTCAACCTGCTAATGCACCATCCCTTGTTCCTGTCATAATAGGAAATGATTGATGTTCAGGAAAAAAGTTACAAGTTTGACATCTTAGAAAAGATGTCATCTCCTGTTTTTTCAGAAGCATGAATATTTCCAGATGGAGACTAGGGCTATTTTAATGGAAAGGACAATTTACTTACACATTCACATAACCTTTTCATTATGAAGATCAACAGACCTAGAAAAGCTTGGCCCCATTTCCTGGCCAAAACAGCATCACTCTGCTGTTTACATTCTACCTGAGAGAAGAATGCAAATGTTGGCGCTATTAATGTACACAATTCCTTGTTGAAGTCAGATGGAAAAAATATAACACTCTGAGGTAAAAAAATTATAAAGCTATTTGACATCAAAGGGGAATTCAGCTTTTCATTTTAGCATGGCAGCACCGCAGGCAGGTCTGTCTCCAGGCAGACTAAACACCGTCCCTGTAATTGTGAACATGCATCCCCAAATGACAGCAAGGAAAAGGCTTACAGGACTGAAAATAGAAAGAGGAGCAGCTGAACTTGGAAATCTGAGTTCAAATGTGTCCTACTTCTCTGTTTTCACATCCTGCTAAAGAAAGACTGTTCTTCAGAGGTAACATACTTTTGTCTGCAAAGATATACAGAAACTGCAAGACAATTGTGAAGGAAATAACCAACTGCAGTTGCTTGCTCCAAATGTAAACGGGTTTTTTAAGATTATGTTAGCGATTTTTTTAGGTTAATGTCTTCTGGATTGTAGTCATAACTTTGATTTGTTGTGTAACTTCAGCTGTGCCTGCCCTAATTATTCTTCTACCAACCTGATTAGTAGCTGTGTTAAGATGGACATTTTTGCCTGAAAAAGGCTTGCAAGTTTTTAAATAGCACCAAACACTGTGCTGTCACTGAGCACGGCACATTTGAAGCACTACACAATAATTAATAAACAGTCTCAAATACTATTATCTCAGTTTGTTACTCTTTAATTGAGAAATGACAATAAGGTGACAATGAGACAAAGGTTGGTCTGTTTAGGGACAGTGGGAGAATTAAATAAGACACCTTGAGGAGCCTAATCAAGAGTTCTGGTATTTGGATGAGGTATAGTTACCACGATCACTATATATGGTTAGAGGTGAGGCAAAAATATGCAGGTATCTGCCACAAAATGCGAAACCAAGTAGGAATTAGGAATGGATTTCAGTCTTTGCAATAATTTTCTTTGTATCAGCGCCACAAATGTGCCCAGAAGCCAGTTCAAGGTCACAAGCTGCATATGGTAATTAGATTGTCTTTGCCTCACTCAGCTAAATATTCCTGATTACAGCGGTGGTGGATGCCCCATCCCTGAAAACATTCATTGTCAGGTTGGATGGGAGGCTGAGTTACCTGATCTAGTTGAAGATGTCCCTGCTCATTGCAGGGGAGTTGGACTAGATGAGCTTTACAGGTCCCTTCCAACCCAAACTATTCTATGATTAAGCTCTGCACCCCATTTCTACCCTGCTCCGCCAGGACCTGAGCTGAGAACAGCACAGAAGTAGCTGCCGGCAGGTGTGGCCAGAGGAACAATTTCATAGCTCCAACCTGCTGCCTAGGCTCAAAGGCAGGAGCCCAAATGAGTGGTTTCACTGGGACCATTGATGTAACAGTGAAAGGATCAGCCCCTTACAACCAAAGCAGCCCAGCAGACACAGCACTTGTACCTCCAAAGAATAATTTGTCACTTAATTGCTCTCTTTCAGAAAGCCTGCCTGCCCAGGGGGAGGGGAGCCCTGTGCACAAGCAGGCTTTTGATCTCACTGAAGCTCAGAGGGCTTTGCTACCGCATTCATAAAGGATTGAGCAGCAACTAATTAATGACTCGAAATTATATCGGTCATGCTTTGTAGGCTTGTTTTAATATATGAAGACAAGCTGTAAAGCTGGAGTGTTGAACTGATGTTTGTTTTGTGACAGGACAAAGTAGTCTCCACCTCTCTCCTGATGGTGATTTTCTGTCAGCCTTCTAGGTCTGCATTCCTGTGAATTTTAGAGCTACTGTCAATGTTCTGCTTTAATGCAAAGTTGTAAAAGTCATGGGACAATTTACCCCACCAGTTTCCGAATTACACCAGGATGATTATCATCTGCCTCTACAGGTAATGATTTGCAGCCATTACCATTGAGAATTTGCTGGTGGGAACTGAAAGGAATGTTCTCTGAAGGATTTGGGGCCAGAAATCCTTGTAAAACTGAGTATTGTGAGCTATAGGGTGCAGGCAGATACACTCCTCTAATATCCTTTCTCAAAACACACAACAGGAAGTACAGCTTTTTGCAGATTGGTTATTCTAGTGATTTTCTGGTCAGCACATGGATCTAGTGCTAATTTTATCTGCTTGGTTTTAAAATCAATGCAAGGAGAGTGCAGTACCTTCCCCTCCATAGATGGAACTGCACAACAGTGTATTCACATCGCTGTGAAGCTGCTGGTATTGGCTTTGGTGCTGCTAGCACTGTTCTAACCAGGAGAATTTGAACACAGATGGTGCAGTCAACCCCAGCTTATTTGGTATTCACAAACTGCAACAGCATATTAGGCATTAATTATATATGACTAATTATATTAATTATAATGAATGGGAATTATATTGGGTTTGAGAACTATTTAAAGGGAACTAGAAATTAAAGCAGCAGGATGTGGATCTGACTGTCATAGACTTGTTCTGCATGGCCTTGAGCAGCATGGGTTGCCATTCATCTCTAATTTTCAAAAGACAAGGTGAAGGTAATGGTATGTACCTTCTTTGTAAAGCCAATGAGATCCTGTTATAAAAAGAAATATTAATTGTAATTTCAAATCTTTCAGCACTACAGTTTTAAAATCATAGAATCATAGACTGGTTTGGGTTGAAAGGCACCTTAAAGAGCATCTAATTCCAGCCCTCCCGCCATGGGCAGGGACACCTTCCACTAGACCAGGTTGCTCCAAGCCCCATCCAACCTGACTTTGAATAGTGGCAGGGATGGGGCACTCGCAACTTCCCTGGGCAACCTGTGCCAGTGTCGCACCATCCTCACAGCAAAGAATATAAAAATAGTTTCATAAAGCTAAATAGTTCTGAGCACTTACTCCATAAAAGGAGGAAAATCCTACCAAAAATTGCCATAAAAATAGGTTAGAAGCTACAAGTGAAAAAAAAAAATTGCTATTTGTAAGAGTATTTCCAAGTGAGCTGGAATTCCATAAAGACCTGAGTTTGAACCTGGTCTGAAACATTTCTATCATCTCAGACATTTGGAAGGCTTTCTGAGAGTGACATTTTGAGTGATAGGTTCAGACACTGGAAGAGAGCAAACCAAATAATCCAAGCAGGAAATTCAGAGAAAAGAGAAATTCATTAGAGAGTGATCTCACCAATGTCACCTCTGCCTCCACTATGCCAGCTGCAAAGTGGAAATAATCACAAAGCTCATTTTGAGGAGATTTGTTAATGTTTACAAGACACTTCATACATGTGAAGCAGTACAGACAAAATTTGCCAAACGTGGGTGGATAGCTGGGAACTTTGTCAATTCAGCAAGTGACTTAGTCCTTCTTCGCAGAGGCCCTGGTCCTGCAGTAGGCCTAGACAGGAATTAATTCCAGGTATCAAAGTCTGTAGCCAAAAGGGCAGGACATCTCCCATAAGGTTGTTTCTGCTGTCATGGAACTGCACACAAAAGGCAAAGAAAAATGAATGGAGAAGTAGTCCATTTTAACAACAAATCTTGTGCTGAAAGAGCTTGGCACAGTTTATAGCTGCATTTCCTCACACCGTGGCACAGACAGACTCATGTCTTAACACACAGGTTTTGTAACCCCAACATCTTACCATTCTGCCAATCAGTCCTCAACGCTCCGCTGCATCCACAGCAGCAGAGGAAGCACCGAGGCCTACCCTCTGCCACCAAGGCCTATTGATACAGAATGCCAATTATTAAATTCATAATCACCAAAAAAGAGAGTGGTTTCAAGAAGTTTGCTTAGTGGGAATCATGTCTACTGTGTGTTAACTTCCTAACAGTGTCACAGAAAGGATCTAGACAAATGTAAGTTGATCTAAGCCAAAAACCATGCTTGGGACGTTTCTAACATTTAACAGGATACAGTAGAGTCATGAGAGCCTAGGAACATTTTGTTTTCTGCTTTTTTATCCTGATTCTGACTTTCTGAATACCTTCCTTCTTGAGCTGCAGAGCTTGTCACAGCTAGTAAAGACAGGTTTCTTTTCATCACAGGTACTTCCATAAGGTGCATAGCTAGCACCACTGAAGCAGAACCTTAAAATATGAAATCTAGCAATTTAGGGACAGCACTGGGAAAATAAAGAAGCCTGTCAAGCACCATTTCCATTTCCAACTATCTCTTTCTCCAAGTCTGGAAAGTGGGTCTCATTTTTTCCAGGTTTGGCTGAAACACCATATAAAACTTGTGCAAGTGACAAAGCCAGTTGTATTCAGAGGCTGTTGTCATTGCCTGCATGATAACCTGCAAAAGCCTTTAGTTTGCAAGATGTGATTAAGTGTGAAATACAGAGTTATTAAAACAGACTGGAGAAGGCTGTGAAAGGCTTCTCTAGAATCTGCATATACAACACTTCCGTGTCTGGAGCAGGGGACCTCCAGTTCCTTAAGAAACACTTGCTTACATGTATATCCGTTTGTAGGGACATGCAGAACTTAAAATT
The DNA here is from genome assembly GCA_013397935.1 of Dasyornis broadbenti. NCBI lineage: Eukaryota > Metazoa > Chordata > Aves > Passeriformes > Dasyornithidae > Dasyornis > Dasyornis broadbenti. Next base: position 7,825 of record VZRN01000714.1, read on the forward strand.
GTTTTCCTCTTCTCATTGGTTTTTCTTTTGGTCCTGTTTATTATTCTGTAGCTACTCTACCAACCCTTTGATCTGATGAAAAAAGCACATTTCTGGCAGTCAGCAGACCTGGTTTCTATTTACATTCTGCTATTAGGGTGACCTGGCATAAATTTCTGTCGACAATGACTCAGATTAGTGAATTGTTCTGCCTGAAAACTAGCCTAGTAAAAACCTCACATGGTTAGTTTTCAGCCAAATCCATGACTATGTTAACCAGGTGATTGCACGCATTCTCCCCAGTGCCTGTACTCAGGGAAGGCAGAAACAAGCAGTTAGGGACAAGAGGAAGGAGTGGTGCCCTGGCCTTGGCAGCAGCCCTGCCTCATCCCTCAGGAACTGTTTGTGGAGCTGCAATTATTAATTTTAAAGCAAAGATGTGGTGCACACCAAGGTTTGTGGTGCTAAATGCACTGGCTGGAGCACTCCCAAGTGGAAAATACATTAGAAAAGGCATTGTGTGCAGGACATGAGTGTTAGCTTGGACTAGGCCAGTGCTGTGGGACAGGTGACAATTCTGGTGGCTCCAAAGGCTGCCTGCTGGGGACACCATTGATGGAAATTTCCTCCTTCCATGTTGAACATGGTGACTGCAGCTGTGACCAGCACAGGCATATGGCTGGGAGCAGACTGAGCAGAGAGGCACCTTCTCCCAGCCTCCAACCCAGGAAAGGCTGCCCGAGCTGTCTCACCCCATTTGAGCTGTGCTGGTGTATTACATGGGGTGAAAAGCCCTGTTGTTCTGGGCATCACCTGTGTCAGGTCTGAAACCTGAACTTTCCACTGGCCTCACAAAGAGCTCCACAGCTTTCCACCACTCTACAAGAATAAGTAGCAAAGGCATTAAGCACGTCTTCTCTTTGGCACAGTGCATGTTTTAATAACCCCTGCCCCAGCAAACTCTTCATTCCCAAAGAGAACAATGCAATGCATTTAACATTCTTCTGATTAATATTTATGGCTACAAGCCACCCATTGTTTTTACTCCATAGCTGCTAATCAATAGGGGCTCCAGAAAACAGCAGGACAAGCCAGGGCAAACTGTGGAAGCCTTGGTTCTTCAAAAACTAGGGAAAATGGCAAGAGGTTATCCCCCTCACCTACATTTTTGCAGTCTGTTTTAAAAGCAGAACTTTTACTTGGGTTCATAAATCTACACTTAAGTGCCTCACTGTGCTGACACAGGTTTGGAAATGTTTACCTTAGCACTTGTGCAGCCTCGTTAGCGTGGAATGTTTATACTCACCCTTGCATTTGCACTTACCTGTACAGTTATATATTGTGTGCTGGAATGCTGTACTAATAACCCCACTGTATCTCCAGCACTGTTTCACAGTAATTGCTCCCCCAGGTGCTGTTTTCCAGAGATTTCTACATTTTAGCCTTTAAAAGACAAGTAGGCCTTGTTTTACTGTGAAGCTGATGGGAAAGGATATACCGTGAAATTTGGCCCTATTCTGATTCAGTGCCTAATTGATTGGCTGGAGATGGTGATCTGGAAACCTGAGCAAGGTTATACTACATTTACCCATGAGGAGAAGGCAAACATTAAACTATAATTCCTGATGACCTAGGCACTGATGCTTCCTTGTCTTGTGCTTTTCTTCAGACTAAGAAAATAATGTGTATTAAAACTGATAAAGAATATTTTATGTGTATATAAACATCAGTACATCTTTACAGTATGATAGTTGCAATGGTAGTAATGGAAGTTGCTAACGTTACATTTCTGTGATGAAGTAAATGCTATACCCACTCTGTAAATTTTCATATGTATGAAAAATACACAGTTTACAAGATTGTGTGTGCTGAGGGGAGTGTGCATTTTAAGTGATGAAGATTTCCCATTCCTTCACAGATTTGTGCCTCAGATTTACATACTTTCAGAGTGGTTGGTAATGGAATGTGCACTGGCACTAGTAGAATGCAACATCTTTCTGTGTCCTCTGCTGTAAAATGCAATGTAGAAAATGCTCTATCCTTTTTACACATCAATCACAGAAGCAATAAATCTTCCCTCAGATCCCATAATTTCTTCTGCTTCATACCCAAGTGAGGTTTTCTTCAGCAGCAGAGGGGCTGGAATAACAAGATCCTTATTAGACTTTAGAAACTCCCACATACATGGGAAGAAAGGAGCATCGGGTAAGGAGACAGCTCCTGGCAGATGGGAGCAAGGATAGGGGTAGGCATGGGGAAGTCACTGGAGGGAGCTGAGAACTGGGAAAGCAGAAGCATTCCAGGATACCAGTGGGGAGGTAGGAAGAGGATCCCCAGGCTGTGCTGGAGAAAGAAGGAGTGAAAGGATCCAGAAAAAAAGAGAAAATTCAGGAGAAAGGATCTCCAGGTGGGGCAGAGGGTGGGGTGGAACATCCAATGCCCCTGTTTTGCTGTGCCATTGGACATACTTGCATCCTTTGGCAACAAAAGGAGCTGTCTCCTTGGGACACATCCATCCAAGAGGTGGTAGGTCAGTCTTTCCCATACATAAAACCTTCAGTAGCTTAGTGTTAAACCTTGTTCTTCCTCTCCCTCCATCAACATCCCCACCTCCAAGCACAAAGCCCAAGTGTTTTACTCTGATATGCTGAACTCAAAGGAAGGCCAAAAACCAGGCAAAGGTGATGATTATTACACCCCCCCAAAATACAAGTGTGGGGAAAAACCACAGACAGCTGGAACCACATCCTTTTATGTCTTTATTTGCCAGTTAAGATCCTTTTATTCCATCAATGCAAATATGCAGAACAGCAGGAAATCATGTTTTAAGCAGCACATACCAGTTGGCTGAGAATAAACTAACTACATTCCCCAAGCAATGTAAAAGTAACAATGCACATCATCTTCCAAAAGAAGAAACAAACAGATATTGCAGCCGAGAGGCACAGCAGGCAGCTTCCGTACAAAGTAGTTTGGCTATTTAAAATCCTAGAACCAGTCCTTGCCCATTTCTCCCACCCCACCCCCAAAAGTCCTAGTATAATTTAACCACTTTTTTTTTGCTATCTACATAATATATAAAATATAAACTCTGTTTACTTATAACACTTACTTTTCTTGATAAATAGCTCTTTAAAATATCTACTGTACATATGTCCATGCGTTGACATTATATATATAGCATTTATATATATGTATGTATGTCTGTCTGAAAAACAATAAATATATACTTAATATTGACACAGCAACAAACTGAACATATTCTCATTTTCAAAATCAAATAAAAGCAAACCAGTGAGAGAGAAACAGTGAGTGTTGCTTGTGAAGCACAGCATAGCAGGGAGCTTTGATTCCCACCCTGGCTTGACACTCAGAGTGCCCTGTACTTGAGCAGTTGTGTTGAGCTATCCTGTAACAGACCTGTGTTAAAAGTTACTTCAAGTTGTAGGTTAGCCACCCTGTATGCTATGTGTAACACAGACTGAGCAGGAGCTCAGTGGGTAACAAGGGAGACTCACCTCCAGGTTTGCAGTGGAATGAGAAACAGGGCAGGGAAGCGAGTCCAATGGCTGGTATAAAAAACGGAAAACAAATAATGGACAGCACATGGCTGAAGGTCATAAATAACCAAGGTAAACAAGTCAATAGAGTTAAGTGCTTTTAAAATGATGGCTGGCACTGCTGCAAAAAGTATCTTGATTATCTGTTGCCAACTCCATGAATGAACCAGTTTTCCCATTGCCACAAGAAGACACAAATGAAACCCAGATGGCCAAATTCAGATGCTAGATATGGGGTCACTGTAAGACACTGAGGCTACAGGTTCAGAGCTGAACCTGCCCAAGGACAGCTGAATTCACTGAACATCCTTAAACCAAATGGATGAGATTTTAAAAGTATGAATGAAAAAAAAACCAAACACAACACACATCCAACCTCAAACAGTTAATTTCACACATGCCAAAACATAGTAAAATATTTTTAAAACCTTTCATTTCAAAACAGCATTCTTTAAAAATGGAACTTAATCCCAAAAGAAAAAAATGTAAATAACCTTATAATAACACGTGTTCAGTTTTGGATTGACCATAGCCATTCTGTTTATTGATTTTTCTCAAAATTCTGAATAAAAGCTATTTCAGTCTGACCTACGCTGATACCCTCCTCTCCCCAGCCCCAAGGCCTCGATCTGGCAGCTTCAAAAAAGACATTACTTGTTTGGTCTGTGGCTTCATACACTCATTAAGTCATGAAGTTTTGACATTAGTTCATGAATGCAGCATTATGTGTAGTCCCATTTACTTAAAAATTTCTTCTTTTCATGACCAAATGGAAGTGGCCAGTTAAGAGGAAATTATTTTTATTGGACAGACTTCATCCAGCAGCTCAACAGAGAGGAAATTTTAAAGCAGATAAGACTGCCAAATATTACTGAGTCACACGTCATCTCTAAAATTTACAAACTTTGCTCCCCACAAGTAACAACTTCAACAACAACAAACAGAAACTGCTGTCCTGAATAATCCTGCCATTTCACAACTAGCCCCAGCTACCCAGAGAGCACTGCAGAAGTCAAAAGTCCAGTGTTGAGTTTCATACATACACATCACTGGGCCACTGGAACACCACACCAGTGTGGAGTATTTGCACAAAGCCAGAACTATGCTGGGTACTTTTAAACCCTTGTAAATACAGAACTTAACAGTGAATAGACTTCATAATGAGTGATGCATTACGCTGAAGGACATAAATAAAAGTCACATACAAAAATTGCCAGCAACAATAAGTTTTGTCATCACTCATTCTGAATTTCTGCAAACACAACATCAAGATACTATGTTTACCTTTACCTATTAAATAAAATATGCCTCTTCCTTGGCAGATCAATGAGTCATTTTAAATTGTTTGGGTCTTTTCCACCTTTGTATGGACACAAAAATAAACAAGAAATTGAATTGTCCTTGTGCTGTGACTACACGCAGCAGAAAAGCCTCCTTTTTTTGAATGGCTGAACTTCCAGGACAGCTGTTCACTTGTACAGTCACATTTTTGAACACTATGGAAAAGAAGGGAACAGCAAGTACAAAGTGGATAGTGCCTCTGATTGCCCGATGCTGGCTAGGCAGGGATTTCTCATGCTTCCAGCCAAAGCAAAAGATGAGCTCCAGATCAGGCCATCCTGAGCCTAAACTCATTTAAGCATGCCCTCATTCTCTGCCATGTTGGCTGCATGGATAAGGTTGCATCGTCTCTACTTGGTATTTTCTAACTACAGAACTAAAGTACTATGGATTTAACACGTGCATGATACTAGATATAGGAAACCCCAAGCTCCTGCAGAGTTCTTATGCTTCCATGTAGGACTTCACTGAGATCAGCACGAAGGATGTGCACATATCCAGCAGAAGTATGGGACAGATCCTCCTTCCCCAAGGGCAGGGTCCCTTCTTGGGCTCCCACACACAGAGGTGGAGTAAGGCTGCTGCTGTCACCCTCCACACCAGCAGCATATCTTCGCTGTAGGGCAGGCACAGAGGTACCAGCCTGCAGACACACCTTCCTGCTGCTCCCTGCTGCAGTCACCACCCTCTCTTTGGGCACATTTAAGGACTTCAGTTGTGCCCTGCTGTGTAGAGTTGCCCTACCCCTGGTGTGAACCCCAATGCTATTCCAGTGGGAAATAAGACACCCTCTCTCAGCTGACCATCCCAGCACTGGAACAGAGCCCTGCAGAATAGCAAAGCATTTCACCTGCGCGCAACCCTTTGACTCTTTTTGTCTTTGGCAACAGACCATAATGATCAGTATCCTATGTGCACAGGTTGACGCCAAAGGAAAGAGCCTCTCCAACAGCAGCCCTGGGGAAGAGGAATGAAATTTCTTACCTAGTATATGAACAAGTTCATTTAGGGGCTACTGTACATTTCAGCAGTAGCTGCAGGTTTGGCTCTTGGGCCTGCACCAATTTAGCAGCATTCATCTCAAACCTTGTGGCACAGCATTAGAAGTGCAATTCCAAATATGTTTCCTGGGGTGGTACCGCTTCTGAGTTCAATCAAGTACATCTCTGCTATCTGGTGCCCAAATCCCTACACCCAGCATGAACTCCAGAGGCTACTTAGGGCAAATTCAATGTACTTTCAACTGTAACAAAGGAGCAGAGGGCTGGATAGCCAAGAAAGATCCCAGATTGTAAAGAAATTACTTGTCAGAATAACAATACACATTCAATAAATAGACCAGTTCTTTCCTCGTCTAAGCCAGGTGGAAGTTTAGTATGTTTACGCTTGACACTACTGCACGTTCTCCTAGAGAATGGAGTAACTGCCGTACAATCCTGAATGTATGCAGCTCCTGCTGCTATCCCAGTTAGATAACATAAATATAGCATCTCTGTAGCCAACAGAAGAGGAGGTTCCACCCTGTCCCTGCTCTCTCTGGACCAGCAAAACAAGCTCTACAAGATTTGACCCATTTGCAAGCCAGTACGAACAGCAGCATGAGATGTCTGGATTTTCTTTCTGCTGAGCAGCACCAGCTCCATCAGTAGGTCTGCACAAAGGATGGATGATGCCTGTCACCCAAACCTTTGGATCCAGGACAGAAAGTTTGAGCTCAGTGGTACTATCCTTACATACTGTGTCTTGCCTGTTCACTGCGGGAGCAGGGAACAGGATTCTAACTGGTGTCACAAAACCCAGAAAGACACGGAAAAGAAGAAAACACAGATAGGAAAAACAGCCAACATTTGTGAACCAAAATGAAGTGCAAAGACATGAAGAGCAACTCCAGCACAATTGCCAAACCACCGAGAAGCAAGATTCACAAACATTTTGGTCCATGTTTGGTTCCACTTTTGGATGATGTTTAACTAGACATGATTAATTATCCACTAGGCTTGCATTCACAACTTGAACTAGACACTCTTTTCAGTAAATGGCTTTTGCTTCACTGTATGAAAACTCTCTTATCCCCTTGGGGGTGATTCTTTTTTTTCAGGAGAGAGACAGGTGATTTCTTGATCAAATCCTCTGTGTTACTCCGTGTGCTTTTCAGGGCAGCATTCATATATACCATGGATAGCATGGTATATACCATGACAGTTGCAATGGGAAATTTCTATTGGCACAGATACTACCTCTGTAATTCTCAGAGAAACGTATTTTTAAGAAAAACAACCAAACTTGGTAAGGGCTGCTTTCCAAGAAGGAATGATGAAAGCTTGCCTGAGGTTTTAGCAGAAACAGTCAGCTCCAGAGAGAGTTGCTAGAACTGGCAGAACAACATGGATAGAAACAATTCTTCCCTAGGGTGCGGTTTTGCAGTATTACATTATTCCTTCATCAGTCACACTATTACACTTTGGGGATAATTTAATGAAAGGTCACGCATATGCTCTTGAAAAATTAAGCACACATGGATAATTTTGGGAGGGGAGTCAAGTTTCCTAACTTTAGCCACCTCAGAATTAGAAGCCAAAATTCTCTGCAAAGGAGGAAGACAGGCATTTCCAGTGGGCACTTCCTTCTGTATTAACCTTAGGATGAACTGAGTCAGACTTTGGAGAGCTCTCTCTGTATTGACTGCTGTGTTCTTGCTGATCAGGACAAGACACTTGACTGTGAGCTGACTAAAGTCAGATAAGATGAACCACACTATTGATGCCCTCCTGTTCAAAAACCTGAAGCTCTAGAACTGGCCACAGAACAGGCAGGAGCACAGAGCAATCACAGTCATTTGTAGGAAAAAACCTAGAGAAGTCCTTAGTGCTCCTAAAAATAGGAAAACTGTAAGTGGTTTAAAAAAAAAAAAAAAATCTAAATTACTCTGAGAGTTCTCTTTCCAACCTAAAATGGCAACACTGATGTGATGGCCTTGAGAAAGAGGACCATATTTTCTCTTAATTTACTGCTCATTATTTCTGTTCTCTTATTTCCCATAGTCAAAATGACCAAAAACCCCTGAAAACCCTGAAGAGGTTTTTCTCAAGTTTAATATGATTTAGTGCTATATGCTTGTGTTCTGTCTATTTACTGTCTGAAGATGTAGCACTGTAAATACATCAGCACTGGAGCAGCTTCATGCAGAAAAACAGTATCCCTTTACTGGAATAATTCATGTGCCTTTCACTATATTCTTTCAAGAAGATATTCTCAAAAGAATAATTATTTCAAGACTGCTATCTAAAATATTAAGAAGAAAAACGGGACAAACATAGCAAAACAGTTTGTCCATCCCTGCACTGGTGACAGGGAATGATTAATACAGTACCAGTAGCTGGCCACTTTAAGGAGATGAGGAGGTTGGGGGTCCTATGTAATTTCTTTTCCTTGTAAATGGATGGAAAGTTTTCTCATCCCTTTTGTTTTTCATTCACACTCACCACTTGGTGGAGGTGAGAGCTTCTGGGTTAAGGGATATGAAATAACTTGTGGTGTGTATCTCTCAAGTGTGAGTTCACAGTGGTTTAAAAGAACACTGCTCACCTAAGCATCATATGGTTTTGGGTGGTATTTCTACTGTTTTCCACCTAAAGCCAAAATGCGTGATGAATTCACTCAAAAGTTAGTCCCAAACACAGGAAATTTTGTGCAAATCTTCGTAAGACTAGCCTGAGTTTGGCTGTATAATAAACCCCATTATCATTACAGTGTTGTGCCACTTGCCATCCATGAAGGTTTTCCACAATCCATTTTAATCGGCACAGCTATAACACTGAAGCTTACTAGGAGCTCACAGAAGACCCTCCCTCCCCAAATACCAGGGCATATGCACTGTGGTTGAGGACTGCTTTGTTTTAAAAGCCACGCATTTTCCTACTTAATTGTGCTTTAAAAAAAAACAAAACAAAGAAACCAAAACCAAACCAAACAAAAAACAACTACTAAACCAACACAGAGAAGCTCCTAACAGGCTGTATGAAAAGTCAGCTGCCAATATTTTCTGAACCATGCGACACTTTCACATCGAGTCCTGTTATTCTGTGTGTTGGCCGAAGGTGTAGTAATACAGCATGGTGGTGTCAGCTGTCATGGTAGGAACCATTCATGTCAGACACTACAGAAAATTTAATGACATGACAGTACCTTCACAGCCCTCTGGTAGGTAAGGAAAATCTAAAAGGATTTTCCCAACCTTTCACAGTAAACACAATTGGATAATCTAAAGCACCTGCAAGCAGGGGATGAGTCTGTGATATATCTTTGCAATCAGCCAGCTAATACTGTTATTAAAACAGTGAAGTTTATCAGCTCTTAAGTCTCCTATCTGTTTTGGGCATTTTGAGGGATCATATCAGTTTGGCATTTAGCTGCCAACAGATTTAATTGATCCAGATACTGTATTTCCTTCTCCTGTATCCTCAGCTGTTTCTAAGACACCCAAGCCCTTCACAGGGGCTGAATTACCATCTCCTTCAAGAGCTGTCTGGTTCCTACTCTTTCCTAGGAGCTCAGAGGAGCTAGCAGTACAGAGACATCCTGCTCTTCCGCATGGCTTCGCTGATTAAGTATGCCGGGCTCAGTTCTGGCTCCTCGGTCATGATTGAAATGTTCTGCCACTCCCCCAGCTGGTTTGACTTTTTAATAGTGTCCACCACACACAGGGCGTACAGACAGTCATCAAAAGTGGCAGCCATCGTAAGGGGCCTCCCGTCCCAGGTCCTCCTGTCGTCCTGGTCCTCAAAGGCCTGCCGGACAGCCTGGACCATCTTAATGGTGCCCCGCAGGTAGGGGGATGGGATGTCACTGAAGGCTTTCTCCGGAAGCAAGGAGTTGCTGACTGGCGTGGAGTCCTTCAGCAGGAGCTCCCGCTGAGGAGAGCTGTTGCTCTGTCCGTAGAGATCAGTGCCTATCACAATCAGCCGTCCCACCGAGCCCACCACGATGATGTCCTGTTTGAACTCCCCTGGGATGTTGAAGTTGAGCGTCACCGTGCAGCACACACCCCCTTCCAGGACCATCTGAAACGTACAGAAGTCGTCGCTGGTGATCTGCCGGATGCCCTTGATGTGGTCCGTCTGCTTCACGAAGGTCTTGAGCAACCCATGCACCTTCACGGCCTTCTGGCTGGTGAGGAAGGTCAGCAGATCGATGATGTAGGTGCCGACCGAGTGCAAGCCCCCACCTCCCATCAGGTCATCACAGCTCCAGTTGTACTTCTTGCCCAGCAGGCTCCCGCTGTGGACCTGCACCTCGCACACCAGCAGCTCCCCGACGTAACCCTCCTGGATCAGCTGCTTCATCTTCACGAAGGCAGGCAGGAAGCGCAAAACGTTCCCCATGATGCTCATGAGCTTTGGGTAATAATGAGCCGCAGTCATCATCCTAAAGGCATCCAGGGGAGTTGCCGTTCGGTCACAAATGACGTTTTTCCCAATGCCTGAAAAACAGTAACAGTAAAAAAAATCATCAACAAAAGATTAACAATTGAGTAATCCTCAAGTCTATTCTTAAAGACTAAGCCAAGGAGAAGGACTCCTAAAAGAATAACACCATACTGAAATGTTTTCAAGGCACAAAGACCCACTCTGGCATGCTTCCAAAATGCATGTAAGAGTTTCCTGAGCACCACAGTGAAAATATATTCCTTTTTATTTTCAAAATACACTCACTATAAAAATAGCTCAAAGGTGAGGGCCTGAACAGAAAAAAGTAAGCTACATTCTGGGAGCAGGTATGAAACCAACCACCTCCCTCAGCCATCTCACAGACATCTCTTCTGTGATAACCTGCCCATACAGGGGCTTCTGTGAGCTGAACTGAGGTTCAGATTCAAATCCCTGAAACACGTAAGTGACACAAGTGCACGCATTCAGTAACTTAACACAGGTACACTGAAAAGTCTGGCTTCGTCTTCTCAGTATTCTTCTCTCTCACTCGTTCCCGCTTGGACTGTTTTAAGAGGCTCTGAGGAGATGAGAAGTACTGCGCTTGCTGCTTAATTTAAAAAGAAGAAATTGCTTCTCACTCACAAAATGCCATGCTACTCTGACAATGACACTCAAGTTTTTTTGAAGCCATTCTGCTGAAATGTCAGCAGCGCATCCACGGTGCCAAGGGAGAGTCACGATTGCTCTAAAACAGGTCAAATGTAGCTGTGACAATCTGTTCCCTCATGGAATTGTCCATATGGCACACTGTTTACTGAAGCTTGCATGACAGTCTTCTTTTATCTGGTCATCAAGGTGTGCAACTGAATGCAGTGCAGGCTAAATAACGAGCTTATTATTGATTTCTCCTCCTCAAATACTTTCATTCTGTACCCACACACACATATAGTGACAGAATCTGCAGTTTCCTTCTTAGTTGCACACACACTATTTTTTATGCTTAACAATCAATATTAGGTCATCTATGAAACACTTTGGATATAAACTATGACACTAAATATGATCTTTGCCTTGAGAACCTTGGGCTACAGCTGGGTCTGGTACTTAAATGAGCTGAATTTGGGTCCTTGCTGATGGAGTCCAGATGAATAAATGTGGTTACTTGCTAAATCACATATTTTCATTCCTGTTCCCTTCAGGTAGGTAAAAAAATCCCTTTTTCTTTAAAGAGCTGTTCTGAGTATAAAATTTTACATATTTTGGAACTGTTTGGATGAAGTCATATAAATACAGACAGATGGCAGGGATCTATCTGAGCCCACTCACATGAATATTTAACAGCCTGACTGGAAGAAGAAGGGGGTCACAGTCCAAACATTCAATAACCAGCTTATCCACACTGCCTATTCCCAGTCTTTGTCTGCTGCTATTTGAGTAGCTGAAACTGGAAGGAGGGAGGGAGGGCTGTCATCGCTGAAGTGGCAGTTACATCCAGTTAACGGACAAGGGAAAGATCTTTCTTCAACTCGCTCCTATTTACCTTCTACTTAATCAGATATGTAGAGACATACCCATTTTCCTCTTAAATTAGGCAAGAATCTTCTATTCAGTGGCAATGGTTTTCTCTTCTTACTTTTCTCTCTCATCTTTACAGATGGCTATTGGTGACTGAATTGACATTTTCAACTTAATAGCACTTCTTTTCCTGCCCCTGAATAATTTTTTGCTGCATCTGTGTGATACCAGAGAAAGCATTCATCCACCTGCCCTGTATTCCCCTAACTGGTAGCTCCAGCTATGCCACTTGATACAGATCACTAGTATAATAGTGCTTGAGTTACACAGACTCTTTGCAGAGATTTTAGTCTGGCAAATTAGTTATCAAAATAAGGGTAATCTTAGACAAAACTTCCCTACAGTCAAACCTTCCTGAAACAGCAATTTTTCCCCCAAAGAACCAATATGTACTGCCTCATCATCTGACCTGCTCACCACTGATCCACAAGCATCACATTCTGCTCCAGTTCAGCTTGCATCATTCTGCCTCACAGATGCCTGCCACGTGTTATCTGAGGGCTGTCCAGGCACCGTGTCTCAGGATACGCAGCTCTGCACATGTGCTCGCTAGGAAAAGGAGCTGCTTTCAGGAGGAATTGCAGCCCAGGACAATCTTTTTGCTGTACAGTGTCATGCATAGTGGGGGTCATTCACCGTGTGGGGTAGGGAATACTTGGGATTGTCAACATCTGACGAGGAGATTATGGTTATTATGGAAGAGATACGATAACATGAAAGAGAAGCCTATGGGTTTTTCATCCCTTACATTCAAGAAAAATTGCCACTGGGATCACACAAACATGCAGAGAAAAGGGAAGAGCCCTAAATATTTATATGCAGACAAGAAGTTGAAGTCTTACAATTTCTCCTTCCACCATTTCAACCTTTTTGGAAAGGTTGAAACCTTCTAATTTCAGCAAATCCAAAATGCAAATGTTCTGAGAGACTTTCTGTCTCTGTGCATATGCTGATAATACGTGCTGTGCTCTCATCCCTGTCAGGGATTTAAACAGATTTTTGCTTGATGCACAGAAAGCTTTTATATGCTATTAAAGCTTGTGCAGTCCCTTCAGCATGACACTGCTCAGCACTTGAGTCTATGCATGCTACAGATCTTTGTCTCCTTCTTAGCTGCAAATCTGCAAGCAGCCACGTTAGGTTTCTGGAAGCAGGGAGAGAACATGAAAGGTTTGCTTAATTTAATTTAGAGAAATACTCTGGTGTGTTTATGCAACCAGAATGAGAAACAGGCGGATCAAAACACCATTTTTCTGCTCTCTTCCCTCGGCTCCCTTCTCAAAAGGAGAAGGAAGAAAAGGCACCTTCCCTTTGAGCCATTCTCTATAGCAGCATCAGGCAGAGCAGGGGGCAGTGTGTGAGGAAAATCTCCATTCCCAACACTGACAGTCCCATGGAAAGGCGTGCTCCGACTGCAGGTGCTGCAGGGGGGCTTCTCTGGGAGCTGACCCCCTTCTCCTCTAGTCTGAGGCTGTGGTCTAATCCTCTCCACTTTTGGACAAGACTCTAGAAAGGGATTAATTGTTACTGTTTGTCATTCTATCAGCATGTTTTGCTGTTTCACACGTCTTTGAAAAATCGCACCACAACAGACAGCAAAACCTTCATTAATTACATAAAAGCAGGGAAGTGCAGCCAGCTTGTTTCAGCAAGAAAGTGCAATGTATTTGTCCCTGCTGATAAGCAACAGAGTTGAATAAACCTCATCCTATGAAAGAATACACACCCCTTCCACCTGCATCAAGAAATCTGGTATACAGCTACAGTTCTCAACCAGGCAACTTCTGAGCATTAGTTTCTTGATTTCTTAGGTAAAATGAAGAAGAAAAATATTTTAAATACATGTCAGTTTTTTGAGGGCTCCCCACACACTTCACCTGGGTCTCCCTGCTTGGCTGTGCTTTATAAAGAGAGAGAGTGGTGCCAGCCAGGTGCTAAGTGACACGGCATGAGATTTCTCTGACCTGGCACAGAATAGTGGAGGGCTCACTCCTGGCCAGCCCAAATCCAAAGCTGAAGGTGGGCAACACATCTCCTACCAAAGACTCATAAAGTGCATCCCCCAAGCCAAACCTTAACAACTTTGGTACCAATCTGCATTAGTTTAAAGAAAGTTATTGAAGAATACTGATCTTCTCTGAAGAAGCAGATGTCTAACCAACTCTCTAGAAGCAGCTGAGCAAATAGAAAAAAAATTGTCTGTGCTGTCATTGCTGCTACTATTCAAGCGAAGATCTCTCTAGCACCTTATGTTGAAAAGTCAAATCGTAACCATGCTCTAATGGCTTGTCACCCACCTCACACTAATTAATATTGTCAGGAAGCCATGTGATTTATTTGCAAGCCTCAGTCTTCATTAAAAAAAAAATAAAAAATGAAGTCCTTGTGAATTGGAGATAAGCCCAGAAGTGAGTGCAAGGAGATGTGGCCCAGGGTAGTAGTATTTACATTTTTTTCCATATAAATGCAGGGAAAGAGTGAGGAGCTACGGTAAGAATTTAACTAGCGACTTCACAATTTCTGGCATTTGCATCTCTTCCTTTTACAGATGATTCAAGCTCCTTGGCTACCAGCAGCCCAAGTTTCTTTCTTCCTGTATCATCCCTGTGCTGCACAGCCTAAAAATGAGCAGTAACCAGCACAGGCATCATCAATTCTGAAACCTGCAATGTCAGCTTTTTTTCCCATCTGCTCTGATTGTTTCAAATAGGGAGAGAAACATTTTCATATAAAAAAACTCCAACTAATTAAAAAAACAAGTGTCTGTCACTGAACTGAAGTAAGACTAGTACTCTATCTGTTCAGCTCAAGACATGAGGCGCCAATACAATATTTTCTCCTCCTCCTATTCACAAGAAAATCAAAAAGGGCTCTATTTGGAGTCTGGGCATATAACCAAACCCTTCACTGGCACCAGAAAGATTCATTAGTTAGCAGTTGCTACCTATTGCTCTTTGTCAGGATGGGGGAGAGAGAAAGAATAAATAAGGTTTTGGTGGACTGAGCTAAATTAGTTGCCCAAAAAATGGATTTCTAAAAGTAAAGAGGAACAGTCAGCATTCAATGGACAGTCTGAGGATTTCATAAAATAAAGTAGTAGTGGAACAGCATGCTTACCAGGTTATTTCAAATGGATGATTTAAAATACTTATAGTACCTTTATCAAACACTTTTTTTTTTAAAAAAAAAAGAAGCTAACACAAAATTACATTGCAAATGGTCACAATCTGCATTATCATTAATACAGATTAATAAATAAGGAAGCCTTTGCTTTGTTCCAGGAAATGAAGAATGATGTCGGTGCCATCTTGAAAAAACAATCACTCTGGTGATTCGAAAACCTTTTCACACAGGAGGAGGATTTTTATTAATAGGTAGATGTGTCTCTGCTATTATGAAATGCTGCTGTCATTGACATTGTGATACAGTAATGATCATAGTCACAATAAAAGCAATAGTTACGTTTATTGTATTCAGTGCATGATCTGTCATTCAGTTCTCGAGTGGCATGAAAAACGCATTTATTTCAACCAATACATCTGCCAGGGAAAATTGATGGCATGACAATGTTTCTTCGAAGAAATGTTATTTAAGAAAACTTTTGACAAGGAAATAAATCTGGATGATGAATGCCTAACAAGATTGGCTTTAGTCACAGCTCTAACATTGGCCAAGACAATCTTTGTTAATCACAGATATGCATAGCTGTTGCAAAAAATCAAGTTACTACAGCATAGTGAGTCATAGCTCACAATCTGATTCATATTAACAGGCCATGTGTGTATTCCTAGTCTGCAGTAAGTGTGAAGGAAAATAACAGTGACTGAAGGAACGTGTTTTCCTTTGCAACTGAGACGAATGCACATGGGTAATACACTGCCCTGCTGAGGAGCAACAGCTCAGCTGGCCACAGCAAATCAATGGCTTACAGAGATTTTGCAAACACTACATCTCTTCCTCTGCATCAAAATATTATGAAGTGAAAGAACACATGCACTGTTAAATTTTACAGTCAACTGGGACAAATTGCACTTCACAAATACTAAATTAAAAGTATCTCTGCAGTAAAAAACACACATGTCCAAACTGTACACTCCTAAAGCCAGGGCCTCAGTTTGCTTATGGCTCTGGTCCATCAAACTGATTCCAGTTTTCAGGCTGGTTTACCCTCACTCATGTAACTTATTTTCCACACAACTCCTTTGAAAACGAAACTTAAAATTCAAATACACTGGGAAAAAAAGCTGTTTGTGTCTCTGCCTTGGCTGCCCTGTAATCATAGGCTAAACCAAACTTCACTCAAGTGACTGCCTGCACGAGACAAAAACCTGCAAAGACACTTTGCTGCTGGTGACATAAGAGCATCATCCCCAACGACAGTTTAGGAGTCACTCAGCTGATGAGACACACGCAGCTCACGCACGCAGTGCCAAAACTGCAATCAGGCTCAACAGGTAAGAAGGTTACCATGAGCTGTGAGCTCACAGCTGGGCTAGCAGTCTGTAAACCCATTCAAACAAATGGAAAAACAAGGAACTGGTTTGTCTTGGAAAAAAAACACCAAACAAACAAATGAAAAAAACCCACCTGTGCTGGGTTCTTTGTAGATAGCTCCTGAGGTGTGGTGCCTATGCTGGGAAAATACCCCTGCTGACTGCACAAAGATTATAATGATGCCTGCAGGTAAGTAAGTGCCACCTAAGCAGAATCAGGATGGTTCATCAGTATGAGAGAAGACTGTAATGATGATATCAATTTTCTTTATGTACTAATATTGATGCCAGCTTTTATTTGCACAGAAGTAGTCATTAGGGTTATGGACTGGGGCCATGTCTGTGCATATGTTACAGTAGATATAAACATTACTGTAGCAGTGTTCATGGCATTTGAAAGAGATGCATTCCTTTCATGCCTGACATTGGACGCACATTTGCTTCATAGAAAAGTTGCAGGTAGTCCTGCAAGGAGCAGGGATTTGGACTCAGTAATCCTTCTGAGTCTCTTTCAACTTGAGACATTCTAAGATTCCACGATTTGGAACCTCTTCTGCAAAGACCATATGTGCTGACTTGAAGGTAACTTTCCTACTAAGTCCTCATAAATTTCTGATTGTTTATTCTGTTTGTTTGGTGAGCTGGGGGCTTTGATTTGGCAGTATAAAGTTTCTGCATCGTTCAATCCATGCGCAATGTGCTTGAGAGCAAGCAAAGCAACCAAGACTTGCGTTCCTGTATATGCCAGTACATTTTGCAAGGCAGAGCAGAATACTCTAACCCTTTCCTAACATGGGCTAGAGCCTGATTCCTTGTTTATAGCCCACCCAGCATGCCATTCTCATCTCTTCTATGTAGGTATTTATGCAAATAACAGCACTGGAGACTGATAAATGAAGCACTTAGTAATTTTTTAACTACTTAAAAACCTCTGACTGCTGGGAATCTAGAGGAGGTGCAAATACATCCTGACAAACCAGCTACTTGTGCACAGCGCAAGGAAATGCTTCAGGGGTCTCAGCTTGAGATTATCTGTTCAGGCATCTGAAACATGCTCAGACTTACATTCCCTGAGCCCTACTTGGATGCTTTCCATGCTCTCATACGTGCTTGGGAAAAAGTATATGGGACAAACCATGCTGGCTTTCCCAATTTTGTTTGATTTTTGTATCTCCAAATCCCCATCAAAACAGCATGATCACATCCCTGCTAAGTATTTCCTCATACAAGAAAAAAAAAATCAAAAAACCTGCACTAAGTATTCAGAAAAGCTGAGGAAAAAAAACCCAGACATTCTACTTAGACTTTATTCAAACAAACATTCATTGATTTCAAGGGAATTTAATTGGTTTAGGACTGAATTAAAAACTCAGTGAAAATTTCTATGTTAGGTCATTTATTTGTTCTAACTCTTCTCATTCCCTCTATTCAACTTCTAGAACAAAATGCATGCCATCAGTCAAGTATATTATAATACCTTTCTTTTCCTCAGTAAAGAAGTCACAGAGCAATCATAGTCTATGATCAACCTCTATTCTCCTGAGGCATTGTTATCTGTATTTAAATATGTTTCTTTTTGTGTTAGCTGACGACTACTAAATGCCCAGCTGTTGTAAAGGCTTTGGGAGGATTAGCAAATCAGGCAGTTCAATTTTCTTTAGGCTTGCTTTTCCATCACAGAATTGTTTACGCTTCCTGAGTCAGAGAAATTTATGACTGTTAATTAGAGTTAATTTTCTTTATGTTTCTCTTGCCTACCCTTTCTACCCCATTAAAACTAGCAAGCAGCAATCTGGTACTAAATTAAAAACTGACAAAAGATAAACATCAGACTAATGCCACTGAGTAATTAATGCAATTATTTTGGCTCATTTGTACAGGATTCATGAAGCTTTATGAACACTGAAAAACTGTATCTCACCCGCCAAGTGACAGGGAAAGTGACAGGAAATCCAAGTTTTAAAGAAAACTCCACTGGCCCTACAAGTAGCAGTGTCAGATCCCTATCTGTATCTCCCATAGCATCACTGTGCAGAGCAGCAAACCCTGAACTGTCCCCGCACTTCAGGATTGTTTTTTTCAGTAAACATCCACTAATGCAATCTGTTTGCAGGAGAGGCACTGAAGTTTGCAGTATGATCCTCTCTACTTGATGATTGTATGAAGTATCAGCTTCCGTACCCACTTAGCCCAAACCCTAGTGCAAATGTCTTTCTAGCCTTATTTCTCTGCAATATTTTCAGCTGGGGTATTTCTACTTCTTTTCCTGCCCAATGAAGTCTGAAGGATTGTTGTGCTGAAGAAAATCTGTGTCACCCCTGCCGTGCTGGATGAATGGAGCATGCATTTGACCTAATTTTCTGATACGAGTGGTTAAAAAAAATTCTAAGATCATTATTCATGTTCCCAAGTCCTGTACTGACTACGGATACCAAAGGACCCAGCTACTGACTGGGATGTACTAACATAACTGGACTCATTTCAAGACTGTGTTCACACACACAATTTTGCCTTTACTATAAAAGCACAGAAACACAGACACATGCCAAGGAGCAGGAGAGCCCCTTTCACACACACACAAGTACCTGGCCGGTGGAGGTGAGCAGTGCCATCCCTTTCATTCAATAGCAAGTACATGGACACCCTGTGTATCCCTGCGTGCACCTGCACATGCAGGCTGACACCGTAAGTCACATTTTCTCTTTCACATACACAGCTGCAGAAGTTGGAAACATCCATTTATAATTGCCAGGCAAACCCTACTAGAGCCCGTAAGGCTGTGCCTAGCAGTGGAACTGGATTTTCCAGCACGTAATGCAGGGATGGACGAACACCAAGTTGCAAAATGCATGTTGGAGAGAATGTTCTGTCAGTGGTTTCCTACTCATTGTGTCAGCAGGTCCCCTCTCTGCTCACTGAGGGGCAGCAGCAGCAGGGCTGGAGTGGCTGGCATGACTGCTCTGCTCTTGGGAAAGGCTGCAGCAGAGAGGAGGAGAAAAGTTGCAATGCCAAAGGTGTCACGATGAAACCGGGCTGTTGGTCCAACCTCCCAACCTCCCCCAGAATGCTCAAGGCTGCCTTTCCCATCTGTTCATTTCTGCTGTGCCATTTCACCAGGACCTGGGAGATTACAAAATCACACACACAACAGTGAATCTGCAGGACAATATTTTCCCACCTGCCGAGATCATCCAAGTTTGCCTAAGGCTATTTATGGATGAGGACATGGCATGGATTCTTCATGGCTTCTCATTTCCTCTTCACAGTCTTAACTAAGTCCTCTGCTCAGGCCAGAGCTAGTTTTATGTCTTGCCAAGAACATCAAGGATTAGGACCACAGAACACAGAGGTGAAGAAAATAAGTTAGCTTGGCCCACATAAGAAAAATAAAACCAGCTAAATCAAAATCATGATTATAATGAAATCCTTTTGTCGGGATGCTTTCAAGCCAAAATACAATTTTAGAGAACTACCACTTCTCCAAGTCAACGTCGAGTATCACAGTTGTATCCTACCCATAACTAAGCTGGGTTTCTTCAGTCCAGTCCCACTCCCATTTTGAAGTTAGTGAGAATTTTTGTAACAGAGTTTTCCAGGGAGCTGGCATCAGGCCTTACCAATCTTGAGGTCAAATTTGCTTCAGCTGTAATTCCATGAATTAAAATAGTCACACTGGCCATTGGTCTGAGTCTTCGAGCAACATTATCAATAGAATAGTGAATAAACGACAAGGAAATGTACTTTCATTAACTTCTCATCCAACAGTACTTTATGATTCTCAGATTCTTAGAGAAACTTCTAAATAAATTATAAAGCCCTCCCCTCAAGACAGTAGTCTTAGAATTGGTGTACTTTCTTGGGTAGTATTTTATATTCTGTCAGTGAGAGCTAAGTGCCGCTAAAGAGGAACCATAAACCCATTCTGAAAAGCAGTGGCAAGAATGAATCAAATGAATCAGCAATTCCGACTATGTGAGACACTGACATCACGCTTCCCTGGCTCCAACCCTGGGTCCATAAGAACGATGGAGGTCTGATTAATTACTCCCCAGGCTGCAGAGCTTACACAAGAGCCAAGGACTCAGCAGCAGCCCAACCAGCTGACTCAGAGAGCAATAACTCATTGGGTGCAATCTGCCTGGATGCCAGATTGTCCCGTCTGCAGTCAATCTGCAAACTAATCCTCCCAAAAGGGTTTTTGGAAAATGTCATTCACACTCACACTGGCTAAGTGTGCACCAGACAAGACACAGCTACAGCACAGTAGCAGCTAAAGTAATATTTTATTATGCTTTGCCACTTGCTCTAAAGGACACTAGGTACCTTTCCCCACCACCGGAAAACTGCTGGAAACAGATCAACACTGAAACATTCCCCCATTATGTTCATTAGGCTGGGTATAGTTAATTATGGCAGCCCAATTTGCTGTGTTCTTCATCGGCCTCAATGCCTGATTTTGATGCATTTATATTGAAATCCCAGGACCCTCTTGTGCCAGGTGTTCCACAAGCTTACAATGGAAAATGAGCCCCTATTCACAGCAGGCTTTGTTTCACCATCTGCATGTTGGATACCTGGACTGGAAAGACAGGTCAGCATGGGTAGTTCCTCTCACTGTGCCCATCTACTGCTGTGGCAGAAGTGCAGCCCAGATTGCCTTACCTTTATGTTGTTCTGAGCTCACTGCAAACCTGTTTGGACCTCATCCCTGTGAAGCCCCAGGAGAACCTGAAGTAATATTCCAGGGGTAACAACTCCAAGGGTAGAGCTCTCCTGCACTTGACCTGTGCCGCAGTGGGTGTAAGAAATGTAATTTTTATCCACCTACACTCTTGGGGGTACATATCTGATTCAATGAAGAATAAAACACCTGTAAAGTAGGTCAGCAATTCTTAGACAGCACTTGCATTTGTGTTTCCTTTCAGAAGCTGCATAACACACTGATCTCCAAGGAAAAGGAGGCCACAAAGGATGTAGCATTTTCAAGGGAATAAGAATTGCTGTATTTCTGAACAACAGTATGCAGCTAGAATCCCAAAGCCCTTCAACTGCTGCATTTTTCAGTCACAGATTTGGCTCAGATTCCTATGCAAAACAACCCTAGAAAGTGGGTTTTTGTCAACCCAGTAATACTGTTTTCCTCAAGTATATGCTATTTTCTACCTGTAAGCCCTGCAAAAGAAGAATGAGCAAGAACTTGTAAGGAGAAATCTCACAGCGGGTAGAGTCAGTTTTCAATTTAAATTCTGTTGAGATGCTAACTCTGATCTCACAGAGCACCTCTTCACTTAAACACGGCAACCCAGGAAGCACTGGGTTGCGATGCTAGAAAGAAGCTTAGGCTTATTAATTGCGTGTTGTTTTCTGTCTGCAGTGTTTTCCTGCCCTGCTGGATACTCAGAGGCTAGCACTGGTTCCTCTGATTAACAGTACTTCATCACGAAATCAAAGGAAAAGCTGCAGGCTAAAGAAAATAGGATTTTTGTTAGTAAGGATTTGCTCTTGGCAAATAATTATAATTGCCAGTGTTAAAAGGAGATAGTGAATTAACCATAGCAGACATGAAAAATAAATTTGGAAAAAAGCTTTCAATAATTACAGTGCATATGTCAAATGGAAATTAGGCCAATTTGCATATATCTGCAGTCACATTGTACAATATCTCATGAGGCTTCACGGTAACAAGCTTGTATATTTAAAATCATTTAATATAGCCCAGGGTTTTAATAGCCCAAAAGACCCTTCAATAAGTACAGACAGAAAGTTAGCCTGGGATTCTTTGGGGTTTTATGCCCCATCTACGCAGAGTTCATTATTATTTCATAATGATGCATTAAGAAACATACCATCCCCACCCCCAAGTACACACACATGGTTTTCCCGATTAAAAGTGTGTTATCCTTTTTTTTTTGTTCATTTCAATAGGTCATCTTTATTCCAGTTTAACCAGCCACAAGGGAAGCCACACCACTACAACTCCGAATGTAAAACATCACGTCCCACATCTTACACGAGGGCTAAGTTCCAGGCAGGACAGACAATTCCTTGGGAATTCTGCATCATTTGTGATGTGCTTCAGTCTGGAGGAAGCTTCCAGTTGGAAACCTGAGCATGACTGTGTGTGGATGGATTTGGACAAGAGCTTTGCTCTGGACTCCAGATGAGGATCAGACGCTCACAAGCCCTCAGAGAGGTTCCTCCTGGACAGCCACAGTAGGGTGCCACATGCATCTGGTGTGTTGAGGGGTTGATTCCAAATCCATTCGCTTGTTGCTTCTTAGGAATGGGGAAAAATTATTAAAACTACCCTTTTATTTTCACTTTGATTTACGACTCCAGTCTATTTGAACCTGAACCGGGAATCCCCATTTGCAAAAAAAAAAAAAACCAAACCACTCCCTAGGACACATGGGACATGAGCTTTTTGACCCTTCAAAGTCATTACCTACTTCCAACTAAACTATTTCTTTGTATCTGCACCCACATCATAAAACACCGGGAGTCAGATTATCCCTTTGGGGGAACAAGGATAATTAACAGGTAATCACAGTATTATTGAAAGCTGTCGCCAGTAACTTATGAGCCACAGTTAAGTCACAGATCTCAAAGCACTTGATAAAGTCAAGCAGGTACCACCTCACATTGCAAAGACAGAGGAAAGAGGCGTCAGGAGGTTTGATGATTCCTCCTCGTATAGGTACTGCCAAAGCAGCCAAAGCAGCAAATCTTATCTAACCTCTTTCTCACTAGTAACCTTTCTGCATCTGCAGGAATTGCACCATCCTTTCGGCTTTTCCATCCAATTTTGCCATGATTTACTCTTTTCTTTGAAAAAAAGCACTATATCCGCACCTTACATATTGTTGGAATATCATCACTCTAGCTGGAAGTGAAAAGACCATACCTCAGCTGTAGGAGCGTTGGCTGGACTGCCCGAGGGCAGAGATTTTCCAGAGATTTTGTGTGTAGCAAAACCACCGGGCTCTTGTTTTCCTGCTTTCACACACTTAACTACGGGTGCCTCACAGGCAGGGGGAAATACCAGCTTTAGGCTAAATTCATCGCTAGGCATTTTCCAACAAAATGAGGAGGGTGCTGACACAAAAGCACTCCCTAAAATCATGGCAGGAACACCACCTGGCTGTGGATATACCCATCAGCAGCAACAGACCCATGTGGAGAGACATCAATCCATCATGCAAGCCCTACAGAGAGTTAAGCTAAGGGTTAGGATTTGCCCCACCAAACTAGAAATTAACAGAGTGCCAAAGGCAGGAAAGGATAATTTCTCCACAGGCAACTCAATGCCAGCAGAGACTCCCCACCATGACTCAGTGCACCAAGAGTGGGGTGCCAAAACAACTATTTGTGATTTCTCGGGAGGTCAGCTTGTCCAACTGCAGCACCGCAGGGCACGCGGCAGCTCAGGGGAAGTGCTGCAGTAATGTGTTCCTCCTCCAAGCCCAAATTCATCTCCATAATGGCCAAATGCATGTCGTTAGGCCTGACAAAAATGGTGGCCTGGTTGAAATAGGAGGCTCATCCTGCCTCCAGATGCCAGTCATGATGCATCTCTGTCATCAGAACCACTCTTGACAAGACCAGTGACTCCCCTCAGGAGCCTTCCAGCATGATGGCCAGGGCAAAAGCAGAGCCCAGCAGCCAGCCTCAAACTCCAGGTGCACACTAGATTCTCACATTATCATACCCTGCACCAGAGGCTGTCCTCATCACGAGTATTTTGGTTTCCCTGGTTTACTCAGATTGTAAGCAAACTTTTTACAAGTAGCAGCATGTGCTGAAGAGGTGTTTCTATTGCGGCAGTTACATGTCCTACCAAGCACTGTGTTGTCCCACAATCCCTCGTGTTTCTGTCGAGGACATTACAACAGCTGGATTTGCCCCTGAGGCAGAAGGCAAGGGAAGTGCCCAAACAAGTCAAAGTTAAGTTTCCCATGGCATGGACACCTCAGCTGTTTTACTGAACACATCTTTACCATCCTTTTGTGCACATCAGCACAAAACAGAATGTACGTACCCCTTCCTTCCCCTTCTTTGAGGAAGTTTTGAGGAAGTACCTGCACACAGGTCTCCTGTTTTCTTAAGGGTGATTCAGGAATGTATGGGCAAGGTCAGGCAGACCTCGTGGTCTGTGGCTGCAGGAGTCTTTGCCACAGGGAAATACAGGTGATGTACTTTGGCACAGCACTGTGTAGTGATCATTGCTACCTTGGAAGAGACATGACTTAGTGGATCGGAGACTGTCCTGCTGCCAGGGTTGGGGAGAGCTACAGCAGAGGCTGTAGCAAGCTGCTCACATCTCCAGGAACTCCAGAGTACCAGGAGACAACTGACTGCTTGGTCTTTAAAGACTTCTTATACATGCTGCAAAAATCCTGCACGAATTTTATAAGCTGCCTGCATATTTACATTCCTTAACTGAGGTTTTCAGTCGCTGCAAATGTGTTTAGTGTCAAAAATGCTTTTTCTAAACTGTGCAGCTTGTATTTGTCCTTGAAGCCTGACAGGACATAAAATGTGGCAATACGCTGGAACAGCCTCGCTGCTTGCAAGCACAGTTTTCCACTACAGCAGCACATTTGACAGAGGAGTTTTCCAATTCTGTAGGATGTCATCACAGCCATACAAATTGCTTTACCTTGGACAAGCCTTAACAATACTGTTATGCTATAGGTGTGGCTTTCCTCTAAAAAAACCCTGTTTTTAATGCTACAATGTTCAAGGGTGAACAAAGCACATGCCTGTGCTGATGCCAGTGTTTTTACACTACAGCAGGTTTCAGTTGGCTCAGAGACACCAGAAAGGAGCTAGGCTTCACAGAAAGTTGGATGGCTCCCTTCTGAGTCACATCCAGTTGGGTTATTCTTTGGAAAAAAATTGTGTTGTTTGTTTGCAACAAAACTGGCCTTCCTAAGTCTACAGAGAGTATTTTGTTCTCCAACTGTATGGTTCGGAGTTTCTGTTGTTGTCATCTTTGGTGTGGCTCATCTAAAATTGTCCCTTCCACAGTGAGAATTGACAAAACACAGAAATCTGGTCACCTGGTCACAATATTGTGCTGAAGGGAAGTGATACCATATCCCAGCTCATTTCTTGCTCTTCTACTTCTTTGTCAGAAAAGACTCTAGTGCATCCCCTCATTTCCAGAAAACCAACATTCCCAGTGTGCACATTCACTGTGTTGTTGAAGAGTTTTCACTGCCATGCAAATAACCCTTCAAGGCACTGCAAGTAGTGAACACATCCAGACGAAGTATCGGACTGCAATATGCCTTTATTCTTTCACATCTGGTCCTTAGTTGAGTCAGTTGCCCAGAAAATCTGAGGGTAGGCAATGAAACATCAATTTCAGAGAAGGGAAGAAGGCAAGAAAGAAGTTGGCTTTCTGACTTCTGGCATTATTGTAACAAAGCTAGGAAAAAAGGTGACAATATTACACAAGATACAGAAAGTGAAGAAAGGATTGGCTGGAGGAAAGTAAAAGTTTAATAACGTGTAACTTACACAGGATTTTTTTTTTCCTTCCAAAAAGCCTCAGACTATTTCACTAATCACTGAAAAAAGCTAAAAGGATGTGAGCAAGACCTGTAATTCACACTTAAGTATCTACCACAGGCTTAGCTTTCCACCATGTCCTTTCACAGTGACAAACACAGAGCAACACAGCTCCAGCTCTCATATGGAAGCAATTATTAGTGTGAAAAAAGCCCTTCCTAGGAGGAAACAAATGAACTTCATGCACAGTGTGATTAATGACTGCTCCCATGCAGATATGTAAACAGCCAAATAGCTGCTACCTTGGCTTGGTAAAATTTTAAAGCTATGTGATTTTTTTAATTCACTTGTTTGTGCTGTTCTGCCAAGCACGGGGTTGTTGGAGGGGATCCCATGCAGAGGACAGAGGGTGGCTGCAGAAATGAAGAGCGCAGAGCTCTGCTCTCCAGTGCTTCCCTCTAACTATATGAAAACACTATCTTTTAGCTTTTTTAATTGCCACACAGACTGGTTTATTCCCTCCAGCCTAAAGAGTATATAACAAGAATATTACTGCTTTCTCTGTAGTGAATTCAAGAAAACACTGGTGGTTTCTGCCAAAAAAAGTTTTATTGACTGTGGTTACAAGAAAGTTCTTTGCAAGGACTGTGTCCTGCCTGTCTCCACCGAGCCTTATACAGAGATGCTCTAGTGCACAGGTGGAAGCACTGCCATCCTTGCTCTCCAGAAGCACAACAGGACAAGCGTTTCTGATCAGGTATCTGATAGGTGTGAGTCCAGTATGCCCCACTACTCCTAGGAGGATGTCAAAACTCCTCAGTGCAGAGCATGCCTTTGATTGTCCAAGGGGGCAGCTATAGCTAGCTCCACTGTGTACTGCAAGGAGTTTTAATCTCAGACCTCTCCCCCTCCCTCAAGAAAACCCTGTTCACTCAGGTGTGGAAGCATGCAGTGGGACATACAGCTGGTGACACTGGTTAGAGTCTCACCTCCACTGTCTCCTGAGCCAAAACAGCAAAGGCATCAAACCAGCCTCTAACACTCTTTTGTGAAGGGCCTAGCAAGGACACAAATTCACCCCAGTTGCCATAACTGGCTGGAAAAGACCTTGGCATTTAGCAGTGGAGGAGCATTCGTACACCTGGGTTACAAAAGGATGGCCTCATTAGTAAGGCAGGCACATGCAACCTAGCATGGCTTTGCTAGGGCCTGAGTGCCAGATATCTGTGTTGACCACAAAACACCGACACAGCCAGTCTGCAAGTGCAGGAGCCCCTGGTGCTGTCTAGGAAAGGAAGAGGAACGCCATATCCAGTTAAAACTGAAATGGCTTTGACTGCCATCCTGAATGACCAGAGATGACTTCCCACCGATGGAGTTCAGCTGAGGCTTCTCAGCCATTAATCTGCAGTCCCTTTAGGGGACTGGATCTGCACTGGAAGCACTTTTTGTTTCCCCCAAAGGACTTATGCAATTAAGTCCTGTGTATCGTGCTGGGCTTTGTCTCCCTATAAAACATTTCAATAGGATCAGGCAGTTTTAGCAAAGGAAGGCTGGGCAGCCCCTCTCTCCTCTTTGGCTATTCATTTCCCTCTGCAACTCATCTGACATTTCCACTGAAGCTCACAAGGAAGATCACCTCTGCACAACACACTCAAAATGTCCTTAGGCAAAAACGTGATTCCTAAGTGTCACAGGGGCAGGGGACCAGGAGGGGTTGCCTTCCTCCACCTTGGACAAGACCCTGCTCCAGTTACCTCACTAGGGCTTAATTTAATTTTCCACACAAAATCACTCACAGCTTCTTCTCTTCACTTCCCTCTGCAAGAACTGCATTGTCCCCATTTGCCCCTCTCTACTGTCACTTCACAGTGGGATCAAAAGAAGTGACAGTAAGGAGAAATCCGATGCATACAAATGTGAATTTTGGCTGTGCACAGCTTCTGTGCAGCCAGTCGAGACAGGCTAAAGCCTTCACTCACCACTTCAGCGCATACAAATGTAAGTGGCTGTAGAAAGAGGACAAAGCTCTTCCCCTGCATTAGAGAGCAGAGCACCGGGAAAGGGCTGCTGACTCTCTGGCACCTCAATATTTGAGAGGTCCAAAGGAGACAGACAGGTGTGGGAGACTCCTGAGGAACACCCAGGTGTGCCTGGCCCACCAGGAGAAGGTGCTTCAAACATTGGTTTGTCTTGGAAGCCAGATCCTATCAATGCATACAAGCTCTTGGCATGCAATTAAATTCATGGCAGGCTTCTAGGCAGGTTTTAACCACATGAAACCCAAACCTCATAATAAGTCATTACACTGGGCCATCTTACATGTGGGACTCTTAAAACCAGTAAGGTTGGTCACTACACTGCAAAAGCTGCATTCCTCTTATGGGATTGACACTGGAGACAGGACACAACATCTTGAAAGCATAGATCCTAGAAGTTATTTCAATTTACAATTAATTAAATTTACAGTATCTGATATAATATTTTGGGGTAGGGTTGTTTTTTTTTTTTTGAGGGGAGGTTTGATTATTTTCAGGTGTTTTGTTGATTTTTGCTATTCGGGGTTTTTTTGCCAATCCTATTGGGAATATTTGGGATAAAATATTTCTGTATCTATTATTGAGTTATATGACAGATTTTTTAGTGAAGTTTCATTCATTCAAATCCCTAAAGTTTAGCCAGTGAAAACATGAATCAGAGAATAAAGAAACTAACAGAATAGCATAGGAGGGGAGATAAAGCTCCCATTTAATATCAGCTTGTGAACAACCTGCAAACGAGTTGAGCATGAGAAAGCTTCAGAGGTTCAATTCTTTTTTTCCCTAAAACAGAGTCAGATGGTACTGGCTACAAACTCATTTCAGGCTAATTTCATAAGGAAGCAAAGTTCATGGGGTCTCATTTTGTGTACATTTATTTGCAGGCAAATAAGTTTGTCCGTCTGACTCCTGATAACTTTTTTACACATTCTATAACTCCACATAGGAAAAAAAAAGGTGAATATCAGGTTTCATTAGTTCTGCTTTTCACAGGTCAAGCATATATAAAAACTGCCCATGACTAAAGAGCTGTGACTGTTCAGCAGTGCGTAAACAGAATGTATTATGACAAAGTGGATATCTCAGGACACAAAAAAAAAGAAAGCAGATTGAGGGGATAGGACATGACAGGAGGGGGACACAAGACTGATGTTCCTCTGTTTTCTAGAAAATGCAGCTGTTCTGACCAGGAAAGGATTTAGATTCAGATTGCATAGAAGCAGAGCAAAACACAAGGCAGTGAGAAGATACAAAGGCAGGAAACCAAAACCTGTGCCAACACATGGCCTTTCCCTGACCCGTCCTGAGCAATGCAAGTAGGGCTTAAGAGTATCCCTGCCAGCAAAGTTTGTTAGAGGAAGTCAGTGAGCAGTGTCTAGCTGCAGGGAGCTCAACCATCATCTGGATACGATAGTCAAGCACTGCATACAGACATGGTGGAAAGCCAGTCCTGGTAAGACGAAAAGAAACAACTGGCAAGCTGCCTGTGCTGGCAAGGGAACCCACACCATCGGCCAACATGAGATACTGACCCTTGAGTCAAAGAAGAAAAAGTGTCACTAAATATTTAAAGAGGGACTTCAAAAAGAGCCTCAGTTACATAAAACAAAATCAATGTTATTTAACAGCAATTTTTTTCAGGTTGACCTAAATCCTCTTTCAGAAACTTTTGTCTCTTTACACATCACTGTATTAGGAATACAATACACAGTAACACAAAAAATGACAATCAGAAGCCAAATTCTAGGGCTGATTTATGCAATTACAGGGTCAAAGCAGGCCAGACAGGGTTTCAATCTGTGGACAGATGCCAAAATGTGAGATCCATGAGCATTCAGTCAGAGAAATGGGAGCATGTCTCAGAGCTCAGAGTCCACATTTGCCAGCTCCATGCCCCAGATAAAGACTCAGCGCTTCTATAACAAGGTAGAGTGAAACAAGTACACTGTATGAGATCGGATCAGCTCATAATCTACAACTTTAATGACAAAAGGAGTCTAAAGTGTCCCTTAATGTACATTAGTGCGGGTTTGAGTGAGATGCAAAGGCGAACAAGTTAAAAAACATCGGGCTTTCTTCAACTCACACCAGATTGCCAACTCACCTGGCGTGCCACAGGGTTTTGGTTGGCAAGACACCCACAAAGGTCTCACATGCACTACACACAACTTCAAAACAACCCCAGCTGTGTGAGTGCCCCAACATCTGCCAGCCTCCCTAAAGGCAGCCGTTGCAACACCAGCACAATGTGCACCTACAAAGGAAAAGGCTCTTCTCTTCCCATCACACAGCCCATGGCGGAATGTGCCACCAGGAACGTATCTCAGAACACATGAGAAGTGTCACATCTCCTGTTCACAGTGAGGAAGGCAGTATGGCTAAGGGGATCAAGGACAGCACAATGCAAACTGCCTGGTGGGAAGTGATGTATTGGTATCACAACTGAAAGCCAGCGTAGCAGATTTCTATGGAAAAGCATTTAAGTCTTAACTTCATTGCCCAGTTTCCTCACTAAGTGCAGGCACAAAGGAGTGGGAAAATGTTTTCAGCTGTTCCTATTATCCATGAATCATGCCTTGCTGGGAGGTTAGAGCTGTGCAAATACATAGGCCTGAGTCTTTGCATGGCTTCTATAGTAAACCAGGAAATTTTTAACAAAATTTTTGTGATGAAAGTGGATAATGTGAGAAAAAAAACCATTCATCATTTCCACACTGGATCTCACACAAAAAGAAACAGACTGTTTTTCTCCAGACTAGTGGATTTGTTTTTAAACAATGCCTCAGAGGCGTTAATGAATACAGCATCTGGCTCTGGTAGGTCAGTTTCTGCTAAACCAACATGAATCTGATCTAGAAGGAAAAACCAACTCATTGTGACTAAGCAGGTCTTCCCTGGCATGTGAGGCATCATGCACTGCAAG
Organism: Dasyornis broadbenti; assembly: GCA_013397935.1. Classification (NCBI taxonomy): domain Eukaryota; kingdom Metazoa; phylum Chordata; class Aves; order Passeriformes; family Dasyornithidae; genus Dasyornis; species Dasyornis broadbenti. The sequence goes on from VZRN01000714.1 coordinate 38,680, forward strand.
TTCCTTGAAGCCTTTCCAGGTGACACGAAACACACAGCCAAAAACCCATCAGGCAATGCTGTAATGCCTTCCTGCTCCTTTCAGTGCTGGGTAATGAGCTAAACCACTTGGTGGGATGTCTTCATCGCTTCCCTGCTGTGCTGAATGAGCCTGAGGGCCTCACAGCTCCCACCCCTGTGCAGGATGCACCAAGTGCTCAGTGTCCCATGGGGCAACTCATCCTCTCTGCTCATGTGGGCAGCTCCAGACAGGGAGATTTCCCTGACAGGTGGGCACAATGAACTTAGCCATGCTTCCACAAGAAAGACAGATGACAGTGTCTTTTTCACAAACCCAAGTAGAGCAGGGTGTGAGATCCTCTCACAGGAATGTTTACTATGATCCCAAAAGAGTCAGAAGAATGCAACACTTCTGCCTAGCAGTCTATTTGATTGATACACAATGACTCATCCAACCATAAAGGCAATTGTTACCCTCCTTCTGCCAGGAAGATGAGCAAAGACCCAAAGAGCAAACAGAAGTCCTGGGCAAAGCAACCCAACACTGTGCACAGAGCTCCTCAGAGCCTTCCACATGCCTGCACAGATGAACGGAAAGAAAATGAGAGATCAAAGTGGTATCTGGAGTCTGTCTGCAACTAAATTACCCATCAGAGAATCAAGAGACTGTGCTGCTGAAATTGATCCTTAGTCCGCAAAACCAGCACTCAAATCTGAGAAGGAAAAGCACAGAAGAAAAAAAAAAAAGGAAAAAAGGAATTCATTCACTCCCAACACCTGGGTGAAGGCAGAGGATTTGTGATCACACAGCGTATGTACAGAAATACGTACATCTATGAAAGACTTCAAGTGTAGAAGAGCAGAAAATGCAGCCAAGATCGCCACAAAAGCTGCTTATGCTTTTGGCATTATAAATTTTATAAAGCTAGCTATTTAGGGAGAGGATAAAAGTTCTCTTTTTCTGACTTCCCATTCAAAAGAAGCCACTGTCACTTCATTTAGCTCACCTCTGCCTTCATGGGGGCAGGTTTCCCTTTTGTGTAACTTAGTTACTTATAAAATCTCTGGGCACTTTCATCTTTACCACCTACAACATCCTGTGAAACACCAGATAATCATTAATGATTTCTATGGCCTGTGAAAAGAGGCACAGAGAGACTACAAGCCCTGGATTCATTTCTGCTCATTTCTGTCATCACAAAGTCAAGCATCTAATCTCAAATAATAAACTGGGATTTCTCAGCAGACATAAATACACATTGTCATCAGGTTATTTACCTCAAGTAATTTTGGCATACATTTTAGGATGGTGCCTGTCTTTCCACCACTTACAGAGCATCTTGGTAACCAGCCAACACTACGTAAATAACTTTTAGACCAGATGTCTAAACAGAGACTGTCTAAAGTTAATCAAGACAGGCCTTCAGAAAAAGGAGGCAGAAATTCAGTAGCAGAACAGAAAAATTAATTTGCATCTCCCAGATCTCAGGGTAATGGGCAAACTACTGGAATGACCCTTTCTACACCGCATTATTTCATAACACCTCATTTGGCACATTTGTCCCTGGTAACAGAGGAGACTTGTAAGAGAAACACTGCTGGAAGTCACACTGGGCCTGTTTTTAAAAGCACAGGTTTTTCACTCAGGCTGAACAGCCAACAAGACGCCTGTGTCCCAAAGCACACAGCAATTAGTGCCAGTCCCTCGTGCCCTGTGGGAGTCACTGCGGGGCTCAGTAGTGTTGGGGTGCTATGAACTGGACAGCTCAGATTTGCAGGGGTTCTGTAGGATGCTCATTTGGACAGCTGGAAAGCAGATGTCTGGCAAGTCTAAGAATAAACAGAGATTATCAGTTCAAGCTCAAGCCTAAAAAAAAGAACTTAAAAATGCTAATCCATGTGAAACAGCAAATTCCCATATCTTTGCCAACGTGTTAATTTGAGTTAGCCGAGCCAAGCTAAAAACACAACTCAGCAGGCACAGAAAGATGCTCAATGTAAGTGGAGGCGATGAAAAAGGCATCTGGTCTGAGCTACCACATGACTTGCCTCTCTGCCTGGAGACGGTTCAAGAAGAAGTCTGAAGGATGGATCAGGCAGAACACGCAACGGGGATTTCATTAACTGGGGAAATGATGTTCTGACAGAGAGAGCTGAAGGCAACAACAGCACTGCAGTCAGGCTCTGCTGTTCTCCTCTGCAACATTCCCACATCTGACTTATTATCAATGGGCAGCTGCTGCAGAAATTGAAGTGATGCTGAAATGACAACTCTATTAAAGGGGCAGATGGTTCTATGAGCAAATGTTTCACCAAGGACTGGGTAGGTATCATCAAACACATTTCTCAATGACTCAAAAATGACAGCTGATGTCCCAAGAGATGAAATTTCAAAGTGTTACTGTAGAGTGTAGCCAGGGCCCAGGAATATTCTTGAATGTGACCTGACTTAAAAATATAATGAAGCTGATTGAAACACACCAGTGTGGTTAGAATCCTTGCTAGCAGCTTTTATGGCAGTCATGGTTGAAATGTGCCATTTTGGGAAGGCAGCCAAACTGCTTATATGTTGAGTGCAGCTGCACCATAAAGCCACTCTAACTTTTTGGATGGATTATCATTCATAATGAAGTGGAAAAGGCAGAGAAATGAAGGAAAGAGATGCCAAAATAAACCATATTTATGCTAGAAATGGTTGTTGTTTTTTTTTAAAAAACACTGGAAATCAGATTGATAAGACAAAGCTTAGTGGACAAAATAATGACTGTAAATTAGTTTTCCTCTTACCTGCATAGAAAATGAAATTCAAATTGATCTATATTGTCACTTCATCCTATGCACAAAGGACTATGAAAGCCAACAAGTAATGCTTCTTTCAGTTTTCTCCCCGCCCGTTAGTAAATCAAACTTAATATACCCATGGATATCCTTGGAGCACGGATCAATTAGGTAAAACTTCTCAGATGATCTATGGCAAGAGCAGTGGTCTCTAAGGCTTTCAAGAAACCATCTACCAAAACACAACCAATCAGGTTGAAAGCATAAAAAACAACATTTAGAGTACAAAGGGGTTAAAAATTCACATGAAGCTGATAACACAGTAAGAACATGGGATATAACTTCACTGTTGCAGTACGCAATGCCAAAAAAGCACTAGTTCTTATTACACAGTCACCCCTTCAGGGTTAACCCTCCATCTGCAGGGAATAACCGCACAACAAAGCTTGGCAAAAAAAAAAAAATTCTCACTACAAAACAGATCACCAGATTTAAGCTTGACCATATGGGTAAGGATTTTTAGGGACCTTCAGATCCATTCCTAACCTTCGACTGTGTAAAATATTACCTCAGTCAGCTATCAGTTACATAAACAAAGCGGAAATTCCTGTAGTCAGTCTATACAATTCAGCCAACCTGCACTCTGCGCTTTTAAGGCACTGACATTTACATTGGAAAAATACCACAAGGCTTAAAAAAGGCCTTTACCTATACATGCACTTATGTATGGATGTACACACCTAGGCATCATGGGTTCAGATGCCACAATGCTGCTTGCTCCCATGAATAATTCCTGCAAATTCATGTGATTGTTCTTGGCAACACTACAGCTGGAAATGCTTGCAGGGTTGGGACCATGTGGTAAACCATTCTGTTCACAAAGCATGACGTAGTGCTGTGTTATTTCGACCCACCCTACGTCTGTTTTTCTGTGATGTACCATGCATATTTACAGTACTTAATATCAAATATAAAATAATAACAGCAGTTTGTAACAATGTTTTACAAACACATTTCCCATCTCTATGCCCAGTGAATATTCAAACCGGCATCTGTAACAATTCTTGTGTGCAGCGAATTCTGCAGGTCTATGATTCCATCTTCCAAGTTCAAGCCGTACGAAGCCCCCAGGCCTCCTGATCACTGGCGGCATTTCTGGTTTCTTCATTTAAAGGACAGAGTGGACATAGAAAAGGTACATACACAGGCAACTGCAATGCTTATGGGGACAGAAGAGCTGTTTTACCAAGAGAGACTGAAAAGTCCATGGGTCTTCAGCTTAAAAAGGAAAAGTCTGATGGGAAATACGATCAAGGTTTAAAAAATTACGAAGTCTGTGGACAAGGTACTTATAGAACCATTTTTAACTAAATTCAGTATTATTAGCTGTGGGAGGCGTTCACTGAAACTAGCAGGAAATAATTTCAAGTTAATAAAAGAAGATGTGTTTCTAGTGAGACTGTAGTGAATTTCTGGAATTTGTTGCCACAGTGATGACCTGGAACATCTGCCACAGGCAGACAGTATCAGCAGGTTCAAAAAGGGATTAGACAAATCCAGGGACAATAGGTCCATAAACAAACAGTATAGGGAACATGCAAAGATGCTTCTCCTAACACCCCTAATACAAGAGTGGTGGATGCAGGAATGTGCAAGGGAGCAGACTACAGACAGGGGCAGTCTCCCTGTGCTTTCCCTGAGCCATACATCTTTTGGGCACTGATGAAGAAGAATCCAGGGCCAGATATGAACATTGGTGTTCAATGGGGAAACCCAATGGGATTTCTTTCATCCTTTTATGCCTGATTGCTAGGTGACTGCTAGTTTCAGGGACTTAACTTGGGAACAATTTTCGCAGTGTCCACTGTCTCACTTGCAGCTCTGAGTGCTCTAACAGTCTCTGGTAAAGGGCATCCAAAAAAGGCAGCAGCCAAAACTCATGAAGCCTACTGAATAGGAAGGCTGTAAACATTTCCTTCCTTTACCCTGTCCCAGAGGAATTACTTTCCTGGCACATAAGTACTGTTTTATACAGCCATATATTTGTAATTATGTCACTTTCACAGCATTAAGAATCCTGGTAAACTCCCTTCATGGATCAACGTGGCAGGGCGATGCCCTTCCCTCTTCAAACCTCCTTTTACCCTAAGAATCCCAGCTCACCCATTTCTCCAGCCAGGCTTGGTTTTATTATTCCACACAGAGACTGGCTCACAATGCAGCAGCCTGGTGAAAGTTCAGCACTACCCTTGAGCAGTCCACATGACAGCGCAGCTTCACGGGAACACATGTTCTCCATGGCACAGCAAGCAGCAGCAGCATGACGTTGGAAACATTAATTACAAACATGCCTGCCAGGCCTGGAGCTCACATGCTCCCAACAAAAAGAGCAGAAGGACATTGGGATGGGACTTCAACAGATGTCAGAGGATGGGGATGGGTAGTTCCCTTGCTTACTCCATCACTCTTGCTGTTCTATTGTAACAATTATGTGTCATGCAAAGCATTTGTACATGCACTGCACGAACCCAGTATTTTCCATCCTTTAAAGGAACTACTTTATGTTCAGTGGTTATCCAGTGATGTCTGACACCAGTGGCAGGAAGAATTTAGTTGGCTCTTCTCTTACTTTAACTATCTTTCACCTGCATCTAATCTTTTAGCACACTGTTAGGGGCACAGAAATAGGTCAGCGATACTCCAGCTGGCTGCAAAAGACCAAGTCAAGTTAAATATTGGGGGGGAAAAAAAAAAAAAAAAAAAAAAAAATCACCTTTGAGTCTTACTTCTTGTTTTTTCATCTTGAAACTTCAGCTTCACATGTTATTTGGTCACGTGAATATTCATGTGAAACACTGATCATGATGACAAACTTTACTGCCAAATCCAGTAACATCCTGAGCCTCAGGAAAGGATGAGACAGACTTCTGAGTCAGAGAAAAGAGCAGGATCTGCAAAACTTGAAAACTCTGATTCATCGTAGTCTGAGGCATCTTAAATCTCCTTGGTTTATTGGCTTGCAGTTTTTTTTCATGGGTTATGATAAAAATGAATAGAGAAACATCTCATTTTAGGGAACAGAGAAGGTTATTTAAAGTGGAGCCGGCAGCTGCTGTGTGGGAACATTCCTAAAACCAGGACAGAGTCCTGCCCTGAAGTCAGGAAAGTTTGTAACTTGCTACATAGCTAAAACATCTCCCAGGCAGTTCAATTCCACTTGTAAAGACAGTAAGATTTTTTTGTAAAACAACTGATGTCTCAAGAAGTCTGGCACTCATGGTACCAATCCAAGGTCAAGTCCCTTTCCTTTACTGTCTCTTTTGTCCGACCACTGCACATTCCCTGCTACCACACTGGCAAAAGATGCCAAGAATTAGGCCATTCCCTTCAAGAGACAGAAACATCTTTTGTAATTAGCTCCTTAGGATCCTTGGACACCAGGAAAATGCCAGTGACTTCCCTGGGATTACTCCTGATTTACACTAAGGAATCAAGGCCTACTCTAGTTGCATATTATCAGTAAAAAAATTAGCCAACTATTACAAGAGAATAAAGTGAAAAGAGGGGACAGGGCATGTGTTTACATTCCAAAGTTTTTTTACTCTGCTCTAGGCAGAAAAACATCAGGGATTCCAAAATACATCCACAGGAGGTCTCTTTGCACCAAACACAATTGTTCTTAAGTTAGTTTTAACCTACCTAGTAAGCGAGGCAGAACAATAAAGAGGCTTTACACTGCCTCTCCTATTACTGCTGCTGTAGCCTCTTTCTACCACCATCACCCCACCTGCCCCCTCCTGTGCAGGTCCCCTCCTCCTGGCATGTCTACACAGAAAAAATGCAATCGGACTCCACAAGGCCACCTCCATGCAGGCTTAGGAATCATCATCTGAAAAAGTTACAGCAGACTCCATCAAAAGAACCAACAAGGGTACAAGCCTCTTTAGGGACCTGGACACATATCGACTACCTGCTGAGTGGAATAAGCCCACACTACTCTGTCTTTACTGATGTTATTACCCTGCACTGACTACGTTAAGGATTATGGATGCACTCACCAGCCAGGCAGCATCAGCCTAGCCCATCCAGGGAATCAGCACCACACGTGCTCATGCATGCCTAAAAAAATCCTGCCCCAACTGGCAGCTTCCTCCACCCGCAGACCCCTGGCAGGACTGCTGCTTATAGAAATTCCATCATATGGAAAGTTTCCACATCTGCCTGAAGAAATGGGGACTCATTACTGTCACCATTGATAGCTGAAACCTTCTGTGCTCTGCTTGGAACTGTGGAGAAAAGAAAGCAAGAAAGACTTAAATTTCCCCCCCTCTTTGCTCCTTCCATTTGCTATTTCTGCATGCATTATCAGCCTGTCTCCCAAATATTTGCACAGGGTTTTCATACAACACCATTGGCAAGAAAGTCATCTTAAAAAGAACACAGAAACATGACAAATAAGGCTGTGAGCCATCTGACAAGGGAGCTGCTTTCTTGTTCCATGTTTACAGGGTACACCGACTTCACATTGGACTCCCATGTGCTAACACAGTGCACGTATAATAGTTGGTAACCTAAAAATGCCAGCCAAGGGCAAAGGCTTTTAACTTGTTTTTTCCAACTTGGCTCAAGTGCAAGGAGATCATGCCCCTTCAGAAACAGGACAAGAAACTTCTTCCCTTCAGAGTGTTGTCAGGGTGTAAACAGAGCTACCACTCTCCTACACCACGTAAAGATTGCCACCAGACACATTCCCTATCCCACAGCTCCTTCAGCCACTCATTTCTGTTCCCAGAAAGTATCTTCCAGACAAAATCAAAAGTGCTTTACATCTCAGCAGGAAGCCCGCATACTTCCAGACACTACTGGCACTGTTGCCTTTGTTTAAACAAAAGAACAACAAATTTCCCCAAAAACTGCAAGGAGAAAGGGGCTCCTTAGCTGTTTTCTTCTGTGGTTTGCTTGCAGCAGTCTCTTGCTCAAAGAGTGCAGGGTTCATGCTGACGCTGCTCCAGTTGGAAATACAGAAGATATTTCCTGATGATTTTAGCACGAATTGTCTGCATGCATATGAGGTAGTGAGTAGTTTAGTAGTGCTGCACTCCACAGACTCTTTCAAATGTGCTGCCCAAAAAATGTTCCAATGATAAAACTCTGCCACAAAAATACCTGGGAAACTTCCTAGTATTTCCTTCCTCCAGCATCAGGATATGTTTCTGTGTTAAAATTTAAGCAATTTTGTTTAACTCACAATTTCCTCCTGACCTGTCTCTGTGCCCAATAAGGTCATAAACTCTCAGAGGAAGGAACATGTGTGTATATATATATATTTACACCCTTCAAATACCCTTGTTTTGGCTTGAAAGGTGCTTGTGGATGCAAATAAGTAACAAATTTATTTAGATCATTGACCTGAATCTGGTCTGGTCTGTGGCAAATCTCCCTGCTCATTACAGCCAGGGGAGGCAAGAGAATTAATGTCACTCAAGGCTAAAACACATTACAAAAAGATACCATAATCCAGGGCTGACCACATCATATGCTTCCACATCCTGCCAGTCCCTGCATCCTACAAAACCTTCCAAAGAACAAACAGACACCAAAAGAAACAGGACTAACTATGAGTCTTAAATATTCATATTCCCTGAGCTCCTTTTCCAAGGGGTGTCTTGGAAATAGAGAAGGTACTTACCAGGCGAATGCCACGTGCTAAAATGCAAGATCTGTAAGCACCACCTGATTTAGCTTAATGAGATAGAAGAAATTAATGCCATTGTCCTCGAATCCCTTCTGGACACAGATCAGACATCAGCGCAGAGCAGCACAGGGTTACCGCATTCCATGGGTCAGAGTGCAGGGCACCGGCAAGGAAACAATAAACATTTCTTCCCCGTGAGACTGAGTTCAACACATCAATGCTGAATTTACACTAACATTAATTCCCTCTGTTGTTTCTATAGGAGAGTATTTCTTGGCAATTCACAAGAAGCTTTTCCAGCCTCTCTGTGCCTGAAGTGTTCAGCTGATGCCTCACACACAGCAGATCTCTTCACGCACCACAAAGACCAGTTACTGAGAGAGAGAGAGTAACCTGAAGGCTGCGAGAAGGACATTCTCACTGCAATACCGAGATAACACACAAAGACTGGTAAGGCTTCTGCAAGCAAGAAGAGGGAACTGCAGGCAGATACTGCTGTTTGCTTTTTCCCAACTTGTTTCCTGCTGAATCTCGGAGAGATCAAATCACTATGCCCAGTAACAGCTACAGTCTTTTTGTTCCAGGGGAAAAACATATTAGTTTTATGGTGCCAAATTCTGGTTTGGAAAATTACCACCTACAAACTTCCCCATAAAGACAGCAAGAGTACAACTCCCTTCCTTGGCTTAGCTAGCATGGGCAGCACTTTGTGCTGCTTGACAAGAGGCACCTTTCAGCATGGAAAAGCCAACATTTAAGAAGCTGGTGATTGTGCCTCCACTGACTGTCGAAAAAAATAATCAGAGATCAGAAATGCCCTGATAAATCAGAATATATGCTTTACGGAATATGTATTTGCCAGATCCAAATGAATTATGACAGGGATTCAAACTGGAGGGAATTCAGCAAAGCACAAACTGTAACTGCAGGATGCATTTGGTTCTTGCTAGAAAGGACAAGAGGAAATGGCCTCGAGTTGCATCAAGGTAGGTTTAGACTGGAAATTAGGATAAAATTTTTTCACCAAAATGGTTTCAAGCACTGGGACAGGCTGTCCAGGGATGTGGTTGAGTCACCATCCCTGGAGGCTTTTAAGATTTGTAGATGTGGCACTTAAGGACACAGCTTAGTGGTGGAATTGGTAGTGCTTAGTTAATGTTTTAGGATCATTGAATCCATCCATCTTTTCCAAACTAAACGGTTCCATGATTCTGAAGACTTATGCAGCACCTGCCAGCTGTCTGTCCCACAGATATTTATCCTTGCATCTGCAAGCTAAGGTGCAAAACTTCACAAGCAGCCTTCCATTTCTTTACATTCAGATTATGTGGCTATAGAATTAGAAGACTACAACCCTCTGGTATAAAGAAAAGCCTTAGGGGGCAGTGGGTTTCTCCAATTCTTCTGATTAGAAGACTTGTATTTGGTGGTACATCCCACTCTCCCCACCTCACTATCCCAAACATCAGCTAGACACCCAGCACCACTCCTCCCAGACACATTTGGGGCTTTTGCCTTCATTTGGAATCCACTGTCTGAAGGGACTGCAAGGCATGCTGGAGGGAAAAGGTGCTTCTTTTGACGCTTACAGGTGGATTGAGAGCTGTACTTTTCTCTGAAGTTTTGTTCTTGAAGCTTTAGACTTCTTCCTTTTTCAAATGGGGATTTAATTCTCTCAAAATACCAGTCAAAAATCTCTTAGTTAAGTACTATTTAGAAATCTGTGGAAAGTCAGATATAAAGAGAGATCTTGGCATTCCTGTTTGGAAAGCATATGACCAGGAAACATGCTCTCTGTTCACCTGGCATGTCTTTTTTTTCCTAGTGGCTCAAATACCAGCATTTTTTTGAAAAGGCAGCAGAGCAGAAAAGCATTCTGGATATCAACACAAAAACAAGCATGCTGATTAGTGCCTGATGATTTTGTGTCAAAACTGGAAGTCCTTTCTAACCCTCTTCTGGCTCCTAAGCATGAAAAAATTGTCCTGTCTTTCTCAATTAAAAGCCCAGTGTGGAGCAAGGCATTCCTCCCAAGGCTTTGGTGGCAGTGCTGTCAGCCTTGCAGAGCTCTGATCTCTCCAGATTATCAACTCCCTTGGCCATCTGGCAAATTGCAGGCCTGAACAATCCTGTTCTTTCTGTATTTCTACATCCAAAAATTGGAAGGAGACCATCCCTTCAGTCTAAAGTGATGTCTATGTAGAGTTATTACTGTTTGCTTTCTGATAGTGAACTGCACTACAAGAAATAGCTAGCATGACTCCACCACAGTCAGTAACAGAAAAAGACCAAGGCAGAAGAATGAGCAGTTGTAACCCTGGAAGGGTTAGGTGTTAGGAGATTTGCTCACTGACATGACTCTTCATTAGTTCTTTTGACCTAATGAATGCTACTGGCTTTTGTAGATGGCCTAAATTCTTGATCAGATTTTATTTTATCCTGTTGGTAATACCATTTACCCAGTGTCTTTTTTTAAATGAAAGAGAACGTTAGAAGCCAATACTTTCAGGAGTGGCCACCAATTTTGATGATTCTGAATCTGAGAGTTGATCATGGAAGCCTCCAGCACAGTTGCTTCAGGAGTTTTGAATGATAAAATGACTGCACAGGCTCAGCAATCATCAAAATCAGGCCCAAAGGATCCCTCTTCTTCCTCACTAGTCCCTTCAAAGGGAGTGCTACTCCAGTGGAGCTTAGGTTGTAACCTTTGCTTTCCTTGGTTACCAGAAATGCCACAAAGCTGCCTGGGGATCTGCAACTTCCTCCAGGTTGCAGGTACCCAGATGTCCCATTGATGGACAGCATTTTTTAATTCTAAGGATCAACAGACAGACAAACAGACAGAACCACTGTGCAAGGCTAGTTTGTACATAATGAACCACTGACCTCCAGAGACTTAAGACTTCAAGACCACACCTCCCTTTTTTACTAATGTCAGTGAAGCCACCCTGTATTACTGTCAGTGATGTATGACACAGCACATCCTCTCTGATTCTCCAGGGTCCTAAATGACTCAACCACTTTAGTTTATAAGTGCAGAGACACTTTCTATGACTATATTTAGTTTTAGAGAGGGTCTGGAAAAGTGATATCACCACTGGAATGAGGAAGTATTTATCCCCTGACTGGAAACACATGATGATGATGTAAAGGCACTATTTGGAGAGCTCTATTTATATGGTTGTTTCCTGAATCTTAACATGACTCAGAGAATCTTGGGATGTAACATGGTGCCACTGCCATAGTCTCTAGGAATCGAATCACTGCCAAAGTTTTGCAAAAGCTTTGGCGAAACAAACTGACAGCAAGTTACCGTGGCTCTGCAAAGCAAGGCTGAGGAATGGATGCTGAAATTTAGTAACTTGACCAGTTTGTTACCAATGGATTTAAAACTGCTTTATTAATGGGAGACCAATGACAGAATTATGTGGGAAATAGCCAACAACTGCACTATAATAAATACGCAAGGGCAGTTAGTGTAGAGTGAAATTTGATTTCACTGATTACCGCTTGTTGCAATTATTCTGCTTTTCCGGATCAATAACTGCTTTCCCAAAGCCAATTGCTCTTGTTTCTTGACAGGTCAGGAATTTCTGCAATAAGCGGTTGATTAAAAAGTATTTTCTGCAAGGTTTACAAAGGCAGAGGAGATCCAGCTGCTGAAAAAGCTCCCAGAAGCAAGTCTTGTGAAGTCACACTGAATGTTTCTTGAAAGGACCACAAACCTTCCTGCTCAGAAAGGAGAACACTTCTCCATTAAAGAGAAAGGGAAGTGGTTGAATGCCTTTCTTTTTACCTTCAAAAACCCAACTAGAACACAACTCTCTGGGAGAACATAGCCAGAAGCCCTATGACTACAACCAATCTGATGTAGCAGGCTGAGAAAGAACAGGGCAAAGGTTATTAGAAAGAGGAAGGAAAATTAGAAAGAAATTGTCATACCTTACAAGTGCCAGTGAGTGCACTGAATTACATCAAGCCCATTAGTAACAGCAGTAACACAACCTGGCACTAGCATTCCTCACTTGGTATTAATACACCCAACAGATTTTGATCACTCTTGCAAAGACAAGGCAAAACCCAGTAGAAAACATTGGTTCATCTAAGATGAGAGTCTCCTTTCCTGTGCAAAACATCCTTGTCCATGATCCTCTGTTTCTGGTCCAGCCTTGCTTCTGGAACTCAACCGTATCTATAACAACATGGACTATACTGTACACTGTATACACTGTACTGCTGTGTGTACCAGCACAGGGACCACGCAGCGTACAAACTGCTATCCCACCAAAATGGCAGTAGCTCTACACCTGATTTGCATGAAACAGGCAAACAGAAAAGTGAATTCATGCCATGTTTATAGTTTATATTTGACTAACAGATTATTCATTTCTTGGAAAGTTTAATATTTAATGAAATCACAGGGTAAGTAAACAGTGTTATATTGCTTGGTTCTTGAGGGCAGAAATTCCCATTGATTACCACTGAAATCTTTCACAGAATCAGAAAAAAAAAATGGCAGCCTTCTCTAACTGAGCAATCAATCACTGCATAAGGATCTTGTCTCGTTACTCTCACACACGATGTAAATTCAATTGTTTGCCAAGATTAGTGCTAATATAACCACTGATTGCTTATATTCCTTATCACACAAACATTATAGCAGTATTAATCATATAGCATTCAGCATCACTAATGTGACCTTACAATACTACATCAGTACTAATACAATTGCTCATGTTGTCTCTCTGAACATGTAAAAGCCATAATTTTATGACTCTGTCCAAACCTAATTCCTCCTGCTTCACTTGTGCTCTCCTTAACACACACTTCTATGTTTTGTGGTCCTGTTACATAGAATACTCTTGATTGACTTTTCTAACTCTGCATCTTATCCCTGGAAAATTTTACATGCAGTTTCAACTGCATCTGAACTGATGACACTAATGTATGACTACTTCCAGGCTACTCCCTTTCAGCACTCAGTAAATGCTTGGCCTGTCTTTTGGACAGCACATCCTCAACATCTAGCCTTCAGCTCAAGCACACCATAGGAAAAGGGAATGCTTATTTTGCCTCCTCTTGCCTGAGGACAACACAGCTCATCACTGTACCATTAGCTGTCAGCTTGGATATGCACTGCATTTTTGTCTACAGATCTGGATTACGCTGAGGCTCTTGCTGAGACAGAGCTTATCCTAATAGCCTCTCCTGATTTCCTCAACTCTACAGGAGGATACTTTTCTTCCAGACCAGAAACATGCCTCTCTGCAGTTTCACTTGAAAAGGGTTAAGCTAAATAGAAAAATGGGTCTGTTGTTCCCAAACAGAGCTACCTGCAAGCACTGAAATAAGTAACAGAAAACTCACTTTAAATTCACATCTTATTTCAGCCTATGTTAATACAGGGGTAGACAGTACATCCTGAATGTATTTTTTACACTGTGTTTGTACAGTTCTTCCTTTCTTGGGCATCCGGTACCAAACATCTCAGCGACTCCAACATCATTTCCTCTGGTCCTGATAAAGAGAAGTTTGTTCTCCTCCACCCAAATGGCTTTGGCAAATATCACAGTCCAAACCTGTCACTACCACCAGCTCTCTCAGAGAGATGCATTCTTGCATCAAACTTACGTTTGGTTTCAAGTCTTTCCGTCTCTTACCCTCACCCTACCTCTCATTCTTCACTCACTACTGAGCCATTGATTCCTGCTTCTGATCACTCTGTGAAGCCTTCCACTATCACCCAACTACCTGATTTTCCAAAGTTTTTTCATGCTTTCCTTCATCCTGCCTTTCCTATTGCTAGTGTTTCCTCCATTTTTTTCCTGTGTCAACTTTTCAGTGTCAGAACTGACATCTGGCTTCAGAAAAATATTATGCCCTTGTCTTCTCTGCACTCCCCTATGTACCATCTATATTGATTTCTGTTAAGATGAAAAGCTCATAAGACAGAATCAGCTTTCTGCCCTGTGTTGATACACTGCCTAGCACAGTACAGACTTGCACATGTGCCAGATATGGCCTATGGTATTCTAATGTGTAAAATGAGAACATGTTGTGTGTATGGTACATGCAATTAAATGGTAACACAGTGCAGATCTAGTATATGGTCACATGCACTTTCACTTGTTCTGGATAGTAGTACTTTCTGTACCATAACAGTCAAGTGACAGAAGTGAGTGAACAAAATACACCACTACTTTTGCTACTTGAATGTAAACCTGAAATTTTAAAGTAAGCTAAATATTTTAGAGAAGTATCCTATTTTAGTTTAGTAGCCACCCACAGAATTGCTAAACAATTGGTCTAAATCCTTGACTAATTCTTAAAATGTTTCCCAAGTACTCACAGATTCTCCAGTTCATCTGTTGTAGAAACAGTTCTACCTGTATCATGCTTTATTTTAGGATAGCTTATTCCACTCTTCTTAAAGGAAGAAACTACACTGGTGTAAACTGAGAGACTTGTAGACTGAGAGTCTACAATAGTCTGAGAACACATTCTGGAATCATAGAACCATAGAATAATTTGGGTTGCAAAGGACCTTAAAGATCATCTAGTTGCAACCTCTCTTCCACAAGCAGGGACACCTTCCACTAGACCAAGTTGCTTGAAGACCCATCCAGTCTGGCCTTTTAACATTTCAAGAGATGAGGCATCCACAACTTCTCTGGGTAACCTGTTCCAGTGCCTCACCACCCTCACAGCAAAAAAATTTCTTCCTAATATCTAATCTAAATCCATCCTCTCAATTTAAAGCATTACCCCTTGTTCTATCACTACACGCCCTTGTAAAAAGTCCCCCTCCAAGTTACAGGAGTCATGTTTGGTGTTTCCCTTGCACTGGTGGAGACAGCATCTTTCTGCTGTGCTCTCCGAGCTCATGCCTACACTGCAAGCACAATACAACTGCTGCACGTGCTGACACATTTGAGTGAGTTTTTCTGTAGCAGCAATAGCAATGAAATCACAGCAGCATGGACTTTCACAGACCACAGGATGCCTGGTGACTTTGCACAGAGTGTGCTGATGTCTGTAGTACTGCAGCTTCACTGCTGCTGTTTGTCAGCCTGGCTAGGCTAGGGCACACAAGGCACCAACTGAAACATCTTTGTATCTGGGGACACTTTTAAGTTGCCCAGGCAGAAAATTACAACTCTCACCCTGTTTTTGTTCTTGTTGTGCTTCCAGGGTCCTTACTTGAGAGCCTGGGCACTCAGCTGTTATGGTCTGGAATGCTTGAGATGTGAGAGCCATTTCTCCTGCCTGAAAAAAATCTTGTCTTCTGTGTGTGTTGAAGCGATGGAACCACATTCATATGTGGTCAAATCTATGGTTCAAGAAGGCCCTAAAACAAGGCAATGGCACACATCAAAAGCACATCCAATCACTAATGAGAACCTTTAGCTTGTCCGGAGATACAAAGCAAGCACTGATTAACCAATTCTGACTGTGCGAGATATTTTTAATCCAGCCTTTTAGGTGACTTGGCAAGATTGGCAAAAGCCTGAAAGGCAAAACGGGTCAGAAGGGAATTTTACTGCAGTGTCTGCTCAAAACTATAAAAGCTCTCAGTTACACTTTTCCGGCATGCACCAGTGAAGTGGAAAGAGCTTTAGCATGGTTCATTGCCCAGAATGCAAAATTAAGCTAAAGAACAGAAAGTCTGCTGAAGTTTAGCATGTCTGTCTCACTCATAAAGGCTCCTGTAACACTCGAAAACCCCACAAAACATAAAAACAACAACAAAATCCCCAATCCACCGCAAAGGTTTATGTGCTTGAAAGCTTGGAGTTTTTCCCCAAACTTCATCAGTTCATCAGATAAAAGATATTGCGCTTTTCAATATATACCTTAGATCACCTGTAAGCACCATGATTGCCCACTGCCAATAAAACAAAGCATTTACAGTAAAACAGCTTAAAATTTACTCAAAAGCTGCATGCAATTCTTAAAGGGCGATGCTCTTCCTTTTTGTATACACATACTTATTTGTATTTTCTAAAGAAAGATCACAAAGTTACTACTTTGTTATAGAAATGCTTTACTTTAGAGTCACTCCTTTGATGTAGCATAAAGCCCTTAGGATCCTATGTGTGAAATGAAACTGCCAATATATATGTTATTAAGCATCTAATTCTTGTGTTTAGCCAAGAAAGAGTAAGCATTTATTTGCTGAAGTTCATTAGAACGTGGAAGACACCACATGTGTGTTACAAAAGTTCATCCGCTGTATGTAAAGAAGCTGGATCGCGTAATTATCGCGTAATGCCACTTGATCTGAGCAAGAGCAGAAATAGCAATAAATGCTGAAATGATCTAAAATTGAACTGGGAAAAAAAAAAATTAAAAATATGGGAGCTGTGCCCAAGTCTTGCATGTGTCTCCTGGAGGGCAAAGACCACAGCAGAAGTGGGGAGGCTTTACTTGTTCAGGCTGAATGATGACCTTGTCCCTATACTGAAAGTTCAGCCTGCTGACGGAGTTAAGCTTGCAATGCTCACTGAAAAACAGATTCCCTATAAATTGGAACATATTAGCAGATGCCAATAGAACGATCCCCTTCAGACATGAGTCTGATTCTTAAGAGCACAAAGGTCATTTCACTACATTTCCTTAAGTTTATATCCACTTTAAAATATTTATATACCTATTACAGGAGTGTTTCAAAGCATTTTTACAATAGGAGGAAGTGCAGTAGCACAAATAATACTCATATCCTCATATTCTACCAGTGAAATCATTGGGTATTTTATGCAAAAACTTCTCATAAGCAAGGAGTCTAATAATAAAAAACCTGATTATAAGCCACCCTAGAGAGCTCAGTATTGGGACTGGTGGAGGCTTTGGCTTCAGTGATAACAGAATTTTACATTTCATCATTTGCTAGGGTTTGTGTACTCCAGCAGAGGCTCAGCAGAAGGCAATGACTGTCTGTCTCTGACAAGAAATGCTCCTGGAGTTCTCCACAGGAAGAAAGCATGCATGAGCATCAAAAGACTGCTTAGGGTTTCATAAAATGCAAAGGGCTTAAACTTGCACACCTAAATTGCCAAAGCCAAAGGTACAGCCACACCATTTTATCAAAAGCACATGAGACCTGGGTTATTCTGATTACCTCCACTTTTATGGCACTTTCACATAAAACTCTGGAGAAGTCACTTTTCTATAAAGAACCATCTACATAAGCTCAAAACTCTGTTGGGTTTTTTCTTCCACTGTTGATCTTTGTGTGTTATCTGCTTGCCATTGTGCAGTATATTATTGGTATTTCTTCATTAAGTTACCATGCAACTGTTAGTGATTATTTCACAGCAATCATGAACAACAGCTGGATCCTGCCATCCAAAGTCTGCCATGTACATCTCTACTGCTTTCAAGTACCCTGTCAAGACCTCTTCTGAAAGGCAGAACGCTTTCTTCAGCTGTGTTTGCAATGGCATTTACTCCCAGTCTTCAAACCAGGAGTGATTCTAAGACTATGCACCCTGAGAAATAAATCCATATAAATGCCAAAATTGCTTACAGCAGAGAAATAGTCCCTGTTTCAGTCCAGGCTGTAGATAACACACACAATCTTTCAAGCTCCAGAGTCCCATAAGTTGGAAGGACTATAAAAAAAAAACTGAAGGAAGATAATTCTGCTATCCCATCACCACTATCTCCAGTTGGTAATTCAGCCCAGCTCACAAAGCAAATCCAGCAGTACCCCTTATATTACAGTAATATGCTAATTAGTACAGTAATACCCTCTCTATTACCCTTGCCTCAGCACATTTTAATTACACTGTAACCTAAGCAGATGTGACTAAACACCTAAATGCGTGTATCCCATTAATGGAAGTGTTTGAGGCCAGGTAGGATGGTGCTTTGAGCAAACTGATATAATGGAATGTGTCCCTGCCATGGGAGGGTTGGGCTAGCTGATCTTTAAAGATCGATTCCAACTCAAACCATTCTGGGATTTTACAAAATAGGAACATTTTTCCACATGTTGATGATTACATGGTAAAATCCTACTGCAGATGGCAAATCTGTATGTTAACATACAGAGGTAAAAGCACACAAAGTAAAACCAGAAAACCTAGAAAGGTATCAGGTAAGTCTGAGAACTTGTAATCACTATAAAGTTTTAAATTCTGTGCTCATGACTTTAAATGTTAGTGTTGTTTTCTAGCCTGACATTTCCACGCTTGGATCCACGTCAGTCCTCAATATTTAAAAAAAGAAATTAAAAAAAAAAAAAAATTGCGATTTCTCTCAGAACAGAAGGTCACTTTTTACCACCTCATTAAAATGTACGTACTTCCACCCCAAAACCCAGCTAGTTTGCTTCTAAGACAAGTGCACTTCTGGAAATTAGGCTATTTTTTGTGGTTCATCAAGTCTATTGTTTCCAAAAGTAAATAGCCATTATGCTTAATCATTCAGTAATCACTCCCTTTCCTTAAATCAAGGGCTTTGAAGGTGATAGGGGAAAGGCTGCTTGGGTCAGATAGCCTCAGTGGGAAAGAGCAGCCAGCTTTTGTGCTGTTGTATTTGCAGGAAGACTTGCTCTTGTTTTTATTATAGATAGGCTTTGTTTTGTTTCCCAAAGAGAGGAATTATAGGAATTCAAGAAGGAATAAAGAATTACCATGACACCCTTCAACAGAGTAGGAAGGTTGCCACACAACTTCCACTAGCTGTTAAAATGTGATAAATGACAGCATTAAATTGGATTTAAAAAACCAGAGCTCAGGAAAATGAGTAAAGTTTAAGATGTGCCCTGGGAGGGCTTCCAGACATTAAAGTCTCTTGCTCTAGCTCCCTTCACGTAGACACATTAAATTTCCCAAAGAGAGGTCTCACCCAGCTTCTGCCAAAAAGCTGTTTAGCAACACAGGCTCACACCTTTCACTGCCCCTGGTTTGGCAAATCTGCGTGCAGGGAAATAACTCATATTGGCCATGTGGTAAAGAGAGCTTTGTAACTTGTACAGTCACTTGTAAAACCAGCTCTTGACAGAATTTATACTGTAACTAACTTGAAAATGCAGATTATTTTTCCTCCCTTTAGTGCCTTTGAGTCACTCAAAGATGTTAAATCCAGGAGGATTTAACAGCAGGAAAACTCAGCATTGGGTTCTCCATTCCCACCGAAGTTAGGGTCATGGAATTAAGCACTGCTGGCTGCTTCTGAAAACCTCATCCAAAGGACCCAGTCCAAAGCAGGGCAATTCCCTGGACAACTAACTTATTTAGGCTTGTACAGACTTTGGCTTCAGCCCAGGCTACGTTAGCATCCCGCACAGCAATGTGTTTAAACAATTTACCATCCAACAGCTCTCAAAATTCTCAGCATCTCTGACTGAGCCACAGTAAAACATGTTATTTAACACTATTTTCATAGTACCTATAGTACATTTGGGATTTTAGTCTGAGGAGCAGTGACTAAACCAAGCTGCTGCTTACTGTAGGCTACTTAAAAGACCGGTGTTGTCATTTACAAGGCAGACTTGCAAGCACCAAACACAAAATCATGCATTCTCACAGGCTTTACAAAAGCACAACTCAATTTATCCATAGAATACAGGCAATTCAGTTAATAAAAGTAGGCACACATCACACCAGTCACCAAGAGCCTTGTGGCATGGCTCATCTCTGTCACAGGTTAGCTCCTATTCAGGAGCTACAGTCTACATATTAAGCTACAGATAAATGTCTGAAAGAGCTATCATATGACCAGCAAGTGCATTATGCTACATTCCTTGATGCTGGTGGAATGTGTTTCAGGGAAGAATAACCAAAACTTGGTTGGTGCTAGTACAATCTTGCTCTACTAAGAAAGTAAAGTGTTTCTCCATCATAACAAGGATGAAATTTTAAAGTTGTCCTAGGAGACAATGAAGAACTTCAATAAATGGCTTTGATTGTAGGAATTTTTTTTCTGAATTCAAAATTAGTTGTTATTCAGCAATATTCATGTTCAGCACCATTTGTCGCACAATTCAGAGTCCAGTTTTAGAAGCTGGCAGGTCTGACTAACCCAAGGGAGACAGAGCACTGCTGATAGCTGCAGAGAAGCATTAAATTGACATATTTACAGACCATGAGTTATACATGAGTTTCTGTATGAACCAGGCAGGTTTAATGTGCCACACATTATACATTCTTCATGTATTACAGTTGGGTCTTATAATACAACTATTACATTTTACCATTCTGTGAATTTGAAGCTGGTGGAAGCATGAGACTGATATCTCCAGAGATGGTATCTGCTCCTGAACAGAACAGAAGCTATGATTTATTGACACACGATGGGTTACCTAACTTCATTACAAGATTGGTCTCCCATAGCACCTTAAAGAGACAGAAGAAACTGTCCCTCACAACTCGGCAGAACATCCAAAGGGAAGGCCATTCGAGGGAACCTCTCCCACCATGAGGCATCACATCATCTACAACCTTACATATAATTGATAGTGTTGATACAATCTGGGGAGTAAACCTATAAATCTCCAGGGTCTAATACTACCAGTGCTGATGTTTAACATAATCCCATCCACTCTAGCTATGTTTCTGCAGCACCCTCAGCATGTTCAACTAACAAGACCTCTGTGCTCAGCAGGCTGTGTCCACCTCTATGTTTCCTGATGTTGCAAAATCCTTGACCTTCTGAATGCAGAGCTGACATGTCATCTCAGTGCATCTAATATTTAAGTTAGCTTTCCAGAAGGCCAGTGTTTCCCCTGGGAGACTGTTCAGCCTTAACGCTATGAAATTCTATCTTCAGCTCAGGGATACAGAGCAAATGCTCCTGTAAAGCATATGCTTAGTTTTTTTTAACTGGCTGCATCTGATCATCACCCTTTTCTGCCAGCTCTGAAATGCTGCTAGAACATCACCCACTTGAATGGCAAGAGCTGCTGGCAGGCTTGCACTGAGTAGACTGAGCTGCTCACTGAAGAGCTGAAAAAGAAAAATCACAGCTACTGTGTGCCTACCTATCTGACACAGCCATGATCAACATGCACATCAGATCCAGTACCTTTGTGCAGCCTGACTTCACACAGAGCAGAGTGAAAGCACACCAACATCCTGCAGACCGCTTGCAGCACTACAGAGGGAAAACACAACCCTATGGTAACAGCCATTGCAAAAGGTCTGGGAAAACACAATACAATCTTATTGTGCATGCTTCTCTGATCCAGACAGCTCTACAATACTGACTGCTTCCACACTCAACATTGATTTTGCAGGCCTTAAATGGTTTAGATGCTCTCATGGGTCATCTGACCACACACCAGAAGATGGACTGTGACCATAGCATTATTTTTGCTTTTTACTACAACACTGGGATATGGCTTAAGTTGGAAACCGATCTGGGGGATTATTCAGCTGCAAGCTTTTCTGTCACAGTGGTCTAACCTCCAGCCCATTTTAATGGAATCTGAACACAGTTCAGAAGATTATGTGAGGCATTAATAAACTGAGATAATTTCAATGACACTGAAAGACAGGTATGACACACCAACGTAGAAGTCTAATACAGGTATATGTGAATTCAAATAATGGGACATCAAGGATTGAAAAGAACTCATCAAGGTATTAAAAACTGGAGTTACATGGAAATAATGTGAGTGAATTAATAAAGGACAGTATAGCCTTATTACAAAGGCACCCATTCCAGCAGAAAGACTAGTGTGATGAAATCCCCATCATGGAAGATATTTAAGATTAGATACAACACAAAAACAGGCTGTAGAGAAAACTCTGTTCTGTCCAAGAGATTGGCTGGATTACCTCAGCAGTTTTGTCTGTGTCAAATGGCTATGAACATATGACAAAGTAAGAGAGCTGGTCTGCCAGAGACAAACCCAAACCCAAGTGGTTGCTTTCATGATGAATCCACAGTAGCTTATTCCAAAGATGTAATATGACCTGTTCTTCCAGTATGATTAGGGAATGGCACGATTATGCCAGCTGTCTCTCTGAACACTTATTCCTTTGTAATGAACTGTGACTATTACATGAGAGTGCAGTCCTGGGACTAAGAACATTATTGCACATCTGTAGCAGCTAAAATATCCACCACTGCACACGTAACATTAAGCAAAACTTGGTAGAATATATTCAAGTGACAACATTCATCTGCTCTCTGTCAGATCGCAGTATTTTAGTAGGTTTTGCTCATGGCACATCAATGTTACAACTGTTATAGCTCAGTGCTTAGACAGCAAAGTAAGGAGTGGAGGATGGGAAAGGTAGAAAACGTCATTTTATCATTGTTGCTGGATTAAAATTAGAGCGGAGAGAAACTGCTAAGGAAGTAGCCAGATGTGGAGCTTGCAAGACTGACAAACATAGCATGAAGGAAAAGTACAATAGCCACCAATCGGATTCCTTTTTTTGTGGCCACTTCAACTGCTCCAAGTCCATGTTTCTGTGTTTACTTAGCTTCCCCATGAAAAGGCACTTCAAGAAGAAACCACTCACAACACCCAGTTCACCCACAAACGCATCCCACATGAACATCATATCTATGAGTACAAACAAGGACAGCCCCCCCTCTGCTCTCCAGTCAGCTTATGGTCAGCTGAGCTGAAACATCTCACACCACATCCAGCATCATAAGCCTGTTACTGGATTTGCTGAATTCCTGCTAGGTGCAGTATACTGTCTACAAGATTATGATTCTGAAATACACTGAAGGAGGCCATGTTCAACAGCTTCTAATGAAAATTATTGTTGTTTTTGTTTTCAGCAAGTGAGTGCAGAGGAGCAAGGATGAGATGTGCTTGAGCCCATGGGATTATCACACATATTCTGGTGCTTAGGCAGTCTTTCCCTTTTGGATCATTTTTGTGCACCCCAGATTTCCGATCCCCGTTGATTGCTGTCTGACAAACACAGCGCTACCAAGTCGTAAGTGAATTCATGTGGGCTTCCCATAATTGCTCCTAAGACACCATGCAAATCAGCCTAATTATATCAGCAGTCTTCCCTGCTCTCCACTCCCCTCTGCAAAGAGTAGAGCCTTCCCAGAGGGCCAGTAAACCAGGTGAAGGAAGCAAGCACATTTCTGCATGTCCCAGTCTGCTGGAAGAGGGCAAAGGCTCAGTTAGCTCATGAATAATGCATCGTCTGTTTATGCAGCTCCGGGGACCCACTTCAAATCGGCTTGTGGTCTTCGGAACTATTTTCAGCATACTTGGCCAGACTGTTTGGTAGTGAAATCAAAAAGCTGCTTTCAAAATTTTCTCTGCTCACTTGAAGCTTTCACCCCTCTGTGCTATGCATAATCCAGAAGAAAGGAGACATGATTTTCTGGTCACTCCAGTTTCACGCTGGTACCACTTGGCTGACTTCAGTAGATTTACCCCTCATGTATGCTGCTGTGACACAGTGAGCTTCAAAGATGGCTTAACAGCATACAGGGATGTACCAGAAATTCAGAAACAAGTCAGGAGATCAAGCTGCATGTAGTATCATCAACACCTAAGCACATGGTCAAGCATGAAGTATCACAATAAAGGGCTAACACAGTCTTATTTGTCGTAGAGGTGGAATCTGAAACAACGATGAACAAGCAGTGCAAGAGGGAGAGGTCGAACTCATAGGGGGTGAAACTACAAGATATTCCTCCACCCTGCAAAAAAATCTTTTTAAATACTGGCTCTTATCCCAGAGGTTTAACCCCCAGGGGATATGATGTCAGTAAGCCAATGCAATAGCAGAAGCAAACCTTGAAATGTAATGTCAACTCCTCCTTGTAAACCTCATCTGATCCAAAATATTTCACATGAGAAAAAACTTGCATAAAAAGAAGCCAGGAAGAGAAAAACATAGCTCAGCTATACAAAGTTATGCACACTGTAGACATACCCATGTTAGGAAAAGGCTGAGTTGTTCATTGGGCCAAGTCAAGCAAGTCATAAGCTCCTTTAGCTTCCCCTTTCAAACCCAGTGTTCAAAACTGTGCCAGTGTAGGCTGTGAACCGGGTGAGAGATGGACAACAATTAGCTACAATTTGTTGAGAACAAAAAAGTTCTCAACAATTTTTAAGCCAAAGACCACAATATTTGTGTGTCATTTGCAACCATCTAAACACTAAGTTAAGCCTGAAATATAATTTATTGCATTTTTCCCCTTCCAAATTGATTGCCTGCACTTGGAGGAAGGTATGTATCTAAAGACTTATAGATAACTTTAACTCTTCTTAAGATGAGGCACCACTCACATCCTCACAGCTGTGTCTCTCTTGCTATTTTTTGATGTATGCCATAGCCTTTAATTCACAAAGCAGAAGTATTGCCCCAGGAAAAGAGAAAGCCGAGAATTTGTCATGCATTTCCACTCTGGAGACTGAAAGTAAGCAACAGCTTCAAGAAGGATTTATCAGGACCTAATAACTTTCTTCCTCCCCTTCCCCTGCAGACAGCAGCCCTGCTCATGAGGCCAAGGAATAACCTTAAGCCTTGTCTGACCCAGAAGAAACAATGCTGAACAGATAAAAGCACAACTTCATTTGTTCTCCCTCTACACCTGGGTCTGGCTGAACCACAGAGGAGTCTGAAGACACCCACAAGCAATTTCTAGCCTACAAGCCACTGGCTGGGACTGCCAAGTATACTTGTATACTCAAGGCAGTATACTCAAGTACAGCATGCGCTAGGAAAGTGTCTCAATGAAGAAGGATGCAGGGGTGCTGTTAACAGCGTAATTGGGGCATCTAACTCTATTCAAACAACAGCAAGTAAATTTAACCCCACCTAATCATAATGCTTGCTGCACAACTGAAATACACTGCAGGTGAACCCCTGCCAAATCAGGCAGCATCATAGCACACGTCAGGCTAATACACATGTATCTTTACAGGCCCTCACCATGAGGAGCTGGGTGGCCTCAACGAAACAAGGCAGATGGCAGGGTTGTGACACAGAGCTGAGAGTAGCAACCAAGAACAAGCCCTGATGGAGCTTGGACTGGTGCTGTTCCTGTCCCAGAGCATGGAGAAGAGCATTGTCCTGGAGGCCCTCCTCACAAATTAAAAAAAATCATCTAAGTCCAAATTTTCACGGATTTATTTACCCATTTTCTACACACAGGCTGAGTTCAGGCTAGGTAACACTGGCCATGTGCCCACAACACATTTCAGCAACCATCTTGGGAAGACAGCTCATATACCTGAAAGTACAGGAGGCCATGGCCTCCTGTACACACAGACACATCACAGGTCACTTCAAACAGACCTTACTGTGTTTGGCAAAAACTTCTGGAGTTACTCAATAAGGCTCTCATCAAATGTCTCATGGCTTATTGATGCTGAAACACCTATTCATCACCTCTGTTTAATAAACAAAAATTTCTAACTGTGCCTGACTTCTCTCTGCCTTCCTAATCTTCTAAAGGAAGGCTAACTTTCCATCCTTCACCATCACAGTGATGTTATCAGTAACCTGCACTTGGTGCCCAAAGCATTTGCTGCCTGACCAGAACAGCTCTTGGTACCTCAGTGGGGAGTCCGTCATGCCAGACAGGTTGCTTTATTCTTCCACTCAAGAGTCTTGATCTTTGAAGTTCATCTCCACAGGGAGAGAGCCTTTACAGAGTCTCTCTGGAAAGTTCAAGACAGCTTGAAGAAAAGACAGTAAAGGAAACACACTTCTTTGTTTAACCTTTTGCACCACTAAAGCATATGGCTAGCATTTTCACTTCCAGGGAAGGTTCATTAATTCACTGCATCTTAGTGTTGGAGATGTGACAGTTCTCACTGAAGTCAATGATATCTTCCTCCCTCTCACCATCCCTCCCAGTTTACCCTCTTCTCCCAGAGTAATGCAAACCTTACTTCAGGTGCTGCCCCAGCCCTCTCCTCCCAGCTGCATCTCACTGCTAGGGGCCCACCATCATCACATGAGCTGCACATCCTAGGGAAAACTGGTGCCCCTTGCAGGCAAGCAGCCCACAGCCCGATAGTGGGAGGGAGACAGGGATCACAGCTCCCAGGCAAGAGGGAGGGCAGACAAGGGAATTTGAGAGTAACAAGAGCCGCACCCTCTTTCCCCTTCCATTTTTTGCAAGCCTGGTCCCAGAAACACAGCCTGCTGCTTTAACACTTGTTCCCTCCTGCTCCAACTCTCTCCCATCCCATCCGCTCCCCTGCCGGCCTTTATTCAGCTGGCTTCCTCAGGCCAAATTTGTCAGCATGACGGGTGCCTTTCCATTTTCTATTTTCATCTATTTTTCCCATTTCTAACAAGGGAGGTGTCTCACACTCAGCCCTGAGAGCAGCCCCTCCCCTCTTATCATTTCATTGAAACACATCCTCCTCTTCCAGGCAAACGTTATCTGATGTTTTCGAGCAGTGCGTTTCCAAAGACAAGAAATGCCAAAGAATGCTGCTAAGCCTTTTCAACACTTCACACAAGGCTGGGCATGGCTTGTCACATTGCTGTGACATTAAGGGAACCTGCAGCAAGCATTTGTCTCCTGCAAAGGGGGCAGAGGCAAGACTCAGGTGGTTTCTATACAGGGCTTTAACCTCAACTGCCCATGCTACTCCCCACCCACTGCTCGTAAGGCACTTTTTTTTTTGACACAGTTTCTAAACAAAGGTAACAAGTCAACACAAGTAACAAGTCAAACATAGGCCACCAAATGTGAGAAAGTCAGCCATACAGAAAGAAATACAGTATTCTCCAATCTGACTAAAGTTTGCTGCTGTGCAGACAGCAGTGGCAGCAGGGCCCAGTTAAGGCCCACTGCACATTTCTATCACAAATTTCATTCTCTTTATCCCACTCCTAGTAGTTACAGCTTTTTTACTGCTCTGAGATACAACCTGGCAAAAAGGCATCAGCCATAAAACAAGCACTACACCAGAAAAAAAAAAGTATTTGTTTAAAGAAAAACAACCGGGTCTGGCCACTTCTTTCAATCTCACGGAAATGCTGAGACAATGCAAGAGACTGGGTTTGGCTTTCCATTTCTTGTAATGCTGCTTTCAGTAGAAGACCAGTTTCTTTGGAATTTTGGACAAAACAACAGCCGCAAAACAGAAAGCGACTTCAAACAGATGACTTTTTGCCAATAGCAGATCAGAAGGCTTTCAAGTCTTTAGGCTTCAGGCATGTGGAAGTTCCATTAGAGTCACGCCTGACACGCTCTTACTGACCAAGCTCTCACGGGCGAAATCTGGAAGATTTTGGATGACCAAAAATTTCAGAGAGAGCGAGTTCTTCAGGGATGTGAACCTTTTAGCACTTGAATGCAAATCTGCTTCAGTTTTCACAGTCAGCCTCCCACCAAGCGAATGGCATCTTTGCCCTGATGGCTAACAAACCAACTGCCTAGAGGACAACTGCATCTATTCCACTGCCTCACAGAAATGGAGAGTGGGATGAGCTGCCATGGGGTCCGACCTTGCCCAGGTGGATAACCCCCTTTCCACACTTTAATCCAAAACACTCACTGCTGTACCGAGGCAGTCCAGAATAAGAGTTCTGCAAGTTTATTCTGCCTCTGATCACTCACCGCTCTTGATGTGCCTTCAAATGAATGGGCTCCAACACCTGCAGCTACCAACAAAGTTGAGAGTTTTCCCATCATTATAAAACTTGTCGTGGGAGATGTGATACGAACAGGAGAAAAGGAATGCCACAGATGTGTTAAAGGCTGTAGGATGTTAGAGGCACACAGGAGTCCCATCCCCAACTGCTCAGTGTTTTTCACTTGCTCCACCTCTAACTTAATCCCAAGGAGGAATAAAGAATGGCTGCACCCATATTTTTGTGGGAAAGAATTTGAGTTACATGAACAAAGGGAGATACTGACATGAAAAAAAAAAGATTAAATTCTCCTAGGAAATGTAAAGGTAAATCTCAGATTGCTACACATAGGCCTTTTTTTCCTGACTTTCATGTCTGAAAAGCAACAGGGCAGCTGAAAGCACTTCAATCCTACCAAAATGAACACTTGACTATAAATACCTGAATTTCCACTACCTTGCACCCCATGAAACAATTCACAGGTTTCACAAGCCTGAGCATTCAAAAGAAGAAGAAATAAGATCCAAAACTGAAAAGTCAAGGCATTTTGAATGATACATTCACCAGTTTCTCCATTTAAAGTACATAAGGCTTGATGTTTCCCCAAATCATCCATGGCATTTTAATTAATATCCTCACTATTGTCCACATCAATCCATCTCTCACAATCTTGTAATTACAGGTTTAGAGATTGGGACAGTACGGCTGCATTAAATCAGAACAGAGGCTCATGCTACAGAGTTCTCCTACCAGAATTACAGAGTCTATCTCAGTCTGAGACTAATTTTCTGACTTCTCTTCTTCTCTGGTCACTTTTTTTTTTTTTTCTTATTAAGAAACTACCCCCACTGTTTGCTATATGAAAATTGAAGCAGCACAATTACCCACACTAACTTCCCTAATACTAGTTTCAGACCCTGACAGGCTTTACAGTGCCAGACAAACCTGGGAATAAAAGAATAGATAATGAGAAAAAGACTGAGAGTCTGACAAGGTGATCTTATTACTACAAATATATATTCCATGAACAATACTAAATTACAAATTAATATATTTTATTTGCTGGCAGGACTGGAAGAATATGACACTCTGTTTTTCCTGCATCAACAGCTGCAGCAACTTCACAAGCCTATTGCTACAGCACAATCCCATCTGAAGTTCGTTCTAGAAATTTTTGATATATGGACAAAGAATATATCTCATTACAATCATGAGAGCATAATCCGTATGATCTGCTTGCTTCCTACAGACTTCTTAGCTGCAAGCACCACACAATCCACATGGAATGCGGGCTAGCATACTAAGACCAGACAGACAGTTATAAAAACCTACATGTATCCATTATCCCGGTCCAGAGCTGCAGTGTAAGTAAAATAAATATTCTCTAGGAGCAAAAAAACCAGTTTCCTCTACTTCTCTGCTGTTAATTCTTTGATGCATCCTTTCCAATTAAAAAAGGTGGAAGTAATTCCTCTCCAAAGTAAGCAAGAGCCTCAAAATCCAGTCCTTTTTCATTACACCAAAGAGCTCATAAGGCCAATTAATACCTCACTTGCTGTATTACATTTAAGACTCTTCAAGAGAGCCTTAAATAATTTGTCAAAACCCTATTTAGCAGTTAGAGCATCATCCCACAATTTTCTTTCAGGCACAGAGGAAAGGAAATGTTTTCAAATGCCTATTTATTTACCATCTTGGTGAGAAGCACTAAAACTCGGCTCTGCCTAGGAAGACATCATTCACGGCTCTGTACAGTGCAATTCAATCCAATGCAAATTCCCTGTAAGCCTGACAAGACCAAGATGGTACATGCAGCTCCAGCAACTACCAGCACCCTGCTCACTTTCACCCAGCACTGTCAGATGATTCTGTACAATGCAAGAGGCCACAGGCAAGCACTCTAGAGGCTGAAAAAATGCCCAGACATGAAATTACGTATCTTTTTGATACTTAATTTGAGCACTCCTAACAGCAGCTGCAAATCTGAACTTGCTTACATCAGCTTGAGCTGATGCTTGAGGTTGTATTTGCAACCAACATTATATATGTGCATGCTACCGTCTATCTTCCAAAACAGCCATTGCTCCAGTCAGCCCAAAAAGGCCCTGCCCATTTGCTAAAGAAAGGGGTTTCCCAATGTGCAGAGGGCCATAAACACCAAAGAGAAACTCCATACTTCATTAAAAATAAATACAAAAGTCTACCAGCTGCTGAGCCATTGCTGCTCATAGCAAGCTGTCTTATTAAGTTGGTTTTTTTCTTTTTTGGTAGCATCTGTAAAATAAAGCTCCAACACTGGAAAGATGATTACTGACATTAATAACCTACAAAATATTTGGTGCCTCAAACAGTCCTTGCAATACCTTCACAAGCTGCATTAAAAAGGGATATCAACAAGAGTAGCAGTAGAAGTGAACCAGGTTACTCTGTATTTTCCCCAGTCCTCTCTTCCCATCCTCGTTTTAGAGTCCCTGCCCAACCATCCAGGGAAAAGCCCTGACCACAGTGACAGCAACTGGTCATCTTCCAGCAGCTCTGATGCACTTCTCATGATTATCACCCACTCAACAGCAGGTTCAGCCACAACAGGTTCAGCCACAGCAGGTCCCGCAGTGAAAAAGAAGAGCAGAGATCAAAGGACTCAGCTTCAGCCCCCGCCACCACCTTCCCACACAAACTTCAGCAAGTCTCTTCATTCCCCTGTCTGTAGTTTTGGGAATCCTGAAAGATGAAACCAGCTCCAGGAAGGCAGGTAAGCGCAATCTACTTGAAATACACAACCTATGTTATAGAGATTGGAATCTCAGGACAGAAATACTCAAGCTTTACTTTCACAGTGTCACTCTTGCTTAGAGCAAACAAGAATCTCATCAAACACACACCAAAGGTACAGGGGAACAATTTTATCCCCACCCGCCACATAAAAGGTCAGGTCCCTCTGCACACAGATGGAAGCACGTGCGGTCTCAGCAGCTGCCAAAACATCTGTGCACATCAGGCCTTGTGAAGGATCACCTTCACCTACAGGAACAAATCTGTAATTTCAAATGATGACAACCACAGTACCATCACAATTAAATTTATATGACGAGCTGCGAGACAGCACTATAATCAAAGGCATAAGTAAGTCTGCTAGACAGCATCAAATCTCACAAGCAAACAGAACAGCATTCATGAGACAGAAGCAAGATGGCTTGTGAACACAGTTTCCTTATTTTAGGCATACAGTACGTCAAAGTATTTTTTCCTAATGGCTATGCGGTGGAGTAAAAATTATATCCACAATTACATTTCAGGTCCATGGTTCTCTCAAGCTGTGCCAATATTCATAGGCCATGTCCACATGTACTTTGGCTAGTTTAGCAAAGATGTCATCCTTGCAAACCAAGCATCTCATGACAGGGATTTTGAAACAGAATTCTTCAGCAACATGAATTTAAAATTCAGGACACCTTCTCATGCATTCGGATAACACTGTATCCACAAACTAGTCTCAGGGAGTGTTGCATAGCACTCTGCCTGAGAAGAAAGTCTTTATCAAAGCATCTCATACTGTTTAACCACAAAGCATCTTTCCCAGCACTAAACTGTCAAGTTCCTTCCAGGCAAGCAGCAAGTCACAAAAGAGTTCTGCAAGCTCTGTCACGCTCATTTAGTGATAAATTTTTTCAGGCTATGGCTAATGTGTCTGTGCACCTCTGCTCCAAGTATTTTCCATCTTATTTTTCATTCCTGCAGACACGCTGCCATAACATGCTATAGAAACACAACTATATCAAGCTATGGAATTGCACAGATGTAGCTATATCTTCAGATTTTTTGATGAACCGGTACAAAAGCAGTTTGCAAGAAAATTCCTACTTATATGAATTACTGTGCCTGACAAATATTCTCTGTAAGGAATCAGTGATTTTTTTCTTCAAGGAGACTAACTGTAAGCAAAGGTTTGCAGAACTGTGTCCCAAGACTCCCACCAATCATTTCCTAAATTGACAGAGATGCCTTTGCCGAGAAGACACAGCTCTGCAAGGCCAGGACACTCTCCCTGAGGCACAGTTAGGTTTTCTTTTGGGCCACAATGTGCTCTCAGTAATACCACCATAAATTTCGACTATTTCCTTTGATCCAGTAGAGGTTTAATTGCATTTACAGTGGAGCAAGCAGGATCAGAATCAAAGCTTTTACATACAACTTTCAGACACATTTCTGGAATTTATTTTAACACACACAAGCTTAGCTGCAATTGTTTCAGATGTTCTCCCAGCTATTTTCTCTTCCCTTTCCTATCCCCACATGAAACACTAATGCTTGCATTGTCTTTTATGGGCTGAGGAAGTGAAGGAAGGGGAGGTACTTCCAGGAATTTTTAATTTATGTATTTTTCACCTAATGTTTTTTTAAAATTTTTATACATATATGAAACTATACGTACAGACACCAAAAGAAAGAATTTGGAGTGCTCAGCCTAGCCCTTGGTTTCATATTTTTAAGCAACAGCACTCCAGCACAGCAAGGATAATTATTATTTTATAGTTCTCTCTCCTTGCTTGACTCCATTTGGATTTTGAAAAGCTCTCTATATTAAGGCTTCTCATTAGCCATGTGAAGCCCAGTACCCTAGAAACAGTATTTAATTCAACCATGACCTCCTTTCAGGGCATATCCTGGCAAAAAATTGCCAGATGGAATAGCTGAAGAGAGCCAAACATCCACTGCAAGGAAGTGCCAAAACAAGGGTCTTTATTGCTGATAAAAGCCATGGAAACATCAGAATGCAAAACAAAGGTGCTGCCTTTTTTTCACCTCCATCTGCTTCACTAAAGCTGTGATTGCTGCTGTGATGGAATTGAAGGCACCAGTTTTCACTCTGAGATAAACTCCAGCACAGTAGCAAATGACAAAAGCAATTTTACTCCCTGTGTTAAATCACTGTGTTTACACTTACATTACTACCAAGCAAGTTCCTCACACCATGTTCTCGTTTTCTGTGTTCTTCACCATGCTCATACTTAGGAATTAGGCCTGATAAAAAAATTGCTTTCATCATTAGCCCTGGCTATACTAAAACAAAGGATGCTACAGTCTCTTTCCAAAGGAGAAAAGAGGGCAAACTCTCAGCCTCCACAGTGTCCTGTAACTCCTGTTACTCTGCAAGTCAAACATGTGTATTAGTAAGATCTGGTGTTTATGATAATTATGCTTACACTTGGCCAGGTGGATGAGTCTTGTCTGACATGGGCGGTCAGTGCCAGCTGTGCAGGGCAGTAAGGTTCATCCTCCTCTGCTCTTCGCCACATTTTTTGCATAGCCAGCTCCTGAACAAGCACAGAAGTCTGTAGACTTTTGGAGACATTTGTTCAAAGGTCTCCAAACTCACAGTGACCCAAAAGCCAAACCAAATTCCTCACAGCATCCACAACCATAAACCACTTGAATGAATACATCAACCATCTTTATGCAGAGCACAGCTAAACCAATACACCTAGAGCTGGACTAGACCTGTAACACGGATACATCCATGCCAGCTGAACACTCTAAACATGTATGCAACTGACCACTTATGCCTGTACAGGAGCAGGAATAACCTGTAACAAATAAAGGTGGCCATTGTGCTGGCAGAACAGTCTTCATGGCAAGTCACACCAGCTGGACTTCTGATGGCCACACAGCAATTACTACATTAAAGAAATCATATCCCTTGCAGTCATAATTATACTGGTACAAAAATCTACGTGCAGACCAGGCCTTAAATCAGTTTAGGAAACCTACACAAGGGATTGTTCCTCTCTAATTACATAGCCATTTAAATAAATTTGTTTAAATCAAGACTTAAGACCTGAAATATTTCTTTTTAAGGAGTGTGATTGTTACCTGCATGCATTCCAACCTTGCAAATGAAGTCACTGACGTTGACAGCTCACTCTTAGGAGCTCAGAGTGTGTTACATGGATAATAAACAAAAAGCAGTAAGGTAAACACTACTGCTTCAGTGGTTTGAAGAAACTGGAACAATTCATAGCCACTCCAGATAGTGCTGCGGCAAACAGTGATTAACAGTGAAGGGGGTTGTTACACTGCAGTGGCCTGTGAAAAACACCCATCTTGGCTGTCTTGGAAATTTAATTCCATTTTCATCCCTGGTACTCCGCCACCACTATTGCACAAAGACAAAATCTACTGCACATACAAAGAAAAGGACAGTGAGTTGCAATATACTCCAACACAGTTTACCTAGTTTTCAAACAAAAGCAGATAGAACAACGTACTGAGTGTCTTGCAGAGCTTTTACCCTGCTTCCATCGGGGTGGTGCTCAACTATCCATGTCAGGAGCATACAGCAAACCTCTGTCACGTACTGTCAATCTCAGGCATGAGAGGGCTTTAAGAAAAAAAACCAAAGAAACAAAAGAGAGAAAAGACACAGCAATGGAAGATTGAAAATCTAGTCATTTCACTTGCTTAACGTATCTTCCCTTCTCTGCATTTATCTACATATTCTTCCTTAATTTATTATTTATTATTCCTTCAAAATTTGGAACAATGAATTTGGAAGCAACTTACAAGTCCCTCCTTTACCCACACCAGTGAGCACCTGGCAATTCAAGTCCCTGAAACCAAACTATAAGACAGTAAGTCATGGAAGGAAGGTCTGTGGAAGACAGATCAGACAGCTCAGCACCACAGCACGCATCACAGTGTCAAGAATGAAGGCACAAAGCTATGCAAGAAAGAATAACAAAAATAATAACAAAAATAAAATATCTATCTTTTGATGTTTCCCATGTTATAGGAGTGCAGTTATCTATTCTAGAAGTTAAATAATTACAATACTTAGCTTGGGCACAAGCTAACAACACAAACACACCTTTTATCAATATCTTCTCTCATCATCTCATAGAATCAAGCTATGCTGCACATTTTCTGTTTGTGGAACAGCACAGCACAGCTGTGCCATCTTAACAATAAAAAAATAGCTGCACAAGACATCTATGTGATATTCACTGTACGAACTGCGCCAACAAGAGAAATACAAAAGGAGATCCTCACTAGCATAGCCACAAGGCTAGACATGCATGTCTACACCTTTAGCACCAACACCTGCTTCATTCATGGGAGATATTTTACTACTTCCAGGCCTTTTTTAATTAACTCACACTAGTAAAATCTTCCTCAGCCATGCCAGAAGCCACGCCTTAGAGAGCTCCTTACCTCTTCCATCCATTCGCAATGCCAAATCAAGATACTATTGCACTGCTAATGCTGGTGCATCACTGCCAACTCTGACAAGGGTGCCCTGGGAGGACCCGTGCTGGAAACAGTCCTGGTGTGCACTGTCTTTGAACAGATGAGTTTTTCCAGCACCGTAGACGGTAGAAAAAAAAAAAAATAGCTGTATTTGTCACCATTGCTAACACAATGTAGCGCAGAATAGCGCAACAATAGCGTTCAAAGCACACAGAAATGACAAAGGTCATAAAGACTTGTCTACATAAAGATTTAACCAAAAAAAAAAAAGGGGGGGGGGAAAAAAAGACAACAGCACTCCTGGCCCCCATATATTAAAAGAAAGATTTCTCTTTGAAGTATCACCCCTGATTCTGGGCTCTGCCTAACAAAGCATGACAGATCAAATCAAACACTGGCAGAGGTCAGCACTGCTCTCATTTTCTTCACTTCACCATGCCAAAGGTCCAAGCCCCCGGCAGTCAAGCAGATGGAAGGAGGGTGTCTGTGTTCCAGAACATTTTGTAATTTAAATCACAGAGAGAAGTATGGTTGCTGAGGGCTTGGGCTGCCATTTGTTTCAACCAACTCACCTACAAAGCACAGTAAAATCTGACAGACGACAGTAACCTACCAAACTTGAGAGAGGCTGCTTTCCACATCTCCCCTCCTCCAGCTGAGTGAGCCAAGGCTACACCTGCAGCCATCCTGAGGAGATTCAGCCCAACCCAC
Organism: Dasyornis broadbenti; assembly: GCA_013397935.1. NCBI lineage: Eukaryota > Metazoa > Chordata > Aves > Passeriformes > Dasyornithidae > Dasyornis > Dasyornis broadbenti. Next base: position 74,640 of record VZRN01000714.1, read on the forward strand.
TTCAGCTGCCCACACTGGTCTGGAGACCGCATCCTGGGCTCCCCAAGGCCAAGCACTCTGCTTACCAATAGTAGGGAAGAAACTGCATCAACACAAACTGCCCTGACTGGACACACGATCGCAGTAGGATCTTCATGTCCAACACTGTTTCAAATAACCACTTCCATTGCAACCGGCTGTTCCTTACGCTGGGCAAATTTGGATGTGTCATCACAGCATGAGCCCAGCTCCCCTGTATTCCAAGTCTGGGCTCCCAACCCACCAACACTGCAACAACAGAACAGGTGACTACTTTCACACAGAAGAGAGCAGGAGTTTGATGTGAAAGTCAGAAAGGAAGCAACGGGTGAGAGTTTGTTAGGTTTCCTATTATTATAATTATTTGTTTGGTTTTTAAACCAAACAGTGATTTGTTCAGACCACTGAACAGTGGTCTTTACCTTAACTGTCTGAGAGGCTCAATATCTCTGTAGGAATTTTACAGGAATAATACTGGAATTAAAGGTCTGCAGTGCTGAGAGGAAAAGGTCAATGGAAGAGTTAGATGCCATTTTCTGTGGTATACCTTCATCACTCAAGTAGAAAGACAACATGCAGCTGATTGCCAGCAGGCTCTTTGGACTGCCTTTCCAATAAATGTAAAAAAAAAAAAAGGCATCACAGCCTTTGCTAGCTCTGCTGATTAAAGACAGACAGCAGTTCATCTGACTTCTTTTGCAATAAGATGACCATAATTCACATTTAATGTGCCACAAAGTCATCTGCCTTCCAAGTACAGGAGCATGTTCTGCTGAAAGTCACTGCTGTTAGGTCAAATTTAAACTCAATATTACAGGACAGAAATTACATTGCTATTAATAATAAATAGTCATAATAACGTTTTCCCTTAATAGGGCATCTCTTCCCAAAGAATCCTAATGCCTTGTAAACTCTGAGTTTTATCCACTGCTATAACCCCAACTTCTGCCTGATTTGCATGGGGGCAGAGGAATGTAGAAATTAATTAGAGATTGCATCAGATCTGTAAATTATTTCACTGCAACTTGATGTTCTTCCCACCCTGGAGGTAGATCCAGCAATAATAGTCAGTGCTTTAACAAGGAGCTCTCACAAACGCATTTTGGACAGCAGGCCTATATAACATGCCTGTGTGGTACCAGTGCCTCCTGTGAAGGGGTGGGAAGGTAAGGATCTGAGCTGTACTATTTATGTTACTCTCTAAATAAAGATGCTCCCACTTGACCACGATCAAGTATAGAAGAACAACAATCAGCAAAAAAAATTTAAGCGATCCTTAAGAGGAGCAGCTTCTGGAGGGCTGGGAAAGTTGTACTCTGTGTAGTCCCAAGGCAGAATGGACTCCTACCATGCACTACTACAACATAAACATTTTAAAAACTAATAGTATGTAGACATGGCTGCAAACACGTACAGTAAATATTCAACACACAGTTCAGTGTTCCTGTCCTTAAACTGGGATGAAAGTGTAAGCAAAACAACTGTAAATAGAATCAAGGATAACGTCTCCAGAGATACACTAAACATCTGGTACTTGAGTCTTCTCAAAAGCAAAACATCCCCAGAAACTTACGTGGAACTCAGGAATAAGTTCTCTTTAGGCAAGCTGACTTGACGCAAACACCAACAGGACCAGGCACATCGAAACATCTGTGCCTTCAAGACGAAATGTCACCAAGGTCTTCTCAGAACCACCTGCAGTAAATCACTTCACCTGATATGGCAGCTACTCAGTCACACAAAGCAACTGTTTCAGTCAGGATCTGAAGAATGTCATATCTAATTGACTGAGGAAGGATTACACTGGGAAAAGTCATGTGCTGACAGTTTTGAACTAGGTGGAGGGTCATATTATATCATCTGTGCTAGCAGCTCTTCTGATGCTGGGCACAATTAGGCACTCTGGTGATATATTTCATCCCTGTACACAAACACACCTCCCCTGCCTGATCGGGCGTGGCATACGACTGTACTGCTGAAGCATGTGGGCAGGGAAAAAGAGGACAACTTCTAGCAAACGCACCAAACGTTGCAGTTCAGTGAGAAGGGAACCTCCCCACCCCCATTCAACAGCAGGACTGTTCTCAATGCTTACTTAAATACTCACCCATTGATCTTTCTTGACCACCAAGCAGCAAGTCAGTCAGGACATTAGTTCTATATTATGCTCCAGGGAGCAAATACAACGCAATAATAAAAAGAGCTCCCAAGTGAGCAGGACAGACCAGTGGCAAGAAAGGGAAAGGGTCAATCAGGCCTATTTTGTAGAAGCAAACAAGGAATTTGATTCCTTTCATCCACAAGTGACAGAGGCCATCAGTGTATTTCACATAAAACACCACGGGTTTTATTTGTGCTTTTGGTCGCTGTTCAAACCAGCCTGGTTTCCAATCCTCTCTTGATCTCATTCTATTCCAATGACTTGACCAATATTGATCTTACTCCTAAGAAAACTACCATAGAGTCAGATGCAGCTCAGGAACCTTTTTCTAGTAGAGACAGGCAGCAAAGGATTAGAGGAAAATCAACAGGGCAAGTTAGAAGCTTTATTTCTCCCATTTTCTCCCTTCAACAACTGCCAGGAATCCACAGTTTGGGGACTTCCTCAGCTGGGGCATGTACTCATACATCTCTTGTTTCAACAGCAGTTGATCGGCCACTGTGCCAAAAACATATTTCAAGCAGCAATACATCTACATGTCAGGCACATCAGTGAAAACAAAACAACTGAGTACTTCCCACTGAGTGGCCAGAGTCAAACACAGCTGCAGGGACACCTGTTTCACCCCACCTGCACCCCTGGAGTCTGCATCAGAAACAGGCGAGAGTGGACTTAATGTGCTGCAAATTCACAGTGTAAACATAGCTCTAGATGGGTGATGGGAACGCCAACTGCTTCCTTGGGCTTTTACTTTTTAATAATAAAACTTCACCAAATGAGAACACAGCTTTGGGAAACAAGACCATTTAAAATAAAACACAGGTACCAAAGAAAAGTTGGTCCCTGTCTCTTCCCAGGCCAGATATGCATCCTGTAACAGAGAAGCCAGTCATGTGTGTTATTAACAAGTAGCTCATGTCTTCCTCAACCTCTTCTACTAGAATGTTTATCATGTTTAGACCTCCTGAAACCTCTATCTGTAAAACCCCAGGTAACCCCATCTATGTCCTATCGCTAGCTGCTACAGGCTATTTCTTGTGTGAAATTTCAAGAGTAAGGAATGTTTTTCCATCTTCTGCTTTCCTCAGTCTATACAACATTTCTCCAGTTTACCAGAGACTTCTGAACCTCCCATTTGAATTGCACTCTCTCCCACAAACCAGAAAATTCACTGATTAAAGCAAAAATAATCACTACAGGGCACAGCAGTTCCCAAGCCATGAAGGTCAAGCAGGAGAAGGAGATGGAGTTGCCAACAGGGAGATATTCCTCCCAGCATTGTGGGAACTGCTGCTCTAGCTCCTTGTTTGCACCTACAAGAACATGCAAGAACTTTCATTGTTACAGACCCAATGTCTGTTTTCTAGAAATATGAGAAAATTTACCTCTGAAATAACTCTGAGAGGAGTTATTCGTAGCCCAAGATATATTTCAGTAATAATCCTTTAAGTAAAACACTAAAAAAAAAAATTATCAGATGTTGCACATTATCACCTTGTAACCTGTTTAATCCCTGTTTAATGACCATTCCATGCATTTTTATACAACCTTTGTTACCCTTACTACACACAAATAACAACTGCTGGGGAAAGGGAGGAAACACTTTAACTAGAGGTGAAAGGGAACCAAGAGTGGTGCCATTCTAATAATCAGGGAGAAAATACCTTTTTTCCTGCTCTGGTCTATTGCTAGCAGATTGCATCAGAAAGTTACCATTAACATCTCAGCTACATCAATTCACAGAACCATTCATAAATTCAGCTCATGTTTGGGAACAGATTTTTTTCTTTTCTTCTTTAGCTGCAAATATTCAAAGAACAAAACATATCACTACTTTACTATGCTAGACATGTATCTGGCCCTCTGAGAAAAAGCCCACCAATTGTGTTTATTAGTTCAGAAATTTTGTTATTCTGTCAGATGCCTGAAACCTCATGGGACTCTACCTCTACAAGCACAGACAAGCTGGGACACTTCCTTGAGCAACACCTGCAGGAAGAGAGTGTCACAGGAAAACTGACACAATTGTCGCCAAATTAATGTGAGTCAAATATGAAACCTTGTTACCTTATACTGTCCCTTATTTTTGTTTTGTGGGATATGTACTTCTACATTACAAATTCATTTGCACATTATTCTGGCAAGCAAGTCAGGCTTCTGGTGCAAGTCAAAAAAGTCAAAAGTGTATTATAAAAGAAAAGCAAATGTTCTGACTCAAAGAACTAGCATTTCCAAGTACAGAATGTAACACTGAGCAAAGATTCCAGACAAATGTCTACACTGTACTTGAAGCAGGACTTTTTCTTTAGGTGCTGACTTAATTTCCTTAATTGCTTAATTTTAAATGTTGAAAACACTAGCTGACTGCGATATTAGCAGCATTTGAAGGGTGACTAATTCTAACGAGTACGCTAGTAGCAATGTAACACTACGACACGCCACACACATTTATGAGGCCGAGAGCGATAGCAATCAGCCTACATAGCCGCAGCCCCAGAGCCGAACCAGCCACCCTGGCTCATTAACTTCTACACTCTGCGATGACACCTCGCAGCGTTTTCCTCTCATTTTCACCCGCTGTCACCTATATTTTTGGGGACAAATTAAGACTTCTTTACTGCAGAAAGTGCTTCCACTAAAATCCATCGGAAAGCCAGTGTCCGAGGACCAGAGATCACGAAGATGGAAGAGTAAAGCGCAGACTTGCGCTCACACAAGAGAAAGCGAGATGCGGCCCGCTTTTGCACGCCTGAAAACAGAGCAGCTCACCACAGTGCATGCCTACTTTTTCAGTCCCTCCTTCCCTTTGTACGTGAGCTTCGGTAAGCCTCGGCTGTAACACCGTTTCCTCTGCTGTCACCGCTTCCTGCCTCTCTATCTGGTTCTCAGCTGGGGTCCCGGGGCCAGCGCGGACACCCGCACCCCCCGAACAGCGTGTGTGCCCCAGGGCGGGAGCGATGCTCGGATCCCCACTCCCCTGCCAGGTGCGGATGGGAACCGCCGGCCAAACGCAGGCGGGATGGTTATTTCCTCCGTTTTACCGCGACTTTCTCCTTTTTACCACGGCACGGATGACACCTGCTCCCTCCTCCTGTACCCTTGAGTGTCAGGCCCGGCCCTGCCCAGGCTTGCCCGAGCATCCCGGAGGGGCGGGTCCTCGGTGCCAAGGGACCACGCCGGCGGGGACGGGGGATACGGGATGTCACACCGAGCTGCCGCAGCGCCATCCCCCGCGCCCCGCCGGTCCTCGGCCTGCACCCGCGGCTCTTCCAGCCCCTCTCCGGAGACACGGGGAATGGGGAAGAGGGGTGAAGAGTAAAGCGAAGGGAAAACTCCGCGCTGGGGGGAGGGGGCTCAATTCCATTCAGCCCGAGGCGAGCGCGAATCCCGAGCCCGAGGCGGGGTCGCCCCCCGGCCGGACACACTCACCCAGGGTCTTGACGGCAACCTGCCGGGTGAGCGGCGGCGGCAGGTTGACGCAGACCAGGTCGACGTCCTGATGCAGCAGCACCTC
>VZRN01000714.1:80943-105002 GCA_013397935.1 Dasyornis broadbenti
AGCGCCCGCCAGGCCGGTCCCGGGATGCAGGGGCACGGTGCGGACATCGCCCGCAGGTGCGCTCCGCGGCACTGGGGGGGGTTTGCCGTCCGCTTGGCGGGCGGGTCGGTATCGTGGCATCTCCAGACACTTCCCTCCCTCCCCCACCTCTTCCTCCACGGGAGAACCTCGGAGGGGTCGTGGTGATGGGGAGTCGTCAGAGTCATGCCCCAGTGAAGGCACAAGAGAGCTGGGAGACCCACAGAGGCGAACTGGCGTGGGCTGGTCGTGTCCATCGCTCTGCGGTCCGTCTCCTTCTGGGACGGTCCTCCAGAACGGAGATGCCCCAGAGCACGAGGGGAGCTGCCCTGAGCCCCGGCAGCTACCGTGCACGGAATCGGATTCCAGAGCCCACCATTCACGCTTCCCACCTCATCCCCCCGCCCGGGATGCCCAGCCAATATCTCCACCACCCATCCCACACTGGACTGTTGTTCATTTGCTCCCCTTACAAATACAAAGATTCTTCATCTTTACTGGGGCATTGGTTCTCCTTTTTTTTCCCAGCAAAACATCACTATGACAATCCCATTCTCCTTGGGTCTACTTACATAGTTCAAAAACCACGGATTTGCTAAGGCGGGTTAGGAAGATTTAGCTCCTGCTGCTCAGTCCATAGTATTTGTCCAGGCTCTCCGGAGGCATGGAAGAAGCACAGGCAGGGCAGTAAACAGCCCAGGCACATAAATTTATTGTAGGCAAGAATCCTGCCTCCTTTGCAGACCCAATACTTGGTGCTGTGCTCTAAGTCTGCCTCAGGAATGCCTGGTTTGCTGAAGGCATATGAGGGATTTCATAAGCAGGTACATACTATGCAACACATCAAATAATAAAATCATAAAATGGCTTCGGTTGGAAAGGATCTTAAAGAGCATTTAGTTCTAGACCCCCTGGTTCTAGACACCTTCCACTCCATCAGATTGCTCAAAGCCCCATCCAACCCGGCCTTGAACACCTCCAGAGATGCGACAGCCACAGCTTCTCTGGGCAACCTATTCCAGTGCCTCACCACTCTCACAGTGAAGAATTTCTTCCTAATGTCTAATCTAAACCCACCTTCTCTCTATTTAAAACCATTGCCTACATGACCTTGTGAAAACTCCCTTTTCAGAAAAGGAAACCTTCCAGCACCACTGCAGCGCCCCGTGCCAGCTCCTTCATCCCACCTTTCCCCCTGTCTGGGCTGAATGCTGGGCCTCCAGAGCCACTCTCCTGCCAATCTGGAAGCTGCCAGGTGGGCCTGGGAGCAGGTGAGGGCTGCGGTGCCCATTGGCCTCACACAGGTCTGTGCAGACCTCGTTCCCACAGAGGTGAATCTCTGCCCGGCTCTGCGCACAGATCAGCCGGTCTGAGAACAGAGTAGCTCCTGTGAGTGCCACACAGTTACCTCGCTGTCTATCTGACTCTTTAAAAGAAAAATTACAAAACATCCTGCTTCCAATTAGATGATAAGAATAACAACGTTTAACGTTTTTCCACATACTATCTTCTTTACCAGTTCCTAGGAGAAAGAAAGAGAAGCGTAAGGAAGGAAAGGGAGAAAGGAATGAGAAGAAAGGAAAGGGAAAAGGAAAGGGAAAAGAAAAGCCAAAAGAAATTAAAAACCTTTCCTATATGAGACTCCTGGAAATGTGCCAAGGACAATGTTGGAAATATAATCCACCAGTGTTCAAAAAAATTAGGCTTGAAAGCCAGGACTCTTCTCTCATACTCTGTAAATAGGTGGGGTGGGGTTTTTTTCCTGCCACCATCTCACAGCAAACACTTATTTATTACAAAAAGCAGAGACACTGAAAGGCTTGATGCAAGTTAAACATGTTTTTCTTTCCATGCGCTATTAGCACTGAAGTGAAGGAGATGGATGCTCTTTGGCTTCTGACAATTGAAATACAATCCAGATCTATTTGTCAGTGAACCACAGCGATATTACCTTTCTTTAAAATACAAAGATTGCTTTTGGGCTCTCCATCAGACATTCAAGCATGTTGATAGGGGTTGTTCCCAGGATGAGAATTTGGAATATCTGTCTTGTCTTAATTGCTTGTCTGTGCATAATAAAAAAATCTGGAAAAGTAGCCAGGTTACAGGAACAGGCTAAATATGTGAAGATTGAAGAGAAGTAGATGTTATGTGCATATTTAGTCAATATATAGCTTTTATTATTTTAGTAAGCACGAACCACTTTATGAAGTTCTATGTAAGGTCCCTGTTTTGGGAAATATTTGGTAATGCGTTCAAACTGGGAATTGAGAACTAGGCAATAAAATTATTACATTCTGCTATGTTCACTGTTTCCCTAAAAAAAAAAATTTAAAAAAATCCTTGCTTTACTTTTTAATTTATTTTCTCTGGTTAGGTTAATATAACTTTGCAGAGTTAAACTGGGCAGATGGCACCTAGCCCTCAGTACTCCAGCAGCCAAGTCAACCTCTGCAGCCATCACATCTGCAGCAGCCCTGTGTTCCCTCTCATTTGTTGCAGGGACTTTTGGGGACACACTGCAGACTGTTCATATTGGAGCGGGGTCAAATCTTTCTCAATTAATTCTGTAAGATAGGGCCACCTTTTGCCATGCCTGCCTGTCCTCATGAGCACCCAGAAGGACTGAGGGAAGCCAGTGAAAGACAATCGGCCTTTCAGGAATGCAGATCATGTCCTCACTACGCTGTAGGCAACTGCAAACGCAAGTGAAAGCAGAATCTTTGCTCAAATCCACATCACCAGTGCTGCCAGTTACCTCTGACTTGAAATCAGAAATCTGGCCAAGATTTTTTGGTGCAAAACAGAAGAGATTAAGACAACAACAAAGCGCCTCATGTTGAAGGATGTGTCTAACCAGGACTGAGGTTCCCTGGGTTGAGTGTATTGAGCTATGAAGCTTCTCCTACTCTGCATATCAGACCGTTACACTTCTAAACATGTCAGTCTTGTGATGAGAGCCAGCATTTTGTTCTTAAAATTACTAAAGCTTCCTTCAAGGAAGACACACACACAGAGATTTCTCTCACAGAGACAGTGATCTTGTTCTTTCTTGATTTTTTTTCTGAAAACAGGAGTAAGTTATTAGAATAAAGTTGCATGTAGAAAAAACAAACAAAACCATAAAAGTCTCATGCATCCTTTTTCTATTTTTAAGTTCTGTAATGAGTCCTGCAGGAAACTAATAAAATGTTGCAGTCACAATTCTGTTCCTTTTGCTTATTTCAGCTGAGTTTTGTGGCTCTGGGTCATTATACTGTAAAATGGACATAACAGGTATATTACCAACTTTTTGTGAGAAATCCCAACTCAATAGCACTTCTACAGAATTCTCATGCAGTTGTTTGCAAAAATTCAAAACTGTCTTATTTAACTACGTAAAAATATTTATTTATTTAGCTTTTGTATTTAGTTTTATTGTTAAGGTAGCTACTGGATTGAAAATACTAGATATAAGAGGATAAATAAAAGGTATAGAAGAATCACTCAAGCATATACAACATGGAAATAAGCATAAGCAAAATGCAGAAAGTTGGTTCGTCTCCCACATACAGATAGCACTTAGTCAATAAACATCCTCAATTTACTTTCCAAATGTGTGAAGGCATCTTTCCACATATTGCAGAGCTTTCAATTCTAGAGTCTGCTCAACTCAACACAAAGATAAGATCCACTTGATGGAGGACCAGTATCCCACACTGCTTCTCTTTTACTTCTCTGTACTTAAAAGAAAATCTGTCCTTTTTCAGATTTTTAAATGTTTATCCAGTCATTTATCCTCAGCTGTGTTTCTCGGACCTTTCATACATTCATCTGAACAAGAAAGGAAAGAGCTGAATAAGACACAGCTTCAGAGAAATTCTGAAATGGAGCTTGCTGTCTCTCCAGATACTTCTCAATTTCCAGGATTTTAAGATTAATTAGCTCATTTCCTTTTACATAGATCAGTGTCTTTAAACATGAAACAGCTGTGAATTTTCATTAACCAGTCAGTTTTTTCTGGGATATGAGGTTAGTGATCACCACTACTGGGCTTCTTTTATAACTCTGAGGTTGAAATTATTTGCATGGAAATGGTATTGCTTCAGAGATGGAGAAAAATTGGTGATTCAAACCTGTCTCGTTCTCCTACTCAGCTGTACTGACTCATCCATAGTTTTAATGTGCAGCACGAGAAAGAATGTCTGAGATGAGTTGCTCAAGTCCCTTTTTACATCTAATGCCACACAACTGGCAGTTTCCCAAGCTGACAGGAATTTCTTCTTGCGAAGAGCAAGTTTGTTTTAGCATCTCTTTGAATGCATTTCCACTGAGAGAATCCACAGAAGTTCTCTCTCTGAGATCTGAAGGCAGGAATTGCTTTAACATTTGTAGTATTAAATGGTCCAAAACTACTCTAGTTTTCTAGAGAAAACTAGAATAGACTGCATTGCTAGCAAAGGGCTCATAATACAGTCAGCCTCTTGTGTTCTGATCAATGGGAATTGTGACCACACTTGTGGTCTCTGAGCCTGTTCATTATGATTTCTATGTTTATTCCTTCTCACTTTCCAGAGACTTTCTTTAGATGGGTATGCCAGGCGTAGACGGCTTGTGAGGAAGCTACCATGGCTTCAAGAAACTACATCTCTAACAAGATAGTTGTGAATGCAGTGCTACTCTGTTCACTGGGGCACAGAGGAAGACCCAAATAAGTACGATTTCCACTCTTTGATAACCTATGACATCCTATGAAGATAAGTGCATGTATTCTCACTTCATGCGTGGAGAAACTAAGGCTCAGAGAAAACGAGTGCAATGTTCTCTGTTGTTCTCTGTTGGGTCTTTTGGGGGGCTTGAGGGCAGCTAGGCACCCAAAATGGGACACTCAGCTGGCATACACTTACAGTTCTGGTCTGGCTGGCTTTCCTAAGCTCCTGTTGATCACAGTTCAGTAACATAAGAAAGCAGGTAGAGAACCTGTTAGCAGAGATGTGCATGGGATCACCTAATGAAAGCAGGGAGTAGACACACAGCTACACGGGTGCAGCCAGGACCCATGATGGTGTAATATGTGCTTAAAGCTCACATCAGTCATTCCCTCCTGAGAGAAACATGGGCGTATGCAGCAGCCAGCAAACATGCAAGCACTGCATCATCAGCTGTGTTGCATGTACTGGCTTATGAAATCCCTCACATGCCCTCAGCAAACCAGACATTCCTGAGACAGACCTCGAGCACAAAGCTCAGTACTGGGTCTGCAGAGGAGACAGGATTCCTGCCCACAATAAATTTAACTTTCTTTGCCTTGGCTATTTGCTGCTCTGCCTGGGCTTCTTCCAGGCATCCAGAGACCCTGGACAAATGCCATGGACTGGGCAGCAGTAGCTAAAAGTTCCTAAGCCACCTTAGCAAAGTTATGGTTGTTGAACTATGTATGTAGATCCAAGGAGAAAAGGATTCTCATATTAGTACTTCACTGGGGGAAAAAAAAGCAACAGTGGGAATGAGTCATATAGAAATTCTTAATTCTGAGAAAGGGTTTTAAGCCTAAGCAGTAGTTTGTGTCATCTCATACTTGTTAAGTGCTGTGCAAATTGCTGTAAAATGCAGCTGAAGTGGTTATTATTTTAGCAATATTACATTGCACATTGCTTACAGGGCATCCAAGATGTTACTTTGCAATGAAAATACCAGAGAATCTTCACTTTATTATTCATGCAGGAGTGGATGAAAGCAAGCATGTATTGTGATTTCTAGACTTCTAAGCCTGCCCATGCAAGGTGGGATTTGAAAGGGTTCAGTTTCTTAGAAACCCCTGCTCTGTCATAAAGTCATGGAATCATAAAACGGTTTGGGTGGTAAGGCATCTTAAAGAGCGTCTAGTTCCAGCCCCACTGCCGTGGGCAGGAACACCTTCCACTGCATCAGGTTGCTCAAAGCCCTATCCAAGCAGGCCTTGAACATTTCTAGGGATGGGGCAGCCACAACTTCTTCGCACAATGTGTTCCAGTGCTTCACCACCCTAATACTAAAGATTTTCTTCCTGATGTCTAATCTAAATCTGCTCTCTTTCAGTTTCAAACCATTGCCTGTAACTATCTGCCCACATAAAAAGTCCCTCTCCTTCCTTTTTATAACCAACCCTTAATATAACAGATCAAATAGGTCTCACTGAAGCCTTCTCTTCTCCAGGCTGAACAACCCCAGCTGTCTCAGTCTGTCTTCACAGGAGAGATAATCCAGCTCTCTGATCATCTTTATGATCTCCTCTGGACCCACACCATATGCATTAGAATATCTTCTAGGAGAATCTGCTCTTTGATCTTCCAATGCACAGAGATGAGGCTCACCACTCTGTAATTTTCCAAATCTTCCTTTCTCACCATTTTAAAAATGGGAATGATGTTTCCTTTTATCCAGTTGCCGGGAACTTCGCCTGGCTGCTGTGACCTTTCAGATATGACGGAGAGTGGCTACTGTCAGTTCTCTCAGGACCCTGAGATGCATTTCATCCAGTCCCATAGACTTGTGATTGTTCAGCTTCATCAAGCAACCCTGAATCTGATCTTTGTTTATAGTGGGAGGCACTTCATTCCCCCCACACCCACCCTGAGAATCAGGGATTTAAGAGAAGTGGGAAGCTTGACTGCCAGTGAAGGCTGAGACAAAGAACTCGTCGATTACCTCAGCCGTCTCCCTACCAGCAGCCACCAGTTCATCCCTCTTGCTTCTAAGGGGGCTACACTCTCCTCAACTTTTATTTTCTGACCTAAGTACTTGCAGAATCCCTTCTTGTTATTCTTCACATTCCTTGCCAAGTCCCGTTCCAGCTTTGCCTTGGCTTTCCTGACCCCATCCCTACACAGTCAAACCATATCCCTGTACTCTTCTGCCAGGTCACCTCTCTGCTTCCACTGCCTGTGTATTTCATTCTTACTCCTCAGTGTGAAGAGCAGATCTGTGCTCAGCTATGCCATTTTCGTGCTTACCTTGCTCGATTTCCTACATACGAGGATAAAGAGCTCCTGCACTCTTTGAGAAGTGGCCAAGGAATGCAACTCAAGACTGCTCCATGCCGGAATCACTCGCCTCCCTCCTTTACTGTCCTATCTCAGAAAGTAGTTGGGATTTCAATGTGACTTTCAAGAAACCTTAATGGAGAGAGCTATGGAACAGGTTTTAAAGGAAAATACATTTGTTGCATGAATAATTTTAATTGCCAGATATGCTAAATACTGCAGACTTGGACAGCCTTCCAGGATACTGCAAATTAGTTCCATTTCACAATGGAAAACCTGCTGCTGCATAACAAAGGCTCAGTGATTCAGGCAGAGTAGGAAGGAATGTCTGTCTACCTGTTGAAACAAGCCCACATCCTGGGCACATTAGAAACATACTGAATCCCAGGAGCATCTCATTCTTGGAAATAGATGAACCCAGCTAATTGCCCCTTGAGAGTGCTCTCATCTCATGCAGGCTTGTGTCCTACTGCTGGTCTATACATATATATAGATTAACGATATTCGGTACAGAAACCTGCACTTTTCCTATAATCTGTCCAAAGGTCCGGATTTGTTTGCTTCCTGGACACATTGAAATGCCAGCCTTCTCTTTCCCTGCTTGGAAGGGAAATGTGCTGAGGCAGTGGTATTTACTGTGTTATCTAGTGAGCTCCCTGCCAGCCTGAAGTACGATCCTATGATCCCAGGCAGCCTTCCTCATTTGTTTCCATTTCAATTTTGTATTTATGGCACAAGCAATTGGAGCTGTGGATTGGTACAGTGATTATTTTTAATCTGAAAAAATACATGCGAGTTAGTGAGTCCTTGTTTTTTATGCATTAAGGGGGGAAAAAAAGGAGAAAAACCATTAGCAGGGTCCGTGCTAGCACTGCAGCACAAGCAAGGTTAGTGCAGTTTGCTTTCAGACATTTTCAGATATTGGTGTTCCTCTGCACAGCTATTGCTCCATTAAAATCGTGCTCTTAAAGACTGTAACACTGTTCAATCTCAGGCCTTAGATTTGCCAGCTGTACTGATGCGATTGTGTTGAAGTCTGGCTTCTATTACCTGCACTGTGATCTTGCTTCATTAAATCAGTAATGGTCAATCGTGTTTAATAACACAAAGGGTAAATTCAGTCCAGTCCAGTTTCTAGGCTCCTGGCTCTTTGCAATTCCTCCTTTATCTGCAATACTAAATCCATTATTTTTGGTTATTTCTGGAGGTTCTTTCTTCAATCCAAGCAAATATTAAACCTTTGCAATGTCTGCAGTGAAATTGAGTGTTGTCATCCTCAGGAAAGCAGCAATGTCTGCTGGTAGGAGGAGGAAAGCCTGTCCAGGCTTGGGATCCCTTGAGTCCCTATCCACAATTGGGTGAGGAGACTACGCAGTCAAGTGCTTCAGGGGATCAGAAACTTGTAACACTGGTTTCCTGATAACAAAGAAACCATCAGCTGTTTTTTTAATTCTCTCCCTCCTAAGAGTCAAAGGTATCTCTTGGCTTTTTCAAAGCTGGAGACTTCCTTCTCGAAATCAGGCTTAATTGATTCCTCTTCCTCTTTCTGCCTTGCCCTGTGTCTGCCATCATTCAGAACAGGTCCTGCCCTGGTGTGCCCAAAGGAACACAGTATCCAGGTCTGAATCACACACCTGGTATCCAGGTCTGAATCATCACTGTAAAAATGAAGAGGAGAGAGCGACTCTGTCATGAAATCTGCAAACTGAGGCAGGCAACCAGGCACTGATTTTAATGAGGTTGTACTTTTGAGATGGTCTTTGAAATTATAACTGCTAGAGACTGACTCCCAACTCAAGAGAAACTGATAAAAATTCCACACCAGAATTCCCTGTTAATATTTAAGCAAGGCTTAATCTTCCTCTTGAAATTAAAATATGTCCTTCAAAGGAACTTTATTTAAGAGAAGAATGTTTCTTCAAAAGTATTTTAATACCTCAGATAACTATAGATTTCAACATTAGGCTTCAGGCCTTAATCATTAGGAATAAAATGGATACCTAGCATTTTAGAAACTGGTACAGCAACTGTGGTTTATTAAATAAACCCTCATGAAAGGACTTCATAATTTCCCATCCGAGTGAAGGCTACGGCAGGGATCTTCCAGTTGTCCCATGTCTCATCTATAATGCACAGGATAGTGTTCCATCTGTGTACGTGCCTTTCTGATGCTTAAGGACACATCACCTTTCAATGTAGGACAAATGACAAAAAGTGGGTGAATGAGGATCACCCAGTAATAGGAGAATATTTTTTTTAGTATTAATAAGGCTACGTGATAGCACTCAGCACTCCTGATATTAGAAAATCACAGCAACAAAGAAAGTAGGGCAGCTTTATCAAGGACAGTATGGAATCAGGAGTCTAATGCAGTACACAATGGGCTGTGTCCCACATATACCCTATATGGGACACTGTCAAATGTATGACTGTGCTCTTATTGCTCTAACAAAAGACAAAGGAGGGTGCTGAATACAGCAATGCAATCACTGGCAGTGCTCAGGTTAATATCTCGCGTCAGATGCATAATTTTTTATAATTTACCATGAACAGCTAGGCTGGTTTTAATCACATTTGCAAATCATTTTACAAATCCAGGCTAGAGCATTTACCCTCAGACTTTAGACTTAACCAGATTTGATTGCAGGGAGAACCAGTTTCCAGTGCAGTGAACTTTGTGATTGGCCAAGGCTCAAAGGCAAGTCAAAAATATGCATGAAGCACTTACCATGAAGTGATGCACATCTCAAAAGGAGAGATGGTCGCATTTTCTTTCATTAATTTCACACTTGAAAAAAGGCAGACATTTCAAATACCAATTGAGGGAAGGAAAATCTCTGTGATTTGAGCACTGGAATTTGATGTTCTCATCCCTGCATTGTTTTTATCATTTCAGATATCTGAACAAAGAATCGCTGTGCTGTTCATCTGGCATAGAAAATGGTCCAGAATTAAGTTGTGACTCATTTTCATGACAATTAAGGAGGAGGAAATATCAACTCTTTTCTCACAGAAAATGCCCTAAGCCTAGATTCAAAGCAGTTCCACGTGGGTGCAAATCCTGTTCTTCTCTGCATTAAACTCCTGAAATATGCACAGTCACAAGGCTTTACAATCCTGCAGTTATGCCTTTCAGTCAAGGCAGACAAACCTGCCTTCAGTCAGTTCTCTGCCATCAGACTTGCAGTGGAGCTAAGCAGTAGATAACAAGTTTTAGTAGCACCCAATGTCATCTCTTGTTTCTCTTTGTCCCCCGGGCAGTGCATCATACGGTGGTATTTGATCTGAATATTGATGGCTGCCAGCATGCTACACTCAGCATGTTTATTTGGGAAAAGAAAAAAGAAACAAAACCAAACAACAGAAAACCAAACCAAAACAACAGAATCCAAAAGCAATCACAAACAATCTTGGAATAATTCAGAGGCAACAGCTGGCATCAGGGAATTTGGTAACCTGCATGCACAGCAACATACCAGCAGAAGGACGTGCCCTTGGAAATGCCCCAGAGCTCACTTCCTATTCCTGGAAGGAGGTATAATTGCAGTGAGTGGTTTGGTGGGATTTTGAAACTCTCCCACAGGCAAGCAGGAAAGTTCTGCTGCATTTGGGCTGGGCTGGTTTAGTACAAAATGTGGGCAGGCTGCTCAATGCCAGAGTGACTCTGAGAGTCAGGCAGAAAGGAGACAAGAAGTGGGTAAGTCCCAGGTAAGAAGTACCATAGTAAACAGCCTCTCTTTCCCTGGGCTGAACCAATGTATCAAGGCTGCTTTGCTTCTCATCTCCTGACTTCCCAGAATGCCAAACCCCATCTCCCTGCTTTTCTCCCTTCAGATGCAGAAGGTCCCAGTTTCCTGCATGTCCTAGAAATCTGACCTGTTGCAACTTGCCACACCATGGAAACCTCAGGCTCTTTCAAGTATTTCTGGTCAGACCTACTGAAGAGGCGCCTCTTCATCACCAGAGATCTGTGGGGAACATAAATGGGACAAGGGCAGAGAGATGTGTATTTGGAGAGATGAAAGGCCAGGCAGAAAACACAAGTGCCTTGCTCCTTGGAAAAGCAGTAGAGAGAAAGGTGAGACAAGTGCTTCTGCTGGAAGCTGTTGGCGAGGGAGGGCTGGGAGTGAAAGGAGGTGAAGTGAAATGGCAGCCAGCAGTGACAGGGTTAGCAGCCTGCCTCCTTCCTCCTCCCTTTCAACCGCAGAGGCACAAGAACTCGCCACCTCCTGTTGTGAAAAATGAGCTTGGGTGGAGTGATTCATATGTGTGGGATTTAAACAATCTATTTTAACTGTCACTTAAAGGAGAAATCAAGTGACCTTGGCTAAAGTTAGCAGGTTTTATTCCTGTTTTGAATTTGTATTTAATCATTTTTCCAAAGAGCAGTTGATGCTTAGTTGTTGGTTACCACTGAGATTTCTTCCACAGCACCTGAAGACTTTTGCTGTATTTCATACTTTCTTGTTTTGCTAACTCAGAATGGGATATATGTTAAAATACTGAAACAACTGACATTTTTATTCAATGCTTATGCTTTTACCTTTTAAATGTTTAATGTTTACCTTTTATTATATTAGAAAAGCAAAAATTATATTTTGTACTTACTAGGTAATTCAATTTTTTTGTCTTAATAGTTATGCTGAATTGCCTTTGGATAGAAATTAGGCTATAATAACATACCAAAAGACAGCATTGCTTTCCATTATCAAATAAAGTCATATCAAACGATTTGGATATGAAAGAAGAAGAAGATGTCAAAACACGCTTTGTATTTAAAATTGACTGTATTATTATACAAAGAAAACTGATGCTCATGAAACAACTGCTAACTAGTGCTTAAACAGCCTGGAATGAGCAGATCTTAGTCCTGGTGTCTCAGTTGATTCATAGACTGGTGGGTAGGAAAAAGAAATTTGCAGATCTTTTAAGGTGTTATTAATTTCTCAGTTCTAATGAACAAGTGGTTGGCCAAGCTAAAATGAAGAAACTGAGATACAGGAAATATACTTTCTTCACTTGGAATAAAGGCTCCAAGTGAAAAATGTTTGTTTATCACTTCAATAAGTAGTTGTCCCAGTTCACTTCATGCCTTGGCTCCCCATTTCAGTGCTCTGCCTTTCTTTAGAACCTTGCTAGCAAATATGTTACTAAAATACAGAGCTTTTAATTTGAGCAAACACTGCACCTCAGGTATCCCTACGTCCTCACAAGCAAGGGCATTCTCTTGTGAGCTGCAAGGCCATAGCTGGCCTAGGAAGGATGGAAATACTCCATAGGAAGCGGGAGGGAGAAGCTGAGAGGGAGAGGCTGAGAACTGCTGGGAGCCTGAATGCAAGAACAACCTTCCAAAAGGTCAGATATGGGATTTCACATTCCCTCAGTGCAGATGGGGGGTTTGAATTTGACACTTCTACAACTTGAACTAATGCCTTAACTACAGAGCTCATGCATAAAAGGGAACACATTGTCATGTTCAGATTTGCTGTTGGGGGAGGTGAGATGAACTTTGACTCCAAATGCAGAACAGGTTGAGAAACATTGGTTTGGGCACCGTGGTGACAAAGTCATACATTGAAAGTGATGCTCCTCAAATCCAGAGCAATTTACATCTTTTAGGAAACAAATCAAAAGACTGTTCTGTGCAGACGCTACCACAGCAGCTTTTCTTTGCAGCCAAATACAGCTAGGGATGTTCAGTATTTGTATTTTCCCTATTCTGTCTGTTCACGCTGCCTTTGGCAATAATGTAATTTTGTTTTCAAATTATGGCACTTCCCACAGATCATCTTCTGATATCTTGCAGACTGTTAGTAGCTTCCAGACTGGAGGTTAAAAAGCTTTGACCCTGGGGACTCAACAATTGGAAAACTAACTGTGCAGAAAGGTTGGGAGCACAGAAGGATAAAACTGGATTTGTGACTGCCAAAAATATTAAACTTTCCTAAATCTAGCATAAAGTATTTTTCCATGTCACAATCAGTGCACCCGAAAACAGAAACCAGATTTTCTGAGTTTCAGCCGGAAGCCTCTCCGCTGGGCCATAGTTACTGCATTTTGTGTTCCCACATCTGGTAGAAAAGCACAGTTTTGAAGTCTTTAATTCCGTGAAACATTCATTAATGCCAGGAAGCTTCTAGGGCATCCTTAACACTGCTGACTGACTCCCAGTCTACTGCTCTAGAATTGAACTTGTCATACAGATGGCATACGCTGATCATTTTCAGGAAAGACGTTTCTCTGGGTGGTTTGTGGGGTTTTTTTTTTTTTTTTTGGTAACACATTGATTAGAACCATCCTGTTTCCACCAGGGAAAGTAGATGATTCATACCATGGGACCTTCTCTTCCACATCGCTCATATGCATTGGCTACCCTCCTACCACTGGAGGGAACCAAGATTCATTCTGGCCAGGCAGTCCAACCTCCTGAGAGATCCCTCTGAGGTCAAGGAGATTTTCAGAGGTGTCAGTCAGGCCATGCTCAGTGCTTGACACTGTGGAGTGCTTCTAAATTAGACTGCAGCACTGGGTAAAGCAAGATACATGACTGCGTATTTGGACTATGCAAACTAAGATGCTGAGGACTAGATTTCCAGAAACCACATTTCCTGGTCTGTTATCACATGAAGATTGAGCCCCACTGCCCCTGGAAAACATTTTCAGTCTTTCTGCTGTGCTTGCTTTCTTTATTAAATACAGAAGTTGCTTCATGCACATAAACCTCCAGGGGAGGAGGTGTACCACTGAGTTTTAAAGAGCTTTAAAAGCAAAAAATTGCCTGATTTCGTCTCATGACTTTCAAAACTCTCTCCAAATTTCTAGTCAAACAGCTGCCAAATTAATCAAATTTCAGCTTGCATGGCAAAACACTGATCTTGCCAGTTTCTTGCCTGTAACTGTTTAGTGTTCCTTCACCTGATTTCTGAAAGTCTTGTTCAAATGGATAAATTTTTAATATTAATTTATATTCATGGCTGGAAGAACTTTGCCTTGCCCAATATATTGATATAGAAAAATCTCCTCAGTGGAAGGAGAGATATAAGCCACATACAGGCATTACCTTTTAATCACACAAGATTGATGGATTGCCTGAGACAAAACAGAAATTACTGGTGCGGGAATGTCTGCTTAATATGTGGAAGTAATTTCTGTGCTCTTCACAGAAGACACAAGGGAAGGGGAGAGACAAAATAGAACAGAGAAACAGAATTTGTTGCCTTGCAAAAGGAATATGAAGATGTTCTAAAGAAATGTCAAGTTAGACAGGGAAAGAAGAGAACTTGAAAAAAAACTTTGTTTAGAAGAAGTGCCCGAAAGAGACGGCATAAAACAAGCACTGAACTGTACAGTTACTTGGATGACTGGTTTGGCATTTGCTCACTTTTCATTTGTAGGGAGCAAAACTTAGAACAGTTTTTGTCAGGACCAAAATGTTTGGACCATCTTGTCTCACTCCAGGAATTTACTGTTGCTTCAGTTTCACAAGTAGCTCTTCCAGTTACCCAAATAGTAATGGAAAAATGCTGAAAGAGTCTGCCCACCCTTACCCCTTTTTAACTGTTCTCCGGAAACTTTTCTCACTATCCATCACACCAGTCTTGTCAAACCTCCCTTCCAAACAAAGCAGGACTCGCTGCAACTCCTCTAGGAAAGAGGCAAGGATAATACTTGCTGTCAGTGAGCTGGACTGCAGAATATTTTGGTAAGCTCCCCTGCCTGATGTATCCCTCTTTCTTTGACCTGAAATGAGCTCTCCTCAGCACCTACACGCAAAGGAGCTGGAGATAACCTTGCACCCGGTAATGGCTCTCCTCTCTTCCCCCTAAAATCAAAACCCAACTCTTTGCCATGACAGAGGCTCCTGAGAGGCCAAGAGGGAACCATGGTTCATGCTTTCCATGAGCGATGGCCTGACAGAGGTGCCAAAGGACTGTGCAAGAGCTGGGTCACGTCCCTAGGGGCAACCGTGAGCCCATGCAGCCATGGCCCTGCTCCAAATGCTTTCTGTCCACCCATCTGAGGAACAGCTCATGCAACCCAGAAGTCTCCCAAACCCCCAGCAGACGTTTAGTCATGCAGTTCTCCCCTTGCCTGTGAAGCCCAAAATAGTATGTTTTTTTCACGTGGGCAACTCATACACACATAACAAAACTTTCCTTGAGGAGAAGTGAACACAGAAGGTACCAACAACCAAGTAAGTGCAAGAGAAGAGGAGCCACAGATAAGGTGCCTGGATACCTCCTGTTGCCTTTTCATGGACACTATACCAATCAGCATTTGATTTTTAGGTTTTTACTTTTATCCAGGATCATCTTGTTGGTTGTCTGGCAGACAAGTTGGTGCTTCTGCATGGGAACTATATCTGGAAATTTTGGGCTTCCCTGGAGGGTAAGAGCTGACCAGGCATCCCCTGGATACTCAGGAAGCACAGCCTTTCACACGCATGGGCATGGCATCACCACAGGTTCAACGCTTGCTGGTGCACTGCACATGCCCAGCTCACAAAACCATCCATAAAACACATGCCCATGGCCTCCCAGAAACTGGGAGGCTGCCAAGGAGGCATTGTGTGACACATGTGGGCATCTTTGCCAAGGAGGCATTGTGTGACACATGTGGGCATCTTTGCACCCAGAATCTCCTAGGAAGAACCATGACAGCCCTCTGCCTGGTTCTTCCTTTATCTGCAGATATCAACAGGCTTCTGTGTCCCTGTTGAAAGATCCCTCTGCATGTCCCTGTATCACAACTCATCACAGGTGTGCAGGCTGTGCTCCAACAGGCTGCATATGATGCCTCTTTTCAGCCAAGATAGTGGGAGCTCTGTTGGTCTTTACTGACCTCTGACTGCTTCTTCACCTATTTGTTACGTATATATAAGTGCCTTTTCACTCCACAGAAGTAATTTTTACACGCCCGTAGGGCACATCATGACAAATTATGTTTTTTATCAGCAGGTTCCAAAGCACTTTATAAAGGAGTCTGGTGTTTTTATCTCTGATTCATCTATGGGGACACTGAGGTACAGGAAGATGGAAGGCTACAGTCAGTCTCAGCTCAGCAGTGAATCCAGGGATAGAAACAATTTCTACTCCATTTAAGTCCAATATTGTATAAAAAGAGGCCTCTGGGCTTGATTTTTGGGGTTTTAAGCTCCTATTTACCACTTCCTTTTATGTAACCCATGTATCTCATACCTTTTCTCTCCTCAGTTGCAGAAGTCCCATGTTGTGCACCTCACCCTTGCCTCCATGGCAAAACAGATGGGAGCCAGCTGACAGCAATCCACTGCTTCTTTCTGGAACACATGTGATAAAAAGCCAGCAGCTTGGTTGGCAGGAAAAGACTGAAAAATATCGTTGCAATTAATGTGGAGAAACTTGAAGCTACAACACTATCAGCAATTCGGCAGAATGAGGCATAACAGTGCAAAAAGACTAAATGATGCTTTGGAAGCCATATGCGTGGGTTTTTTTTCAGGGAAAGCTGGCTTATTTTATTAGATCAGCTGGATGGGCAAATTCCTGAGTCTTTATGGCAGGGAATGGAATGAAAGCAAGTCTGTTGGATGGGCATCTCTGGTGTTTCAGAAGGTGAATATGAGAACAACTGAGGGTTTAATACTGCTGGTTTAATGCAGAAGAAACTCTTTAATGGCAACCTGCCTGAGCTGGGGTTACAGAATCTCAGTCAAATTCAGAAGCAGAAGAGTGAGATCAATACAGAGCAGAGTACCA
This sequence comes from Dasyornis broadbenti, assembly GCA_013397935.1. Classification (NCBI taxonomy): domain Eukaryota; kingdom Metazoa; phylum Chordata; class Aves; order Passeriformes; family Dasyornithidae; genus Dasyornis; species Dasyornis broadbenti. The sequence goes on from VZRN01000714.1 coordinate 97,700, forward strand.
ATTAACAGCCCTGGTTTTCAAGAGCATCCTTCATTTGTCCTCTAAAATTTCCTTTGTCTCTGTCACAGCTCAGTAGACAGCACTGAAATTTCCCATATAAGTTATGAAGCAGATTGCAGCAAGCTGTAGAAGTGACACTGTATACATTAGAAATCAGTGTTAATCATACATAGAAAAACAACTTCCAAGTTTAAATATGTACGGTTCCTTGCCTTAGATCAGAGACTTACTTGAGAAACAAACATGATTTGTTAAGTAAATGCTTTTTAAATTCTCCTCAGAGATATATTTCCTTAAAATATAGTGTATATCCTGTATATATAATACAGTCACATTAGCAAAAATACAAACAAACTACATTGAATATGCTTAGATCAGTATTTTCCTCTGAGAGCGAGACAGCAGCAGCTCCACCATCTCTCTTTGTTCCCCTTCCCCCAAGCACTCCCATAAACACTGAAAAAGCAACTCAGCCTGAACTTAGAATTTCACAATTTCAGTTGGTTGGGTATAGCTGGTTCCTTTTTCAGGGCAGGTCTCTACTGAGAACCAACCAGCCAGGGTGGGTTTTATCCCTTGCACCCTTATCTCCCTTCCTTCCATTTCTATGAAATTGCATTTTTGCTCCCTGTGGGGAACACTGGCGAAACACCTCAAACCAACAAGTGGAGCAGGCAGTGACTGACCCACAAGCAGGGCAGGAAGCCCATCTACACCACAAGCAGATGCCACATGCTTGTGGTTGCTGAGGTCCACTGCTGAGGTGCTGCTGTTCCCTCGCGGGGTGAGTCTCCCATGGCAGCCACACTCACCAGCCTGGAGAGTGTGGCACAGCCAGCCCCAGCCTGGAGCGAGCCATCAGGCCCTTCCTTCCTGTGCACAGCTCTCCCATGCCTCAGTGGTGTGACTGCCTTGAACTGCTCAAGTGATGGACAAATCCTTGAACTGCTCAAGTGATGCACATTCACAGTGATGGAAAAAACAATGAGGAGCATTTAACAACCTGTTTGCTGCCCAGAGCATTGCAGTAAATTCACTGTGCTTCAGGAGTGACTGTTTTAGAGTTCTTTATGTAGCCTATCAAAGCAACTTCACCTAAGCACTGGCCTCCTCCAAATAATCCCCTTCCTCTCACCTGATAAGCACATCAGTTCGGGTCACTCAGGCAAGGGAAATGCACACCCGGGCAATATTTTCCCAATGGAAGTGGAGAACATCCCAGCCATGGACAGGTCATACAACAGCTGGCTTCAGGAAAATGGTAATGCTAAGTGATCTGTATTCATTTAACCAATTTTAGTCAATTACTCTGGAGAGAACAGGCTGCTGTCCACTGTATCTCCTCCCTGTGAGGAGCTAATCCACAGTGTTTGCTCTGAGCAGGGACCAAAATAATCCTTTGTCCTGAGTAGGGGTGGCTCAGGACAGGCCAGGGTGACACCAGGGGTGGTGGTACACCCCAGGAAGCAGCATGATGAAGGTGGCCAGGGGTACCCATTCAGCTAGACCCCATCTATTGCTGCCCTGGAAAGGTTTTAGGGCTGCTGTTTTCTCTGGAGTAGCAATTGCCCATGACTGAGGGGTTTCAGTCACAGTGTGCAGGAATCCATGGCTGCCCCATGAGACTTGCATTTGGGGAGTGAGGGTTACCTCTGCAGTTCCTCCTGCTCCCCATCACTCGGTGCCCTGCTCCACACTGAGGCATTTGACTGCAAGCTCTCATGGCTCCTCCCACGTTTCCATGAAAGGGTGTCCTTTACCTGGCTTTTTACTTGGCAGGGCTCCAGCTGGCACAACCGTACAGACATGTGCAGTCCTAGTTACATGTCTGGGCAGTCAAAGTCACAAAACTACAGATATAAGAGACTACATAAGGAGAGCACAGATGTTTGAAGAGGATGAGACCGATTTTTCTGCAAGCTATCATTTTGCTGCTTCTTTGGGAAAGAGGCCTGTCTACGTAAACAAGGGCAACAATTAGTTAAGGGAGGGGACGCGGGAATGGGGAGAAATGAGTTGCCATCTCCATTTCCAAATTCAGCCCATTCTGCCACCCAGACAGGTTCCACTTTATCTACACTGGTTTAACACTTGGGGTCATGTGCGGTGTTGGTAGCAATGTATATAGAGCAATTCAGCTGGAAATATAAAATGTGATCAAACCTTGTGTCAGGGTGGACACAGGCCAGATGCCAGGCACCCACCAAAGCTGCTTACTCACTCTTCTCTGCAGCTGGACAGTGGAGAGAAAATTTAACAAAATGTTCATGGGTTGAGATGAGGACAGGGAGATATCCCTCATCAAATACCATCACAGACAAAAGAGGGTCAACTTAGAGTTATAAAGTGAATTTATTGCTAAAGAAATCAGAGCAGGATAATGAGAAGTAAAATAAGCCCTTAAAAACACTTTCCCCCACCCCTTCCAGATCTACCTACTACCCAAGCAGCACAAGGAGACAGGGAATGGGGGTTATGGTCATTTCATCACCCGAGGCTTCTCCTCCTCCTCAGGGATAGGAGTCATTCCCTTGCTGCATCGTGGGGTCCCTCCCATGGGAGACAGTTCTCCATGAACGTCGTCAACTTGTGTCCATCTCCTGAGCAACAGCTCTGTGCAAACTGCTGCAATGTGAGTTCCTCCCATGGCCAGACAGTACTTCCAAAACTGCAGCAGTGTAGGTCACTTTTCCAGGGGGTGCAGTCCTTCAAGGACAGGCTGCTCCAGCCTGGGAGCAGGGCCCCTCTCTCCACAGGTCTCCCACAGGGTCACAGCCTCCTCTCAGGCATCCCACCTACTCTGGCATGGGCTCCTCCATGGGCTGCAGGTGGATCTCTGCATCCCCCATGGACCTCCACGGGCTGCACGGCCACAGCTGCTTCACCATGGGCTGCACCATGAGCTGCAGGGGAATCTCAGCTCTGGTGCCTGGAGCACCTCCTGCCCCTCCTTCTCCATTGACCTTGGTGTCTGCAGAATTGTTCTTCTCACATGTTCTCACTTAGCTCTTCTCTGATTGAAATTACAACTGCATCAAAATTTTCATTTTGATTTCTTCTTAAACATGTTATCACAAAGGCATTATCATCCTTTCTAACTGGCCCAGCCTTGGCCAGCAGCACATCCGCCTTTAAAGCCACCAGAGACTGGCTCCGCTGGACATAGAAAAAACTTCTAGAAGCTTGTCACAGAAGCCACCCCTGTAGATGCCTCTGCTAACAAAACCGGGCCATACAAAACCAATACACCTGGCAAAAGCAAACTTATTGGTATTTGGGTTTCACTGAGTCCATAACCCAAATAAAGTCTCCTTTACTGGTTTTCCCACATCACCTGTTGTTTTAAGCTTATAGTGCATTATAGTGGCTCTACCATGCTGCACCCATCATATCATTTTATAATTCTGAAGAAATAAATTATATTTGATTTTTTCACCTGAATTTCATTTATTACCAGAGACAGATTGCTCACATTTGTGAACTTTGTTGTAGTAATGTATGAGAAAGGCTTTTGAGATGAGGAATGATGAAGGGTCAGGATTCCTATTTGGAGTAGTATTTCCAGAGCATTTAATCATTTATAAAGATCCTCTTCAGACAGAAAGCAATTATTTTACTTACTGATACAATGAGCAGATCTTGTATTTCAGAAGTATAAAGGAAAATGCTCTTCTTAAATATATCTTCTGTTCACGTGCATTGCAAGGACATGGATTGGTGAGCAGGGAAACAGTTCAGGAAATAAACAAAAGATTTGGGCCAGTAGAACACATAGCAGGATGCTCTGCCTGGAATGGGGTAAAAGAACTTGAACAATGCCCTGTTTGCAAAGCTGTCAGGTTGAACCCATCAGCAACAGCAGTAGCACCTCTGGGATAAGGTATTTAAGAAGAGGAAAGAAGTTACTGCACAAGAGCAACTGCAGCTGGAGAGAGGAGTGAGAATATGTGAGAGAAACAGCCCTGCAGACAGCCAGGCCAGTGAAGAAGGAGGGGAAAGAGGTTCTCTAGGCGCTGGAGCCCAGATTTCCCTGTAGACCATAGTGTAGAGCATGGTGAAGAAGGCTGTCCCCCAACAGTCCATGGAGGACCACAATGGAGCAGAGATCAACCTCAAGGCCGTGAAAGACCAGGTGGATGTGCCTGAAGAAGGCTGTGACCCTTTGGGAAGTCCATGCTGGAACAGGCCCCTGCCAGGACCTATGGACCCGTGGAGAGAGGAGCACACCCTGGAGCAGGTTTGCTGGCAGGACCTGTGACCCCATGGTGGACCCACGCTGGAGCGGGCTGTTCCTGAGGGACTGCACCCTGTGGAAGGGACCCCTGCTAGAGGAGTTCATGAAGAACTGCAGTCCATGGGAAGGACTCACTTTGCAGAAGTTCATGGAGGTCTGTCACCCATGGGAGAGACCCCATGCTGGAGCAGGGAATGAGTGTGAGGAGTCCCCTTCCTGAGGAGCAGGGGGGAGTGGAAGAGGCAACTTGTGATGAACTGACCTCAACCCCCATTCCATATCAACCTGGGCCACTGTGTGTGGGGAGAAGGTAGAGAAAATCAGGACTGAAGTTGAGCCTGGGAAGAAGAGAGGAGTGGATGGAAGATGGTTTCACAATTTGGTTTTACTTCTCATTATCCTACTCTGATTTGATTGGTAATAAATCAAATTAATTTTCCTCACATCAAATCTGTTGTGCTCATGATGTTAATTGGTGTTCTCTCCCTATCCTTGTATCCTTTCATTATATTTTTCTCTCCCCTGTGCAGCTGAGAAGGGAGTGATAAGAGCGGCTTCAGTGGGCGTCTGACATCCAGCCAGGGTCAACCCATCACAGATTTGAATGAGGTCAACTGCAGTGACCCAGCTAAACAGGATGCAATTAACAGTAGGCTGACCTCTCTTACCCTTCCTCTCCCCAAACCTCCTCTTCTGCCGTGTACACTTACCACTCCCAGGAAAAAAAAAAAAAAAAAAATTGAGAATAGCACTAATTAGGTAGGTATCACTTCACATGTTTTTTTAAACACTTAACTCTTCTCGTTTGTAACATACACACAACACCCTGTTTGTGGTTGATAAAGGAGGAGTTGAATGCATTTGCCATCATTTTTTAGCACGTCTTTTGGTGCATTGCTATAGAGAGCCCTGACTAAGCGGAGTGTCTATAGGTGACACCACACAGTTAACAGTCACAGGCAGGGAATGCTCTTGAGGAAAGTCATGGTCCTGGAGGGCACCCTGTGGGATATGGTCTATAAATCAAATATGCCATTACAAAATCTGTGGATCTTTCCTGCCTCAGTGCAACATACCATTCCCTAAAGAAGCTGGTAGTCTAATGGTTGACAGCTAAGAGGAACAGGAATAATTGCAGGCTGTTGCCACCTCTGTCTCAGAAAGCCACAATGCCTTTTAGCATTGGGAATATTTGCTTGCTTGACAGTATGGGAATGAGATATACAGAAGAAAATGTTTTTTGTTTTTTATCTCTGTTATGTCACTTTTTATCACTCTTATTTGCTATTTATCACTGATAAATACCAAAACCATAGATAAGCAAACAAAATGCTTTTTAAAAGTGTAAATAAAATTCCTGTACAATCATGGTACTGTCAGTTGCTGTGCAAAAGCATGAATGTGTGTATTAATTGCACACCTGGCCATAAAGAGGATGCAGCTGAAGTCGGGTCTGTGTTGATCAGGGACTCTCTGTGCTGCCCAAGAAACTGGCTGCTAAACAACCTACTGTCCTTCACATAAATAAATGAATTTATATAAAAATAAATTCATACAGATGATATTTATAGGAGTAAGTTGAACACAGTGTCCTTATTTTTTGGCAGGGATGAGACAGTAGTGGCACATGAAGGAGAAAACCTGGCAACAGGCCCTAAGCTGATGTAAGTGCTGCTGGGTTGCCAGGTGAGGTAGTGTCTGGGAACGGAAGATATTGTTGGATATAGGACAAACAATGCAGAGTGGAGCAACTAGCACACTGCTAAACATCAGGGATATGTAACCACACAGAGAATCAGAATGATCATTGTCACAACAGCTTTATGGATTAGAATACTTTCAGAAGATTTTAGGATTGCCACTCCATGTCCGTTGTCACAATTTTTGGACTCCTACCCTCATCACAGAAGATTTTCCTTGCCTCCCAGTTTAGGCTTCATTTTTTAACAGAAACAGAACCTAAGTAGGTGGACCAACCTTTCTCTCACCTCAGAATATTTTATGTCTTGTCATGACATCACAGACCTGCAGGAATCTCAGTGGAGGGAAATTTCAGTCCAGAATTTTAAAGCGTTTGCTTTGCTCCTGCTGCTTTTCATCTATTTTCTCTCCTCCTGGTGTGTATTTTTCTGACTGTGGTGCTGCATACTAATGGAGCAACACTTGGCCCATCCCCAGAGGAAGTTGTGTGCAGTTTATTGAGAAACAGGGGTCAGAAGGAATTTCAGCACATCCAATAATTCTCCTACTGCAATGGGATGCCTTCAGGTAACAACATATAATCTGATCCCAGCTATTTTCCATTGTTATATCACTGCTGGAAGAGCACGTATCCAAAGAAACTTATTCAACGTCCTCTTCTTCAATATATATATATTTATTCCAAAAGCTCACAAAACTGTAACGTTTATGTGTTTTCTAAAAGTGCTTAGAGAAGGAGGCCTGTCAGGCTAAATCTCCTCTGCTTGTGACTCAGGCTGGCAACTTGCAGTTTTTGTTTCTTGCCGTAAATAGGTGAGAAAGACTGGGCTGATCTTCCAATACAGATAAGTGATTTCCTTCAAGGGGTGTAAGAAGAGCGGCAAAAGGGTTTTATTTTCATTCTTCACGAGGTTATTATCAGTTCCTCAGCAGCACGAGCTTTGGATTGCATAGTATGCTTGGTGAGAACAGCCTTTTGCCTCAGGATCATTTCCTTTCATTCCTCTGGCCAGCGCAAAGGTAATCAAGAAGCTAAAAGACCTATTCGGCTGAGAGAGCCAAGCATTTGTGTTCCAGTATTTGGTGTTCCAGGTCAGACAGCGACAAGTGGGCAAACCCTAAATTAGAAGCAGGCTGATTGTTATTTATCCTTGTCTCTATCTCTCAGGGTGGGTGCGGTGTCTTTCCCCATCGGAGCAGCGCTGCCGCCCTCTCCCGGCTCTGAGCGCTGGAAAAGCTTTCCAAAACCTCTGCATTCCCAGCACAGGCAGCCACCGACTAACAAAAAACAAGGGGGGGAAAAAAAGAAAAACGAAAAAGAAAGCCAGGAATAATAATTAAAAAAAAACAACACCAAAGAGAAAAATG
>VZRN01000714.1:105053-126188 GCA_013397935.1 Dasyornis broadbenti
AAAAAAGGGGGGGGGGAGAAGGGGGAAAAATGAAAAAAGTCTAAAAAAAGAAAAACGAACAAAAAAAAAATAGGGAAAAGGGAAAAGAAAGGAAAAAAGGGAGAAAGGAAAAAGAGGAAAATAGAAAAAAGGAGAAAGAAAAAAGATAAAAGGGGAAAAGAAAATAAATAAAAGAAAAATATAAGAGATTAAAAAAAAAAAGAAAAAAGAGGGAGAAAAAGGGAAAAGAGAGAAAGGGAGAGAGATTGTTCTCCACCGGGGGGGTGGCCAAGCACTGGATCAAGATCCCAGGAAAGTAGTGATGGTCCCAAACCTGTTGCTGTTCAATAAGCATTTGTACAATGATCTTAGATATTTATTTTCACTTTTAGGTTGTTCTGTGTGGAGTTAGGAGTTGTACTCAATGATCCTCATGGGTCCCCTCCAACTGAGAATATTCTATGATTCTAAGTTTTAGTACTAAAGCTCAATCCCAATTCGTTACAGAGCTCGCAGGACGGGATCTCAAAATATGATAGCAATATATTAGCAAAAGCTAACATTTAATGAAATAAGGGAAGTAGACTTTTGTTGTATCACATTTTTTCTCATTAAGTATTTTCTAAAAGAGTATCAGCAATAAAACAGTATCAATTCCAGCTACCAATTCTTGCTCCTGGGGCAGGGAACATGTTACACCACATACTTTGTAAAGCAGCAATGTAAAAAACAGACAGCGAAGGGATACAGAAAACATTATCTCCATTTCACAGTTCAGAAGAGAAGCACAAAAAGACTAAAGGGAACACCCAAAGTCACTTGTGCACTGGACTGAGCTGGGGATATTGCATAATCACTTTGATCTGTTCCAGCATGGCCTATCAAGGAAGCAGGAGAGAACATGAGGGCAGATGCCTCTATGCTATTACTGACGCAACATTTTTCCATTTTTACTTGTAGGGATGCTGGAGAAACAAAGACTTTCCTCCTCCTGTCATAACTGCCTGAAGGTTCTCCTGACCTTTTTTCCCCCTCCCATTTTTCCAGGTGATTAAGCTATGCAGTCAGAAAGCATGACTATAATGCCAAGAAGCCAGCAATTTTAACATCACAAAAGGATAATTGTGTAATACTTCAGGCCATATTAGTTTCAGCACAGACTGACCCTCAGCTGGTGATGACAGAGTGCCAACAGGTTCCAGCACAATGACTGACAGAACTGGGACACAGCAAACTGCACTTCCAAAGCCTGCAGCAGAACAAGAGTTAGGGGACCCGCTTTGCATTAAAACAGCGTTGTACCATATTCTTAGATCAAGTGATAAAGTAGGACAGCACATGACTACTTCCCTTCTAAACCATTCCACTTGAAATATCTTTCATCCTCTTATTCTCCTTTGCTGGTTCGTGAAAGACAGTTGCCTGTACTGCAAAGTGTAAAGTTACTTCAATTCTTACGCTATACCACACATTTGTACTAAATTAGAGACTTTGCTACCTGCAAATGTCACATTAATTGGGAGAACAGCCTAGGGTGTGACATCTATCAATGTGTAAGTAACCTCAACTCAGTGATGCAATTGAGCCTGAGTACATTATTGCTGTACTAGAGGTCTCAGTGTTGTACACATAAAGGCTAAGCCATCACTGAGGCACTCACTTGTCCAAGATTTTGACACCTGCTCCTCCCCTCAAAAATATTTGCTCACATTTTCACTAATTGGGTGTTCTGTAACATTCCAAACCTGTATGTACCTGATGCTGCCTCAGTGTCAGAAATTGGGGCAGCACAGGTAAGATCCAGAATTGGAGACCCTAGAGTTAGCCAGAAGTAAACATACAGGTGAAATCTAGGTTGTTCCATGGGTTTTCCACTCTGGGCAGAGAGGAATCTGGGTTCTACTGCTCAGCTTCAGGATATTCCTGCATTTTTGCCAGTTACTATTTAGCTTTACAAGAAGACATAAGAAATAGTTGATCCTTTTCCCATAGATCCCAGGAACTTTGCAATCTTTTCTCAGCGGTGGTATGGCTTCCCCAGGTAATATTCTCCCTGCAGGATATCCCATGGCCTGAGGGAAGGAGATCTCCCCTAGGAAGGGAACTTGAACCCATCCAGAGCATGAATTGAAGTAAACCCAACATCTCTCATTTTCCAGGGCTTAAGGTAAGCAACTGCTATTACAGATAGGCTTGAACATCTCCCTTACACCATTTACGGCAAACTCTTACTTTCAAGAGATCATTTACCCACCAAAGTGAATAGGAAATTCCCTCCTCTGGTCCTGAGCGAGCCACTCAAGAGAAGGGTAAAATACCTTGACATCTCCTCTTGCCATCCAGCTTCTATCAGGCAAGTAGATGTGGAATGGAGGACCTTGCCCTTCACTCTAGGAAGTGAGGATTTGATAACTCAAATTCTCTTCTCAATTCTGTAATGTTCTGGATGCATGGTTAAATTCTGAGTTATTGAATCCTGGTGACTCCATATGTATACAGTAAAACTAGTTTCCTCTTCCTAGACCTTTTTAAAAAAAACAGTACTCATTTCAGCTTGTGCTCACAGCTGAAACTGTAAGAAATATTAAAACTAATATTTTTATTTTCTGAGTGTGCTTTGAACAGAGCAGCCTTAATTTAAGACTTATTTTAGCAGTTCATTTCCCAAAAATAACTAAATCACTCTTTCCAAAATCCATACACAAGCTGACTCTTAACATGAAGTTCCACTCAAGTCATGGTATAGCCGCAATGGATTTAATGCAAAAACAATTATCTCAATTTACATAGGGACCACTCTCAGTGCAAAAACGTCCAGAAAGAAATCTTTTAGAATTAGCTAACAATCAGACTAAAACCAGGGGCAGTCTGGAGGAAGGACATTCATGTCTTTCATTCTTGAACGGCTTTAGAAAATTCTGTATCACTGATGGAATTTTCTATTCAATTACATGGGGTGAGTTAAAAATATTTTAAAAATGTAATTACAAAATTCTGTTAGATTTTGCTTACCATATGGTCAGAAGAGACTATGATTTAACTGAGACTAGAATTTCATACATGCTTTAACATATTTTTAGTGTTTCTCCCTGCAGATTCATCCTGTACAGATCAGGTTGTTTATAGATTAAGTGCCTGGAAACTGGAGAGGTTACAGTATGAAATATATTCAAAAACCTGGAATTAACTTTATAACTTTTTCCAAAAGAATTGGTAACACACAGCACAATTGGCCCAACATTTGTAGATCTGCTTGTAATTACTACTTTCTACTACAACAGCTTCCACTCTACTACCACATGGGTGGCCACTGATTCACAACAGTAGAAATGTCTCTCTGACTCAATACTACTAAATGCTTTTTTCAGAAAAGGAAATACAAGCACTGAAACAACCAACAAGACTGTGCAATTATGTAGTTTGGTATTTGCTTTATGTGGTTTGAGGGAAATTTTTACAAATTCCTTTAAACAGTACAAAATGAAAAGTGTGTAAGATGTAAGTTAATTTAAACCTGCTTTGCCATAATCATGTTAAGCAGTTGGCAAGGTTCTGATACAATCAGTGGGATGAAGGTCCCAAAGGAAAATCCTAGTCACTATATAAAATATCACTTTAAAATAAAGTTACACACTGTAAGAATCCTAATTTATCAATAATTATGTATCACTAAAGAGTAAGCTAATAAAGGATTTCCTTTCACACATTTCTTGCCTCTCCCTTCTATCACAGCACTAAGCCCATGTAAGCTGTGCCTGCACTAATAGAGCTGCAAGACTCAGTGCAGGAAAAGCAGTCAAGGTTGGAGTGACAACAAAAGCACCAGATGCCACCTGATGCCTCTTCCACACTTCAGTCCTCAGGCATCACAGCAGAACAAGGAACTCTTCTGACTCCAGGGTTTCCTAGTAAAGACAGATTTGAAGTGGCAGAGCCACTCTCCTAAGAGATTAAATAAAAATAAAATGCTGATACATTCTATTGTCAAATAAGCCTGTAAGATCAGAATTACATAGTGTTAGGTTATCTAGTGTAACAGTCTAGATAACATTCGACTGTTCATTTAGCCTAGTACAAATCTTGCTTAATTAATCCACAGGGTAAGTTCCTTTCAACCAATTGTTTTCATGCAGTGTTAATGAAGGCCCCTAATTTTATTTTCTGTCCCTCCATTTATAAAGTGATTTTTAAATATCATTGAAAGACACCACTTGGATACTAACAGTCCACTGTAAAGACTTCCACTGAGAAAACAAGGTGAAAAAAAATACCCGTCCCCAAACAGAAATTATACAAAAAAACCACACCAAATAAAGGTTTGTAATAGATTTTACTTATAGAAAAGCATCACTTTAGCATAATTTCACAATAAAAAGGTAAGATCTGTTTGACATTATAAAGACATGGTATATTAATTCAGAATGCAACAGGTAAAGTACGCTGTAATACTCTGTATTTATTATATGCTGTATAAAAGGTTTGAGATACACTATTGTATTTAGCCAGTTACTCCTGTTGCCTCTTTGTGGATATTTTCTTAATTACAGGTTCTCTCTGCTTCATACATGTCAACAGTATATTCTGGAATATAAAAACTGGGAGTGTTAAAATACATTGAAACATGTCCAGAAAAATCAAACCCAGGAGCTATTTCTATACACAAACGGCTCTACCTAATCATTGGAAAAGATGGCACCTTGTATATAAACTATCTGTCCCATCATTCTATTCCCCCTTACATAAAAAGGGAAAAAAATGTCTTGATACAGAAAATTTTTCCATCTTCTCACTTCTGCATTCATTCAACTTCATTATCACATTTCCTTTTTCAAATATTAAGATGTAAACTGAACGGTTACTTTTCCTGGGGCTTTTCCAGCATCTTCAGTGCTAATCGTCCGACCATTAGCAAACTGTATAAGGGGGAAAACCGTATAATTAAACAACAATAACAATAATTTGTCAATTCATTTTCAAGTACCTCCTTCATGTAAATGGCGCATGGGAACAAAAATGATACACAAAATATGATTCACTCCATCTCAGTTTAATTAAGTAAATAAGAACTCACACACAGGAGGTTAAAAAAAAAAGTATACTGTATTGTACCTGACACCAGCAATTAGCCCTGCAGGCATGAATTTTCTGGAGTTGTAAAATCTTGTTCCCATGACGGCAGTCAGTGCTCCAGATGTAACTTAAATGAGAGATTATACAGCCCAGTCAACAGAGATGCATGTGTGGGAGACACATAACAGAATTAAAAACTAACAGAACAGAGAAAAATAGCAGCATCAAGTAAAAAGGGAAACAGGATTACTTCACTTGACGGACTAAGAGAGTCAGTAAATTGTGTAAATTTTAAAATGCCTTAGTTTGTCAAGAGCAAGTATTCTACATCAAGTTCTAGCACACAGTGCACTCCATGTGCTTCTGCACACACTCCTCAAATTTGTTTTTCAAAATGTGCTCTTTTTGAGACTGGAAATAATTTATGATGCACTGCTCTGGAACTCACTCCTTCCCCACACAGGCAAATCACTAAACTTCTACACATAATTTCCCCACTTCTCCTAAAAGAGAGAGAGCACTTTCATGTCTAACTAGTAGTAATGTTCTGCAAATTAACTAATTTATGTTTCCAAAAGCCTTCAAAAGGGAGTTGTGCTATGTAAGTGCTAAGCATTACCAATTCACTTCAGCCCTGCACCTCCTTTCACTAAGGTGAGGTTAAAGCTATTGTCCCTGACCACTTGACATAGAGACAGGAGCCAGGTAGTTTCACTGACTCAGTAAAACAGAAAGAATAGTCCTGCAACACGGTATCTCAAATAAAGACTGAATGCTAAAAAAACTATAAGGAAAACATATACTGATGAAATCCTTAGCTCAGTATGCATCTGCTAGCCAGTGGTAACAGCTACACACGTTATTCCAACAACTCTTTTATCCCCTACCATTGCTTCTATGTGATGACTGGTGCTGCAGGATCCAGTTCATCTTCAGTCCAAGCCATGGCATCCTTCCTCCCTAACACCAGCCTAAATATTGTCACTGACATCTACTAATCCCACGTAAGGAGATATGTAAGAGACGGGGACCATAGTCTAACACACAATAAAACTAAAATATTTCCATATTAAAATACTTCAGGCGCTAATTAGTAGCCAGTCTTCAAAATATGCACGCATCACAATGCAATTTTGTTTCAAACAGCAGTAGAACACATCTTTTCCAAAAATTTTAAAGCATAAGCAGGAAAAAACTCCATATGCTACTGAGTTACAGAAATGTCTGTCTCTCACATTTGGGAAGATGCTTGGCCTCACACTTCTTAAGCTTGCTGTATTTGCAGTTTATTCCAGTTATTAAGGCTTGACCATGCACAGCTTTTGGCCTGCCCAGTAGGGGTGGAAGTGGACTGCCTGTAAACAAAACTGAAGTGGAGAGAAATGCTGGGCTTTCCCCTTTCACTTCTGACTTTCACATGTCAAAGAGCAGATGCTATGTCACTGCTTCAGTGAAAAAATGCTGTAGTCAGTGGTGTCTCTTTAAACACTGACTAAGCAGTAACTCTCCACAGTTACTTTCTCAGACTGGGAGGAAGGGAAGCTCCAGTTCTGAGAAGGAAGAAACAGCAGCATTACTGAACCTTGCTTCTCTCTTAAATCTCCCCAGGCATCAACACCTTTGTAATTCCACATATTTGTCATATATAAAAATTAGCCAAACACAATCTCTGCCATCTTCTGTCATAATAAAATATCTGCTAGGGGTATGGTCAGTCTGAAGGGGAATCCCGCTTCCCAAAATGTTCCAGCCTCCTGCAGGATGCTCAGAGTAGGAGGACTAGCCCAAAAGATGGCACACAGAAGTCAGAAATCCATTTATTAGCACTTTCCTTGCACTATGATCCTTCAAACATATCAGTACGAGTCAGATGCATGGTGGCAGCCACCAGCTCAGCAAAGTATAGACAGGACTGAAATTAGATTTATAACACAATCTGTGTTTAACTCTTCTGCAAAGACTTAGGTATTAATTTTAAATATATAGGGTAAATATAATCTTTCATAAGTAAAATTTTAAATTACTTACTCAGAGAAACCCAAACATTATTTGGATTCTGTGAGACCTGATAAGCACCCAGTCCAGCCAAACTCCCAAAGAAAAGGCCAGCAGCTAGTGATGGAACACTACCTGAATAAGTAGAAGATAATGCATTCATTAGAAACTTAAAAATTAACCTGGTCATCAGCTTACCTGTTTTGTAAAACATCAACAATAATTAAAAAAAAAAAAAAAGGACATCCTTCATTCATTGTTATAAAGAAGATTAGGGAAAAGGTTTTTTAAGATACTGAGACCATGGTGATCAGCACCAAGAAACAGTTGAATTACTCTTGCATAAGATACATACAGCATTAATATTTAGCTCTCTAACAGCAAAGTCATGAATACCTTTATGATTGAAAGAATAGTGAGAAAAACAAAAGAATTGGTGTTTTCCTTGCACTAACTGAAGAATGTTGTTTCAAAACAGTATTATGAAAATTTCTTGAGAGGCAGTACAGTAGATGGGTTAAACTGTAAGGATTTAAGACCAGAAAAAAGGACGTGGGTGGAATTGGGCAGGAGGGCATTCAAATAGTTGCCAAGGATGAGGGCAGGGTTGAAGAAGAGAGGTCATATCTCTAAGTACACCTAGGATTTGATCCAAAGGTAACTGCAGACTTTGGAAGAAGGTTCCTCGGACCCACCTAAACTTTGAATTAAGTCCTCAGTATAAATGATAATCCCAAACTACCAGAAAACAAAGGATACCACATCTAAATTGATGATTTATAGAATATATCAAGTAATGAAGTGGCATAATCACTGAGTGGTGAATGTCCTACATAAGGCTAATGGAGAATTAAGAACTTAGTGCTACTGAGGGTAGTACTTTATATATTTCATTTCTGAGGTCG
This sequence comes from Dasyornis broadbenti, assembly GCA_013397935.1. Lineage (NCBI taxonomy): Eukaryota > Metazoa > Chordata > Aves > Passeriformes > Dasyornithidae > Dasyornis > Dasyornis broadbenti. The sequence goes on from VZRN01000714.1 coordinate 113,003, forward strand.
CCTTTCAAAGACTTGAGATCGAAGAGCTAAGCTGATAAAGATCTCCTCTCAATGTTACAGGAGGATTGCATATTGCTTCCAGAAGGTAATAACTTTTCAGTCATCAACAAGGTTGCTGTAACATTGCTTTAGATCCTGCTTTTGAAATAAAAAGCAAGAGACAAAGATGGTAGAAAGCATCTGATATACCTGTACATGTGCAAGGAAAAGATGTACGCTCTAGTAAGTAGCTGCTTTCCACAGAATACGGTTTAGCAACCAACCTGTGGTAGGTACAATGCTTTCCACAAGCCTGGGAGCCAAGAAACATCCATCATATCCTTGAATTTTACCTCAAGGCATTGTTTAAGCAGCTATGACACACACACTTACTAGGACAACTACATGACCTCCGGCTCAAGAAGTTCCTATGTCTCAAAACACACGGACCCAGACAATTTACCAAATGAATACAGAAAAAAAAATCAATCAATCAATCAATCAATCAATCAATCACTCTTTGATTGCCCTGTTCTCATATTCTTCCAAAGGCATCTAGTGCTGCCCCCTGTCTGTGTGGGTAAGTAGACCTGGTTGTAAAAGAGCAGATCAAATCACCAGCTCAGCTCTGTGCATGAAAGGTCTTTTTTCTTTTGGTTTCTCCAAGTTATTAAAAAGGATACAATAGGTCCTTTGTATGTTTTTTTTACCTCTCTGCCAGTCACCATACGAGTTTCTGTTCCCTCTTCTAAAATCCTGTGACCTAGATTCTCTTGCCTAAGCATGACCGTGTCCTCCCATCTGTGACCAGAGGACAAGAAAGACACCTATCATTTCATAATGGCCTTCAAGAAATACAGATGCAATTAGTTACCTAAGTTCTCAATATAGTCCCTTCTGTCCTAAACTCTACTCACCACCCAAAGTATAAATCAATCCAATGGAAAACAAACTGGAATGGGCACTAGCATCTGTGTAGCCAAATGCACTGGTAAGATTCTTACTGACTTCAGCCATGCCCCTTCCTATCTCAAAAACTAAGATGGGTTGGGGATTTTCAAAGCTGAAAGAGACAGTGATGCAGAAGGAATGAATCCATCGTTCTGTCTGGAGGAAGGCTAGCTCAGAAAAAGGCCAGGAAATGAAAGCAGTAGGTCAGAGGGTAAGCTTAGGATGCACAGCGCACAAGAGGAACAAGTTTAAGGACTGATTTGCACTGTTCGGCTCTACTTGGAAAAAGGATAATTCTGAAAACTCTCTCCACCTTGCAATATACTGTTATCATCAAAGATTAAAATGGGAATAAATCTCTAAGGGGAAAAAATGGTGATTTCTGTCATTTGAAGATACAGAACACTTATAGAATGCTTGTATTTTAAACAGCAGGGTAAAAGCCTTTCTGAAGCAAACTTACGACAGTTCACCCAAAGAGCACAGTGCAGATATCAGCATCCACCAGAAAGGAGATTATGGGCTTATCAGCCCAAAGCACCAGCTCAACTCAAAATCCACCACACCCCAACAGCAGTAAGTTATCAGCACATGGCACAAACTGATAAAATTTACATCTGGGTCAACTTCGAGATAGCAGGCTTTCGTAAAAAGCTGCCCAGCTCACACCAAGTTATTGGAGAGAGGGAGGACGGGGTGGGGGGGAAGAGGGAGGGAGAGAGAAGCACCTTTCAGCACCCTACCTGCTTTTGCATAGCCAATGATCCCTCCTGATGCCACCAGGGCGGCGTAGCCAAAGCCGAGCCAGTCCACTGCCATGCCGAAAACTGGAAGAAAAAACTGGGGTGAGGATCAGCATCTCTTAACCTTTTTAAGGGGAGAGGAAAAAATAAAAAGCATTTTGACGTGGCGGGCTTTTCTACGAGCAAGGCCTGCCTAAAGCCTAAGCCCTGAAGCGAGCCCCGGAGATGAAATCAGCTTTGTTGGGAAGGCAACCCCGGGGGAACAGGGGCACTGCCCGGCCTCACCTGCGCGGCAGCCCCGCTCCGCAGCAACCAGGGCGGAGCAGGCGGCGGAAGGGGAGGTGAGGGAGCCACGCACCGCCCAACGCTTCCCTTTTCCGGCTTTAAGCACAAAACCCAACCAAAAAGCCACTCGAGAAGCAGGGTAGGGTGCACTCCACAGCCTGGGGTGGTAGAGGAGGAGGCGCTGGTGTGTTCCCAACCTGCAGGGCTCCCGGGAATCCTCCGGCAGGGCGGGAGGCGGCTGTCGAGGATGCCCGAGCAAGCCCTGGTGCCTACAAATGACTCACTACAGACTGGGTTTTGTGCTCATGTTCAGTGAGGGGCAAAGCTCCCCCAGAAATGCAGTCCTATGCACCCAATCCATCCCGGTCCTGACGCAGCAGTGGGGTTACGTGGTACAGCTGAGAATTTGGGATTGGGTTTTGGTGTAACATGAGCTACAACTGGGCAGCCTATAGGCTGCTTCTTGCTTTGATCAGTAATTTCAGTACAGCTCTTGTATGGAAGATGTAGAGGATTTCCAGGACCTCCAAATTACAAGATAGTGCAACAGAAAATGGAGTCTTCTACCGTAGAAGTTGTGCAACAGTGTGAGATGAAAACATGTTGTAAAGACAATGTTTTGCATTTTTTTTTTTAAATCTGGAAAAAATGTACAGATATTTATACATCTTTGCCTACAAAGAAAATATTTTTTTCCGAGTGCTGAAACTGACTTTCTTCATGTAAATGGTCCTCCATGATTTTATTCCAGTTGTCCATGCACTTATCTCCCATGGACATTTAACTGGCTAGAAAGAAAAACTACTTCTGTAGCCATATCCCTGAGCTGAGGGGCTTCATAATAGCAGGCATAAAATCTAGAATAGAAGGCATGAGAGACCTGTACTTTCTGCAAAATGTAGCTTTCCATAGTTGCATTTCAAATTTTCCCATCCTTTTGAATTAGCCTAATGATCAGAGAGTGGGAGGCAGTTTAATTCCTTTGGCGGCATAAGTGGTTTAAATGGGAATCTCCTCTCTCCCTTCGAGGTGCCACAATCAATGCATATCTAAGCTATACTGGATAGTTGACTTTTCAATTTGAGCTGTGTAATAGCTATGAGGTTCAAGCTTCACTGGGCTCTGGTTTGTAATCCAGCACAGGGGTTCCCGAAGAGGGGAAGCAGGAAAACTGGAAGAAATCCACAGCTGCTGGAGCTATTGGGGCTCAGCTGAGATGCTGCTCACTGAGCTGTTGTTTCTTGCAGCTATGGCTCCATCCACCTTCCCAATGTCATGCACACCCACTCTGACAGGGACAGCTTTCTCACCACTGACATATCTTCTCTCTGCGCTGCTGCCTCCCCTCTACCATTCTAAGCAGTCCCCTGAAAACTAGAATGGAAAATATAGTGAAAAGGAAGATGTACGCAAGGAAACAACGACAACAATTTGCCAAGTACCCATTAGTAGGAGAGTATTCACTCAAGGTTTAAAAAAATAGAGGTTCTCCCCTAAGGACTATTCTTCTCTGTCTCCAGTTCACAAATCGTTCTGAGTCCCATGAGATGCATAATTCTTTGTTACTATACAGGGAGTTTAGATTTTTACATATGTCTAATATTTACTTCTAAGTCTAAATTTTAGAATCCAAATTCTGTGGCATTTTTGCTTTTTAATTCTTAAAATTATGTGCAGACTGGATTTTTTTCCTGGTGCTTCTCCAAGCCTGCTTCTGCAATTGTGATGACTGTGGCCATGAGCTCATTTACTTAAAAATTCAAACAATATAAAGTGGTTTAGTAGTGGCAGCCATTTTGTCAAGGTCATAAGATAAGCACTATCGAATAGACATTAACACTTTAAAAGTGAAAACATTGTACGCAATTCCCTTATTTAAGCTTATACTTTTAAAGTCCTATATTTACTGTTGAAGCCTTATGAATTAAAAATGTGTTTTGGCACCTTTCTGTCAAGTCAACAAACCATTCGAAGTTCTACATTAATTGCCTGTTTTTGTGAGCACAAACATTAGCATATCATTAAAAGCTGTGTAAGCTCAAACTAAATCTAATTTAATGTTGAATTAAACTGAGCTTGCATAAATCAACTATATTGAATATCTAGACAAGGAGCTCTGATCATTTATCTATGTAAGGAAAACAGTTACAGAAGGTAAATACAGACACTCACTTCCAAGAAAACACTGCCACATGAAAAATTCTGTAACAGCACTAATGATGCTCACTTTGTTTCAGTGTTAGAGCATAGAGCTGAACTGGAGTTACATCCTATTTTATATCCCTAAAACAGCCTGCATTCCTGTCTCTGAATTTGGCTCAATCTTTTTTCTGATTTTCTCTACTTTTTCTCCTGCTACACAAATAAGGATGAACAGATGAAGTGAATCAGAATAAAGCATAATTCCAATTACTCTTTGAAAACAGAAATAGTAATAACTGCTCCAATAGTGCAGAAAACAACATTACACCTTAAAATAAAGAAAGGGAACATTTAGTACAGCTCTTTGACCTTGTTCTCTCCAGCTCAACTTTATTTTTCCCACTGTATATTTGTAAAAAGGCTTAGGATAAATTCCTGTTCCCACTGACTGAGAAGGTCGGGAATTCATTTTTTGTTTAAGAGCAAACAAAACAGATAGGTGACATTTTAGCACCATGGCATACATTTCAAATGTTATATAACTTTTTTTTTAACAATATGGCTCAGATCAAGTCCTTGAAAAACAGAGTGGGAAGGGGAAGAAAAAACTTTATTGGTATAAACTCTTCCACCTAAAATTATGTATCATATTCTGAACAAAAGGTTTCAATCATGTGAACTATAGATGGAAAGGTTTTTTAAAAACTTAAATGTATTAAGTATTAATGAAGTAAAAAAGCCAAACATTGTTCTTATAAAGTCCATGTATAAATCCATGTCAAGAATTAGAAATTAAGTTTTCCATGAGTGTATGAATGGAATGTGATCATCATCTTTTAAGTAATTTTAACATGTTGTTTCTTACAGTAGGAAAAGAAATGCAGGACAAAGGCAGATCATACCTTGAGTCAAATGAACAGTAACATTTTCAACATGAAAATGAAAGTGTACATGTTTTTAATATGCATTTAAGTGAGACAAAAATGTAACTGAGACAGATGCAGCTATTTTTATTATTTTAGCTGGCCTTTTTCAAAGCCAGTTAAAAAGTGTATGGTATTGTTAATAGAAAACTATAAACATTACATATTATGAATTTATTTTTGCTTTGTTCACTTAGGGAAAGTTCCCAGAATTATCAGTCAATTTATTAGGGTAAGAATATTAATTACTTTTAAACAGCACATCAGCTCAGAGATATATGTCCTGTTAGGGTTTACATTCTTATAAAAACTAGGGCAACACCAACATTTACTTTTTATACAGAAAAGAAAGTAGGTGCCTTCATGTCAAGCTAGTCTGTTTCTTTTTCTTCTTTTGCAATGGAGCTTCCAACTTTTGTTTCTCTGGAATAATTTTTCTTTTTCTTTTTGCTCTTTTAACACTTTTATTAGACCAAAAAGCTTTGTCTTCCCTGGCTATTGATGATTTGTCATCTTCTGTTTCTGAAAAAAAGCAAGAAATTATTCACACTCACCTTTATGTCCAGTCTTTGTAGTCTAAATGGCACAGAGACTTATTTGTACCTCATTTAAAAGAAAGGGTTATAAATAGCTTTTTATTGTACAGTGGAAAGTGCCATTTATGCTAGTTTTGCCTGTGAAATTTAAATATATGAAGATCAAGTATGTAAACAGATTACAATACAGGAAAACAATACATTACAAACAGCAGAAAACCCAAACAAATCTGAGCTAGACTTCATAAGTTTGCCCAGCTACAATGGCCTCAGACCTAATTTTGTTTATAGGAAAATACAACATGCAGTTCTATGAACTGTTTATTTTCTTATGTGTCTCAAAAACTTCACAGTGGCTTCCTCAGTGTGCTATGCCAGTAAACAGAAAGAAAATTTTAATAAAGTGAAAAGACGTTTATGTTCTCCAACAAATATATGGGCTTGAGACTATCAGATTGGTAGTGTATCTGTAGCTGTATCACTTGCCAATATTATATCCCCAGTTCTTCAATTTATTACCAGAATGTTTCCCAATGGATATAGTAGAAGCCTCCCACTTGCTGTATTCCATTTCACAGTCACATTAACATTTGAAAATACAAACAGTTCTGTTACCTTGAGATGATGCTGCAGTTTTATCAGAGTTTTCTTTCATTTCTGAAGCTCGGTCAAGCCATACTGCAAGACATGTCAGCCTAGCTTTGGTATTGACTTCACACAGTAAAGATGGCCCATCTTTAATCTGAAGAAAACATAAAAGAAGATTATTTAAACCTTATTTTATTACTATTTAAATTTACTGAAGCATTTGAAGTGAGAAAGCATCTTACTGCCCACCTTCATTTTTAGGCAATTGTATCAATGAGCTCTTGGAATACAAATATTCTGTTACAGATATCAGGACATAAAGTGACATGAACACATGTGCTGTGATAATAGCATCAATCCTCTGGAAACTACTGTATTAGGATATTCTACCCCTCAGAGCTGGATAGAGCTGCCCACACACTTGTACAAAACTTTGCCTGCACTGAAAGGAAATCACGTTTTGTCAAAATAAATACAGTGTTACACAGAAAGGTCAACAGTTCTCTGATCACTCTGTCGATTCTGTACAGGGGACACAGAAATGTACGGTGAGGAGAAAAGAGGGGTACAATTTCTGCACTTATACATATAATAATAATCAGAGTGGGTGAAATTAAAACAGGCAAATTGATGTATGAAGTGTATATATGTTGAGAAATAATTGTTTGAACTATCCAAGATACTTATCATGAAATATAGTAAATCCTTTGTAACTAGGCAATAAATTTTAAAAATAGATTTCTGATTTTAAGAGCAAACAATAAATATGAGAAACTTTAAAGATAAGACATGATTCCTTGTTGAACTGTACTACTCAGAACTATTTGAAAATACAGGAAATACAAGTACCTGCTACATTCATGTATTTGAATTTTTCCAAAGGATAAGTTTCTCCCCTGACATGAATAACCACCTTCCCCTGCCCTAACCACAGACTTTGCGTTTGTAAAAGAGTAGCAATAGTCATCAACATTACAAAAGTTCACAGCAGTCCTTAGAATATACATAACTGATTAGATAGTCATAAGCCTGGTTAGGTCAGTCTGATGGGAAACATGACTTTACATAAAGTAGTGATGAAATCTCATCATATCATCAGATTTTATAGTTTGTTTAATACAAAAAGTACAAAGTTAAAAAATATACAAGTGCTTAAATATATGTGCATAGACATACACATCTCTACTGAAGGTAACATGGAAGAAGATCGAGACATCCAGATTTCCAGTAAAATTTCCTCAGTGATTTAAAATTAACTCCTAGAACTGTCTGCAATTTTGGTTCTCTGATACTTTTCTTAAATGTAACAAGTAGTTTAATACACTAACCTTATCAAGATCCAGCATCCACATTTTAATGTAGCCGTCACTGGATGCAGTAACAATAACATGCTGTCCTTCTCTTTCAAAACTATAAATATCTTTTATTCTGTGAAAAGTAATAAGTTTTTATTTTATATCATGGCTGTTCACTTCAGAATGGTAAGCTGAGAGAAATTAAAGATGAATAGGCAACAGTGTAAAAAATCAGTTTGAACAGAAAACCACCAAGTGACAGGCAGGAACTTGGAACAGTGATCTGCTTTGAGTGCTGTTGTTTATATTAGGAACATTTGCCTTCGCTAAGCTTATTGGAATTCAATTCAGAATGCTTTAACACTTTAAAACATACACTATTAGACACATCAATAACATTACTGCTAATGCTTTTGTGTTTTGATGAATTAAAAGCAACATTTAGACAAATATTTGGTATTCAAACAGAGAATACCGGATCACACTCTTATTGGTGCAACTGAATAAAACTGCGGGTTTTTTTAAGCACTCTAAGGAGTCAGATTCAGTAAACACGGGTTAAACACACACACAACACACACACAAACACACACAATCACTCACAAATTTAGAACAGTAATGTTCTTAATTCTGAATGCCCTGTTGTTTTTGTAAAATGCAGAGACAGCATAGTATTTGTGCTCATACTAAATGCAAAGAAGTCTGTCCCAAATTTGGAATTTAGCACATAAATAAATTCACTTTCTATACTAAAACAAAAGCAAAATTTGCTGAACATTACAAGCCATTGAACTTTAGCGAGGACTCGGCATTGTCATAAATAAATAAATAGTAAACAAATATAGAATACCTGTTTTCATGAGCTTTAAATTCACACAGGCATTTTTGAGAGTCACAGCTGTAGAACCTAATCATTTCATCATCTCCAGCTATGGCAAGGATAGAATCCTTGGAATGGGAAAAAAGAAATGCAACAGTGGTTAATTTCATGTGTTTCAAACCAGTTAATTTCCCAACACCTTTCTTTTTTTGTACTTACTGTAATAAATCTAAGTGAAGAAATCCTCTTCTCTGTTGTAATAGTGCCAGTGACTGAAGCTGTGTCAAGTCTGTAGATATCCACTTTGTTTGTTATCACAGTCACATACTTCTCTCCATCAGGGGACCATTTAATTATGTGGGCATCTGTACAAATTGATACAGAGAATCTAAAAGTAAGAATCTTTAGAAGCTGCTAGACACAGTTTTCTACCTAGATCCAAGAAAATATTCAGTGAAAAATCAAATAAACTAGAATAAACACCTATGCTCTTAAATGTTTATTTCTGATTAATGGAATTGTGTAAAGAAAAACAAACTAAAACACATTTCTTTAAGTGTCCTGACCTCAAATTTCAAAGAAAAAAAGGATTTACTTTAGTGGTACTATGATTGTTATTAAGGACATAAGCTTACATATGCTTGACTGCATGCGTAAAAAAGACATTGTGAAAGTTTGCAAATAACTGACTTGATTAATTCAGTCAACTTTTCTTTACATGGAAAATAAAACTATCAGATTCCACTTCATTAGTGGATTTAGATTGATAAACTCACTTTGCTTCAGGTTTTTGATGAAGGCTGATCGTCCTTCAACAAGATTCCAAGTTCTGAAACACATCAACAGGTAATGGTTAAAAACAGCACAGCGAAACTGAAGTCTGATCTGCTGACATGAAGCACCCAAAGGAAGCTTTTAAGCCTCTCTATGCAATTTTTGGCCTTCTTAATGCAAGAGAAAATGATGAGTTCATATATTGCTTGCATGCTATAATGTTGAAATTGTGTTATTTATTTTCTAAACCACCATTTGCAATACAGAGCCCAAAAGGAGACCAATAGCAATTTGTGCTGTTAAAATAGCATTTTATATCTTTAAAACAGGTATCTACAGCAACATGGAGACACTCCAAGTGAAAAATCACAGTAAACAAAACCTGGCACTTTTCAGAAGTTTAAGCAAATTGTGTTCCAAAATGCAAACATATTTATACATTTAGATCTCTGACTTGTAAAGAGTCAGAATTCACAAGAAGGTATGAACAGCAGGAATTATTCTTAAGAGACTTTAAAATATTGCACAAACCAGTGGAATTTTGAACCATTTGATAACAAATTTGTTTATCAGTGTTGCATGGCCTAGTCCCAACACAGAACTGTTTCTTATGACACCTTATTAAGAGCTACTGAATTATGATTCTCAGCATTCCTTCATCAATTTGGACTCACCTTAATGTTTTATCAGTTCCGACTGACAGAGCTAATTTCCCAGAAGGATGAATAGAAAGAGATGTCACGTGTCCCCTGATAAAAACAAAACATTAGTCACATCTATTATTTATATGGAAAATAGACATGAAAACATATGTGAATATGAAGATTTAAGAAACTCACTTATGCGCCTTAATGGACTTCAGACATTCCCATCTCTTTGTGTTCCAGATACAAATGAGTCCATCCTCAGCCCCACTCAGTAGATGTGCAGTACCATAGAACTCCAAACAAGTTATTGTGCCTAGAAATACAATTAACAATGACGTACACACCGAACAGTTATTGCACAAATTAACAGAGAATGTACAGCTTAACAGAACAGCTTATTCCATCAAGATATGCCAGCTGCTACCCTACCTTTGGGAAAATCTAAATTAATTTCTAAGTATTTCTTAAAAAAAGCCCTCAAACTTCCTTGCTGTATTCAATCCCTGATGTGCTCTATTCATCCTTTACCCAAACATGTCTGAACTCCACCTGGTCTGTTTTCTGACACAGCAGTACTCAAACTCTGTGGCACAGATGACAGAGAGCTTCTATCAGTGATAAGAATGCTCCCATGTCAAAGCCCTGCTCCTGACACACAGCTGAATTTTCTGCACATGCTGTTTCCCTGTAATGACCAGATTTATTACACAGGAGTTAAATGCAAGCACCATTCTCAGCCGAGTTCCTGGATCTTTTTGGTTAATCAGGGTTGAGCAACAAATGACCCAAACAGATTTATTTGGACAGCCATTAACTGATGACTGTACCGATGATACAGACAAAGGGTGCACCCTCAGCAAGTTTGCAGATGATATCAAACTGTGTGAGTGGTGAGGGATGGGATGCCATCCAGAAGGACTTGGACAAGTTCAAGTAGTGGGCCATGGGAACCTCAGAGTTCCCCAAAGGACAGGCTGGGGGTTGGACAGATCGAGAGCAGCTCTGCTGAGGGGGACTTAGGCTTGCTGATGGATGAGAGGTTGGACATGACCCAGCAATGTGTGCTTCCAGCTCAGAAAGCTAAATGCGTCCTGGGCTGCATCAAAGGCAGCATGGGCAGCAGGGTGAGGAAGGGGATTCTGCTCCTCTGCTCTGCTCTTCTGAGATCCCGCCTGAAGCATCCAGCTCCAACAGGTCCCCAACATAAGAATGATGTGGACCTGTTGAAGCAAGTCCAGAGAGGGGCCATGAAGGTGACCAGAAAGATGGAACACCTCTCCTGTGAGTAAAGGCAGAAAGAATTGGGATTCTTCAGCTGGGAGAAGGCTGTAGGGAGACCTTATTGTAGCCTTCCAGTACCTGAAGAGGGCTTATAAGAAAGATAGGGACAAACTTTTTAGCAGGGCCTTAGCAGGGCCTGTTGCAATAGGACAAGGGGTAGTTTTAGATTAAAGAGGGTCAGTGTAGATTAGATGTAAGGAAGAAGTGTTTTTACAAGGACAGCAGGGATACACTGGAACAGTTGCCCAGAGGGGTGGTTCATACTCCCGCCTTCAAAACATTCAAGGCCAAACTGGATGGGGCTCTGTGTAACCTGATCTGGTTGAAGATGTCCCTGTTCACTGCAGTGGGGTTGGACTAGATGACCTTTAAAAGGTCCCTTCCAACCCAAACTATTCTGTGACTCTATGATGTACTTTACAGTTGTAATTCAGGCAGCACCCGCAGTGGGAAATGTACCAGGTTAACTCCTCTGGCAGCAGCAGCCTGCTCTCACAGACAAACTCTGTTTTGCGTGGCTCATGTACACTTGTGACAGGACAAGGACACTGGGAAAGACAGTAGCTGGGAGTATGCATGGTCTGGATAAACTGTCCTGATAGAAGAAAAATGGCACATAGGCCATTTGTTGGTCATAACTTCTTAACCAGTTAAAACTACAAATCATTGAAAGCAGCAGCTATATTTGTGGGCTAATACCAAAATAGTTTTTACTTTTATGTTCAAAAGCTTACCTCACACCATCACACCATCATGGCTGCAACACCACCACTATTAAGTCTTATTAAGAAACAAAATCAGTTTTCTTTTTCTGGCAAGGGCCAGTTTTTCAGCTACAATTTTTTATCATTAATGCTATTTCACAAAGGAATGCTCCCTTACCATTGTGCTGTAGCAGTGCCCCATGTTCTATCTTCTTTTTCATGTCATAGATTTGGATTGTCTCATCCCTGCTCCCAGTGACCACATATCTGTTATTCACTGCTACTGCTGATAACGAGGCAGAGTGGGCATGATGTGTAAAATCAGGGACGACTGTCCAGGACTGTAAATGAAATGCAAAACAAACAGGTCTTTCTCAAGCTTACCATAGTAAGCTTCCACTTCATTGTTCTGTAAGTTTATTTTTTAAAAGCAAAATTTGAAAAAGTATACATGTAAAAATCAGAATTACAGAATCGATTAGGTTGGAAAAGACATCTGAGATCATTAAGTCCAACCTATGACTGAACATCACCTTGGCAAGTAGACCATGGCACTGAGTGCCACATCCAGTTTTTCCCTGAACACCTCCAGGGACGGTGACTCTACCACCTCCCTGGGCAGCCCTTTCCAATGTTTAGGTACCCTTTCTGTGAAGAAATTCTTCCTAATGTCCAACCTAAACCTTCCATGCCACAGCATGAGGCCATGTTCTCTTACCCTGTCACTGGGGGAAGAGGCTGATCCTCACCTGACTTCACCCTCCTTTCAGGCAGTTGTAGAGAGTGATAAGGTCTTCCCTGAGCCTCCTTTTCGCAAAACGCAAAACACCCCCAGCTCCCTCAGCTGCTCCTAATAGGACTTGTACTCCACACCTTTCCCCAGCTCCATTGCCCTTCTCTGGACATCCTCCAGCATCTCAATGTCTTTCCTGGATTGAGGGTCCCAGAACTGAACACAGCACTCGAGGTCTGGCCTCACCAGTGCTGAGTACAAAGGGAGGAATTATACTTAGCTATAAGCATAATGGGATCTTACTGAGTTAATGTGCTGTTAGGAGATTAGTCCAAAGGATTTTAGCGTGCGAACCGCCCCTTGTAATCAGTGCTGTGCGTAGACGAAGCTGTCTGTGAGAAAGTGTCTGCACAGAGATAAATCCCAAGGGCAAGAGAGGCGGACTCTCTCGTTTTCCATCACGGCAGGCTGGAGACACGCCTTCCACCTGGCCCCAGCCCCCAGACCACGTCCCATCCATCCCCCGCGCAGCTCTCTATCCTCAGCACCGCGTCGGGAGGAGCGGCCTCGCACCGCAGCCCCGCGCACCCACGTGGCTTCCCGCAGCCCGAAGGCTCCGCAGCTCCCGGAAGGCCTTCGGGGCAGCGAGGGGGCCGAGCCTGGCGGCAGCGGCTCGAAGAGAGGCCGCCCCGCCCCCGCAACGCGCTTTAAGAGCCCCGGCGGCGCCCGGAACCGCGGCTGCGGACGGGTGACACGGTGAGTGCCGGAGTGCGCTCTCAGAGGGG
>VZRN01000714.1:126702-141246 GCA_013397935.1 Dasyornis broadbenti
GGGCTGGTAGTGGGGAAAAGGGGCGCGAACCCATCTTTTGGGAGCGAGGCGGGGTGGGATGGATTGGGAGTGTTCGGCCTTTTTCCCTTCCCGCGGGGCCCCCGCCTCCCTCAGGGCGCGCGGGGCAGGGAGGCCCCGGCGGTGCTTGGGCCGAGGCACCAGAGAACCAGCTCCTCCCCAGGGCCGGGCCCCGCCGGCTTTTATTGTATATCGTCGGGCCGGTTTTTTTTTTTTTTTTTTTATTTCTTTTTTTATGAGTAGTTTGATGATTGCAGCAGTGANAGTACAATAAGCGGGAAGCGCGGCCCCGGCGCCAGTGTGGCCGCTTGCGGAGGGCCGCGGCCGGGCGGGGCGCACTTGTGGTCGGGCCCTTCCCGTCGTGCCGAGTGGCTCGGTTAGAGAAATGCGTCACGGCTTGGGCCTGGGCTCGGCCGGGGTCACCGCGCCGGCCCCAAGAGCTCTGGGAGGCTCCCTCATCTTGGTGCCCTAACCTAGCGCCTCGTGTGAGCGAAATTAGTGCCGATGGAAGGCGGGGGTGAGGGGGTTACCCGCTACGTGAGCGGTGTTTGCACGTGGGATTCAGGCCCTGAACAGCTTCGCCCACCTTTTTGCCTACCTTTAAACGTAATAATGCAATAAACGTGGAATAAAATAAAGAGTTGCTATGCTGTGTGTGTAATCCAATTAAGGATCCGTTTGAATTCTGGAGGTTGATGCTGTCCCACTACCTAAATGAAAGCTAGCTGTGGCTGTAGGTGTAGTTAAGGCAAATTAAAAAAAAAAATTATATTAATACATGTTGTTTTAACTGCTTTTAAAATGTTTTTGTTTTCTAGTGAAAAGGTCAGGGTTGGACAGGGAGGTGTACAAAACCAGTTTTGCATCAAAGGTGGTGATAACTGACCGAGAAGCAGTCGCATCACTTGCCTCCTGATAGCCTCTTGCAACAAGAGCTTTGTGTCGTGCGTGCCATCTTCCTTTAGGTCTGCACGAGTGAAAAGTGGTAAGTTTAGAAAAAGTTATTGCGCAGCTGTGAATTCAAAAATCAGTATTTCACTGTTGAGAGTAAGGAGGCGTTTATGGTTCTTTTTATGAAAAACTAATGTTAGAGGAACAATGTTATGTGGATATTTGCGTTATTAATGACCACCTTTAACAGGAAGAAGTTGCTGCTAATTTTTTATAATGAATGCAATTACTTTCCGTGAGCACATGCTCAGTTTAGCATATGCTAACCTTACCAGCATATGCCTGTGTTTTAAGAGCTTGTTTGTACTTGACTTTTCTCTTGGCTTCAGAATGGTTGTGGGGATGAATAGTTATTCTGAATAGCACCATGCATGGATGCTCTAATTATGGTTTATGGCTATCCTGTGTCAAGTTAGCCAAATCCATTTTCAGAAGTAGTGTTCTGAACTGCCCCGCTGTGCAGGCAAGCCTTTAAGGCATTGTAGATGCTCTGTGTTCATTGCATTATGTGGTTGTGGATTTGATCAACCGAGATGTAAAATGTAACATAAATTCTTGCATGGAAATGGGAGTTACAACTTCAGCAGTTAAGTATCTGCATAGAAGGAGTAACACCAGATATAAAAAGTAGTAGTGAAGGAACACCTGTGTGTGAAAGTAAATGCAGAGTATTTTGCAAATGAAAGTGATTTGTGCACTGATTTGTATTTGTTGGATGACTACGGGTAAAAGCATAAAGAAAGGATATTGGAATCAACAAAGATACGTACCTCTTCAGGAAAGTTTGTCTACTGGTTTAATGATGGCAGTAAAAGGCTATTTGCTGTTAACTTGATGGTAATGAGTGAAATGTGCATGTGGAAAAGGTGCAGAGAAAGATAATGTTTGCTTGTACTGTGCCCTCATCCTGTTTATATTTCTCCTATTCTTTAGCGGATAGGAAGTACCATGTCTTGTTATCAGCTGCATAGTTTGTGGTACAAATAAATTAATTTAAAATTTGGCTGAAAGGGGAAGAAACCTGGGGGGTTGTACAAAACATACTGAAGCCTATATGTTTGTTGCCTTAATCTTAACTATTTTACAGCCTTCTGAATTACTAGGTATGTATGTAGGCATTTCAGAATCAAGGGTAAGGTACAGGTGACTCAAAAGATCTCTAAAATACTCTAGTGTGTTGAACAGTGGGAAAACTTGGTGGTCTTAAAGTTTAGGAGAGTGAAGATTACTGCTAATAATAATCCTATTGGTCATATATCCTTTTTATTTTCATTGTTTTAGCAGTGACAATTCAGAACTTAAAAAATTAAGTTCTGAATTAATAACATTTAAAGTACATGGTGATGTGAATACATTTGGAAGTAATTAATCATGGGGATAAAATCCTTCATCTTTTTTTCTCCCACTTTTTTTTTCAGCTGAAGGAGTGCAAATAAGCTGAACCTGTGCAGCCATCCTATTTGAGAAAGACAAAAGACAGTTTGAACCATGGCAAGCCAGGTAAGATCATTTAGTCAGAAATACAGGCTTGCAGTGCCTAAATGGATTCCAGAACCATACTCAGAATTCCTAATAAATGTAAAGCTGAAATAGCTAGCTTGCTCTGAGTTGGGTTTTCTTTTAGTCCTGTGATTTCTTCTGGCATTGTGGTAATTGGTGGCTATTCTCAGGACACTTAACTTGGTCAACTCAAGCAGGTTGGGGGTTGCTACATTAAGCTTTGCAGTTTGGATTATTTGAGCGCAAGGTCTTCTGAAGGATCTTGTGTATAACACCCTCTATGTAAGATACATGTGGAGGTGTTATAGAGGAAGAACATTAAAGCCTGCGTAAGTAATTGCTGTGGAACATCATTCTTATTTTTGGAAGTCCTTGTTCTTCAGAATGTTAAAGTGAGGAAGGCAACTTGTGTTAATATGGCTGTTTCCTCTCTTCTTTTGTGTAGTTGCCCCAGTCACTTCCTTTTTGAGCTGTGGTTTTTGGGGTTTTAGGTTTTTTTCCTTTTTTCCTTTTTTTTTTCTTAAGAGGCACTTTTTATGTCTCTTTTTTCCTGGCCTTGCGTCTGGGTTCAAGTTTTCCCTCAGCCAAGCTAATGCCTGTTCCTGGTCTGCTTTCTCCTTACATTCCATTAATTGGCCTCTTGTCATTGTTCCTGGCCTGGGAGACTGACTCACTGCTGGGTAGTGAGGACAGGCATCTCACAGAAGAAGAATTCTTAGGTGAGGGGAGATAGATAGGGACAGTGGAGATCCCTTCTAGGCAAGAGTGACAATTTCCCTGCCTTGTCATCTCTCACATTGTGCTGCGGCGGGGGTTTTTTGCATCCTGGAGCTCAAGCGGAACACAGTCCAGTCCTGAAGCTAATTAACATTTAGGATTGGCCAGCATCGAAGGGCTATCTGGTTTCTCCCTAATTCCCAGAGGAAGCTGTCAATCCTTTAGCCAGCTTGACAAGTCAGGGGAATATGGCTGTTCATACAATCCTTTGGCTCTGTTATTTTTGCCAGGCGTTTTCCCCAGAGGCTGCTTTCCCTCATGGGAGGCGGAGGGAGAAATGGGACCCCAGGCTTCTTTCAAGGGCAAGGTGAATATGGGGAAATCACCTGTGGTGATGGGGAGTGGGAGGGAGGAATGTAAATGAGGCTAAATACTATAAAGGTGATTTTTTTCTCCCTACAGGACTTGATGGCAAAAAAAAGAGAATGTCTCCAGGCCTACAGCTGGTGGAGAACACCACAGAAGAAACGGAAGAAAAAGAACAAAATAAAACCAGGAAGAATAGAGTTTGTCCCTAGTAGTACTAATACAACCAGGTAAAGACCTTTAGAAAGGAGAAGCTCTGACCCCTTCCTTACCTGTTTAAGTTGTTAATGACCAGTGAATGCCATCAATTGTTTTTAAAATCCTGAAATGGCACACCTGATGCCTATACACTAAGTATTGCTTATGGAATTGTATTGCCAATTGAATGATTTTTTTCCTGTTGTCTCTCATAATTGCTTGAGACATGGTGTCAAAATAATCTTTTGAATTATGGCTGTAACTTAGTATTTTTTCTTGGTATTTTTGTGTGTCATGCACTTCAGATGACAAATACTACATTTTAAAACTGACTTTTAAAAAGATTCTTTATAAATTTGGGTCTTTGAAATGGTTTCTCTTGCAAAAGTGGTAGAATAGACTTAGAAAGTAAGAACTTTTTGGAGTGATGGCAATGCAGTTCTGTACACTGCTCAGCAGAGTTTTGCAGTTAACACTCTCTTCATATTTTGACATCTTATTTGTCCAGTAGTAACTACTTGCTTGTTTGTTAGATACTGTAATACTGAAAGGAACTGTGTTATTCTCAGACTTAACGATGGTTCTCTTACCTTTTTAAAGACCGGATTATTCGATATTTGTTGGGGAGCTTACTCCAGAAGTGGATGATTTCCAACTCTATGACTACTTCCTAAAGAGGTATCCCTCATGTATTGACTGCAAAATAGCAACAGACCTGCTGGGATATTCCAGGTAATGCCTGTGAAAATGTGTTAATGCTGTCAGTATGTTTGCTTCTAGAAGTAATGTGTAAGAACTTGCATTTGAACTCGTTCTGCATTTTCTTCAGAGGCAGGAAGAGAGAGATTAGTCTCTGGCATTATTTTTCAACAACATAGATACATGTGATTCTAAAACTTTATGGTTAGTTTTAGCAGTTAATGTGATTTAAGTTAATGTGATAAGCTTTAATTTAGCCAAATGCGTATCTGCGTGAAAGCAGTTAGATTGTGGGAGAAGGGAGAGCTCTGCGTGGACTGCTGTGCTTACCTGCAGCACTGTGTCCACTTAGTTATCCTCAGTACTGAGGACAAAATAATTCCCTTTTTACATGTGGAAGAGAAGTGTAATGCCTAGCAAGTCTTAGGGGGTTGGGAGACAGAACTTTTAATATTAGAAAATAATGCTTAGTAGAAGTTAACACTGGCCAGGGAGTGAGTCAAGTAGGGATAAGTGAGTTTGCTGTTCAGAAAACACTCACTGTAATGGACTAATTCAAGAAACTTGGGGGGGAAAAAAAGGAAATCTGAGAGAGCAAAAATAAAAAGAATGTTAGAGCTGTACAGCAGTAGGAATGGGTTAATACTGGTAAATTAACTGCTGTAAGTGCGGAAATACGGAATCTGTTTACTTACACAGATGGCAGTTAACATGTATTGTTTTGCTGGCTTTCAGCAAGTTGCATCTTAATGCTATCAAAAAAAGCTCTTTGCTTCTGGCCTAAGTTTTTGATTTCGCAAAAGCATCTTCTGTGCATGTGCACATGCCAGAGAGGTTGCTGAGGTAATAGAAGCTATAGTAGCTACTACTTTCTGTTTTCATGAAGACAGAAATTGAATTCATTAGCTTTGTAATTGTTATGAATATTAGAATTTGTTTTCTCCCTTTTGAAAATTGTAGAGGGTATGCCTTTGTCAGATTTGGTGAGCAAGGTGATCAGATGAGGGCACTGCAAGACTGCCAGAATGCACCAGGTCTGGGGGGAAAACGAATCCGGCTGAGCATAGGAATTTCTAAAAGGTAACAAATGAGTTGTGCATTGATACAGTAATTCTAAATAATCGGATTCTTTTAGTTCTGCCTTTGTAAAGTCTGTGGCCCTTGCTATAATTGCTATACACATGATGCAAAACCAAAATCACAGAAGCATTATGTTTTGACTACCTGGATTCATCAGCCTCTTTGAGGATTGCAGGGGAAATCCAACTCTGAAGTCTAGGCAGATTGTGTAACTTCAGCTTAGCTGCTGTTGTTGACCAGCCTTAATTCTTACAGTAGTGAAGCTGAATGTAAGTATTTCATGTTTGGGCCTGAAGAAGGTAGAAGGGACAGCAAGTGTTTGTTTTTATGCTAGGAAGCTTTTCTTCTAGATCTTTCACCTTGGTTTAGACAAGGTAGCACATTGCTGTTTTTAAAATAGGCTGGCAGAGGAAGGAACCCTTTAGTAGGAAAATACAGACTGTAGAGGGGAAGAAGCCAAAGGAGATGTTGCTTGAACAGTTTGTTTAGAATACTACTCTTTACTTCTCAAGTGATTATGGCAGCAGGAAATTTAAAGTTGATTGAGTTTGAGAGGCTTCTTTTTCTGCGAGCTCAGTTCTCTCAGTCAGTTATTTAAGACGATTCAGTTAGAGACTTAATACCAAATTTGATAAGCTTTGTTCTAGAATACATACAAAAATGGAACTTTCTATAAAACAATTTCAGTATATGTTCATGAGGTTAGCTGGTGTGTTCTGTTAGAAGGCTAAAAATAACAGCTCCTGCTTCTCTTCCCTGGATAATTTTGCCAATGTTGTCTTATTGCTTTGGAACAGAAATGCCCTTACCCAAGAGAGCACTGTCCAGATTTGCTTTGACTAACTTGCTTCAAAAATGAGGTCCCAAGAAAGCTTTCCTCACTTCTGCTATCCAGAAGAATGTCAGTGGTATTTTTAGATTTGTCTTTTCTACAGAGGTGGATATAGGAGAGAAATTGAAAGCAGAAGACTGAAACATTATGTAGTCATTTGTTTAGGACCCACTAATAAGATATTAAAATACCTATTTATTAGAATGTATGTGAAGCTTTACAGTAATGAAGCAAAAATGTAATGTGGATACTGAAATACCACAGATGTATACCTGACTCTGAATGGCTGAGAACTATGTTCTCACAGCATCCAAATAATCCAGCCATCAGAGTAGTTTGTCATTAAGTGACTTATATTGGAAACTATTTCTGAGCTGCTTCAGTGTTCTTGGCAAAAAGCTCTGATCTGAATTTTCCACAGTGATGTGGAGATAGAGAAATTGGATTCTACCAACACAGGAGGTCTGATTCTATGTTATCAGTGAGAAAATGTCTAAGCATAGGGGCTTTCTTGGCATGTGCAGCTGATTTATCCCAATGTTTTTTATGTAGTGTATCTCTGTTTTAGTACAGACTATTCTTGTTCAGTAATACTTGTCATTAGTCAGCTTAAAGTTGTCCCTGAGAAAAATCTGCTCAGGAGAGGGAAAGCAGTGAAAACTAATCACCTGGCCTAATCATTTGGTCTTAAGAACTAATGAGTTTTGTAATTTTCCTGCTGCTTTGGCTTCATTCTGGATAATGGCAGTGCTGACTTCACCTGACAGCTGTGCTTTGGCAAAATTGAGAAGGTGAAGGTAGACATAAAGGTAAATTGACAGGTGGTGTCAGATGTACCTCTGAGACAGATAATGACTTTACTCCTTATTTCTGGAAATAACAAGACTTAGTATTAATGAAACAAAAGATGAAAGGACTAATTAAGACTTTAAATGTTTAAAGTGTCTTTAAAGCAGCAGGGCTTGATAAAGGTCTCTGATCTTAATAAATAATTTTTTAATCAGCTGCTTGCTTTTACGGATACCAAAGGTACACAAACTGAATACAGATAAATTGCAGATAAATGTAACTTGAGCTAATCCACAGAAATAATTACTTTTGGCATTGGCGAAGGTGAGAGCATTTGCTGCTGTATAAATATGAGGTATTGTGCTGTGACTTAAAATTTTGGCAACTATTTAGAAAAGCTTCTTTGTCAATTTGCGAGTGTGTAAAATTGTTTAACTTCAGCACTGGGTTTACAGTTTTTTATTCCCAGACTCTTAACTGTATATAACTTCTCATGTTTCAGACTGAAAGCAGAATTCCAGCGGTACCAGTCATACAACTATAATGATTATTACCAAGATTATCAGAACTACTACTCACAGTGGAATTACGATCCTTATGCTGACTACAACTACAGCTCCTATACTCCCTATGATAGCATGCAAGCTGTTGGAGACTGCACTTTAGGAGATGCTGTTATGGCTCCAGCTGTTTTTGAGGTAAAGATACTACACAGTTAATGAAAAAAAAGATAACAAGTTGCATGAGTTGTGTAAAACAGAGCAAAAAAGTCCTAAAACTGAAATTATGCATTCAGATAGGTGTGACGGTTATATTCAGCATTTTTAAGTGCTTTAATGCCTGTGTAGAATTAGATATTTATACAATATTATTTCTTCATGTATGTTAAATAACAGTTCTGACAGCTAAATTTTGTGATCTTTCTCTCATCCTGTTTTTCTGATGTGCTTTGCTTAAAGCAAAATAAAGAATTGTTGTGAGATGATTATATCAAGATCAGCCAGTTGATCAATTACAACTTCGTAAAGTGCCTTCCAAGCAGAACTATGCTATGGTTTTCTTAAAAAAAACAAAACCAAAACACCTAAACAAACTAACAAAACAAACAGAAAACCTAAACCCAAACTGTTAGAAAGCAACATACATCCCACAAAAAACCTGTTCCCAACAAATACCACCTAGTGCTGTTATTTTATAGTTACTGGACGAGGGAATGATTTGGGAGGGAGCATAAAATTATTTTGGATTTGTCATGCTTTCTGAAACTGACTATTGATTAAACTTTTTTTTTTAGGAAGCTTCAGCTATGACTGAAATCAATGATGACCTATTAACTGAAGGTAATGATAATTCTATCACTGCAGCTTGAATTTAGCTATGCTTCTGCCCTTTAACAATACAAGCCAGTGACTGTTGGATAAAGAATGGGTTATAGCTAAGATGAAGTACTATTTTAAAGCTAATAGTGTATACCATGTCAAGTAGAATGGGACACTATCAACAACTCTTTGCAGTAGGCTTCTTGTAACCTTGTCTTCATTCTCCTTCCAAAAGGAGAATGGTGTATTGGAGAATTTACTTTATCTTTGTATTGATTCTGCTAAGAGTATTACATATTAAACCCATTAGTAGAGACATCTTGTAATATTGTTCAGAAGTTTTAATTATCCCTAAATCTCTGCTCCATGTGGAAATACCAGTATAGTCCTAGCATTCTAATACACAAATTCCTAAAGAAGCTGGACTTGCCAGGTTCGTTAAAATTCTAGGTGAATAAACTAGAATAAACTAAAAATCTTGCTAGACTTATTATTAAATCTATTAAGTCATTAAATTTAGCTAAAGTACACTTTACTAGGCACTTCAGGTTTTTGTGTGCAAGTGTCCCAAGATCTGACACTTGTACTTACCAGGCTTTTATTTTCAGATCCACAGCTGTACTTGGATGTTGATGAAATGAACAGACAATTTATGGAGACAAGTGAAGAACTCTATGATGCCCTCATGAATTGTCACTGGCAACCTCTGGATACGGTCACTTCTGACATCCCCTCTGCTATTTAAGTGTCTTATATAGCATGACCGTTAAGACCAAGGTGCTAAAATTACATTTCTTCTACATTACTCTAGATCATAAGTTTTAAAGCACAATGATAGGTTGGGGTTTTTTTGCTATGCTTTTGGCAGTTTCTGTAATTTCTGTTTAGTTTTGTTCATCACTTGGAGCATCTTGAAATCATGTAAATATTCTAGACATGTAAAGAGTTCAATGGGGTCTAAAGATAGACTTGCCTGTGTAAATAAAATTTTGTTTCTGCAAACTGGCCAGCAAGGGATTTTACTTACATATGCGAAACACCTCTTCTGGCTTGTGGAATTTAACTGGAGGCAGTAGGGGTATTTCACCTGTCTTTGGTATGGGCATCAGCACTACCAAGAACTAGTTCTCACATACTTCCAAGATACCTAGGCAAACTTTTAGAAGCTCTTAACATGCTTTGTCTGTACAGTTTTAACATACAGAAGGGCAAATTTTGAGTTCCTGAAGCAGCAAACATTCCAAAGACTAAGGATGACACCTACTGATAATTGATTTTTGCCCTTCTTGTTACTCTTCTCAATTGATGCTTTACAGCAAAGAAACTGGTGTAATATAATACATGTTCTTAAACATAAAAATCCTTGGGGAAAACTTTGTGGTTTAAAGGAGGAAGAATAACCCATCAGTAATTAAAGTATCCCAGTATCCTCTTCAACTATGTTGCACCCTATGCTAAACATCTGTTATTTGTTAAGTCTTCATGCTCAGATGTTGCATAGTGATGAGGTTTATAACATTTTAGTAGGATGACAGTCTTCAGTATTCAAGACAAAGGAGGTTAGGGGAGATAACAATGAAGAAAGTTCTGCTTTAAGACAGCAACTTCTGAGTGGCTTCCTCTAAACTGTTCTTATCTGAAAGGGTATAAAGTCATAGGGACAGCTAAAGCTCCTATGTATGCAAAAATGTTTACTACTTAATGCACACAATAAAATAAATTCAGTCTGGAAGTAAACACTTTTTAAAGAGAAAAAGGTAGAAATTGTCCTATAGGTAGTACATGTGAAAGCTAGTAAAGCTACTAGAGACACTTTGGTACTGCCATGTGTGTTTTGGGGGCAATCTAAACCATAATTGCTAGAATGACAGGAATAAAGTTCTGCCTTTTTTTTTCCTTTAATGGCTTAATTACTGTAAAGTGGTGGTCATAACCTGTATGCTGTTCTTAAATGGGAAACTAATACTGCATTACAGAGTGATGACTTGGCACAGCAAGTCTTTTCTACCTGCTAACCAGAATCTCCCTCTTTTCACAGTTTAATTTCAGCTAGGATTTTTTTTTTGGAAGAAGTCCTACCCATGAAATACAGATGCTCTAAATTAGAAAGGTCTTTTGGTGTGCTATAGGAACTTCATTCTTCCTCGATTTTGTGCATTGTGTACATAGGAGAGAAAACAAAGCTCCCTTATTTAGGCAGGGAGATCACTATCAGTCTTGGTATCTATTTCCCTGCTTTGGAGAGAGCTAGTCACAAAGTGGTTGAAAACTGGGATTTTGTTGGGTGAATGTTTCCCTGGTGTGAACTGGTCAGTCTTCGGAGGGTGATATTAGGGAGATTATTAATGGGAAGGTGACAGAAAGTGGAATAAATAAAGCAAAGAGAATCTGGATGGCAAAGGGAATGCTTGTTTACCTGTTTAGAATCATTTCAGGGGACTGCAGAAGGGAGGAAACTTAAGGCAGTAGATGCAGGCCCCTTGAATTTGGATGTAGGGGTTTAAACTTTCAAAACCACACTCGATTTTATGTCACTTCAGTTGTGCACAGTTGTGATGCCTGAGTGTGGTAGTACAAACCAGTCGCTAGGCAAAGGATTTTGTACCTAGCAAGCACTGTCATCACATGATGCAGGATTATAACCTAGGCAGAGACCTGGAAGCTTCCTGCTTTGAAGTGCACATCCTGCTTTGCATAGCATTACCTAATGCCATGCTTAAGTTGCAGCAAGTAATTTGTGTAAACTTTTACTTGTTTTGTCAGATGCTAAGGATGCATGTTGGCTTGGTAGAAATACTGGGGAGTATCTGCTGATTTTTTTGGCATTTGGGAGGTTGATTCATGTGTGAATTATGTCATGAGGAGGCCATGTAGCTGTGTGATTTCACTTAAATCAGCACTGTATCACTACAGCACAGAAATGTCAGAGTCTGTAGTCATATTTATGACTAATATTTATTACTCATATTTATGAGTAAAATCATTTATGCAGATTTTACATGTTAGCGAGGTCTCTACACTCTGCACTAGAGACCATTTTCAGACATGCATGCACCCTCTGTTCTGGCCTGTAAAGTACCCATATAGTGAAAATAGTGTTTATGAAATGCAGTGAAAGAGGTTGTTTGGGCCTTTAGTTCTGCAAACCTGAGAAAGTTGAGGGCAATATATTTTCTTCTAGCCAGCATACAAGAGAAGTGAGGTGAAGAAGAGAGTGTGCTGGTTGCAGCCCATGTGATACTGTTTTATATAGCTCTCTGTTTTGTCTCCTGAGCCTTTCTAGACTACCCTGCTTTCCAGTTAGGAGTGCATAAATGGGATCAAGATACTGTGTGCAGCACACATTCTTTACTGTAAAGGCATACTGAAAAAACTCTTCCGTATTAGTGTAAGCACAAATTCGGGAAAAAGTGAGTGCATCAGAAGTGTTGGCATTCATTGCTGAGACTTTCAGCTGAGGAAACTTCCAGTGCTGGTCCAACTGCCCACCTACATTAGCGAGCTTACACAAAGACCCGAACATGTACATCATACAGCTGCCTGCTCTCAGTGCTACAAAGAGCTGATTGCAGTAGGAACATTAAAAAAGAAAAGTATTGGAAGCAATGTTTTCAACACCACACTATTTCACTTTGTCTGGTTGTGTTTTGTCTGTTATACCTAGCTGAAATTTTTTAAGTCTGATGAAGGGGTTTTTTTTGAAGACTATCTAGTATTGGTTTTATAAACTCTTCATTGTACCTAGCTGTGATAGATAGTGCCTTTACCTAAAACCCACTAATTTCTTGAAGAAGAGTAATGTTTTTGTTTTCCACTTCTCTGAACAGAAAAGCTTTAGTACCATGGTTTGAGGGGCTAATGATCCTGCAGTCAGTGAACAGGGAGAAAGAAACAGGCTAAAAAATGGTGAAGACTTGAAATGGTTCAAAAAGGTTAAATGGTACTTAAGCCATGAATGTTTCTTTTTGCAGGGATGCTCTTGGACCAACAGCTTCTTTCTAGTGCTACCTCAAAGTAACTTGCAGCTATAACTCACAGGGAAGATTGATCAAATGGTGATGATCACTATCATTCTGCTGGAGATATATATATATTTGCCTTTTGTTTTGTCTCATTTTTAATGACATTTATTTAACTTCAGTGACTCACGTGAATAGATGTTGTTTGACTACATCGACAGGTATTTCTGAGTCATGAGTTTCATTAAAGGCATGTCACCATATGGAAATTGTTCTAAATAAGTAAAGTAATTAAATAAAGCAGCACTTGAATTTACAGAGCAAATGTAGTGTAGCTTCTCTTCCACGCACGTGTCAAAGGCAAATTGTGTTTACAGCTTACCTTAACACACTTAGCATGCATAAAGAGGGAAGCTTGTTTTAGATTTGTTCAGCTCCTACATGTCCGGTTCTGGAGTGATTTTAGTCAGTTCCCCACACAGGTACCATTTTAGAAGCCAGCATTGTTACTAATGAGTGTCTGTTACCAACAGGCACAGTTTACATCCCTTCGTAAATCTTGCTCTTCCCATAATCTACATACATTATGCTACTCTGCTTTCGCCTCCCCTAAGTTGGAAGCTAGCATGCTCATTGGTTCCTGGACAAAATGAGTTACAAATCCAGGCTAAAATACTGTTTTTTGTTTTGATCTTGACATGCACATTGTAGAAACACCATCATGCTAAAATTAGTCCAGCAGTTGTAGAACACCAGCAGTTTACACAAGACAAGGTGGATTTTGTAGGTGACTTCAAACATGCATGTTCCAGGATAGGGATCCTCTATCACTTCAGGTCATCCCACTGCACAGAAAATTGTATTTACAGTTGTGAGGCAGGAGAGTAAGATTGTAGTTTATGAGGAGAACAATCTGGAAAGTAATTCCACCCTGCTGGGAATTTGGTTATGGTTATCTCCTGTTGATAATGAAAATGGGACCAAGAAATTGAGGCGTTAAGTCATGTAGGAGAGCTGGGAAGACACTGATGAGGTTCAGAAAAAGCCAGTATGGAGCAGAGATGGGGCAGCACAAAATTCCCCAGTAATATTTCTTCTAAAAGCTGTTCCTCTGCTGTTGCTGCCTGTTTACATTTCTGCACACCTTCAGAATTACCCCCACACCTCTCCCAGTTCCACACACTTTCTTCAGGTGTGTGCTGGGATGAATGCTTTTATGTTTGGTGGAAGGGGCGTGTGGTGCATCATTGTTCTGTTCTGGGTAACATTTTTATTGACTTGTACATAGGGAAGGTGCTTGTGATTTTCTGCGTTGCTCCGCTCCATCGTTCCCAGGGCAGGTCAATACTGAAAATAAAATGTGAAACCATAGACTTTTCTCAACTTTACTTTCTGTAGAATAAAAACCACATTTTTTCATATTTTAACTTTGTAATAGGAATGCACTCTTTGGCTTGTTTTGAGGAAGTAAAAGCCGTACTGAGGTTTTTCCCCCTACCTGCTCTCCACATACCAACACTGAGTAATGAAAAACCCGTACCTTGCTGTTTCTCTTGCCTTACACAAACCCAATCGCTAGTGGCATCCAGTGGGAGCATCGCGCACCTCCTGGTGCCGTTTTTCTGCCGCGTTCTCCACGCTGCTCCTCGTCAGGGACAAGGGAACATCCCCCACCACACCGCTGTTGCGTGGGGGGAGCTCACCGTGGGTAAGTTGTGTCCCCGGGGCAGAGTGTCAGGAAGACAGGCCCAGGCTCTGCTCGGTGGTGCCTAACGGGCAGAAACTCATGCACAGGAAATTCCACCTAAATACGAGGAAAAAATTCTTTACTGTGCGAGTGACCGTGGACTGGAACAGGCTGCCCAGAGAGGTTGTGGGGTGGCGCTCACTGGAGAAATTCAGGAATCGTCCTGTGCCATGTACTCTGGGACGGCACTGCTTGAGCGGGAAGGGTGAACCAGAGGACTCACTGTGGTCACTTCCAACCTGACCCATTCTGTGAAACGCCGCGGGAAGAGGAAAGAGGGCGGTGGAGTCACTCGCATCGCCACCTCCAGGGCTCTCCGCGGCGCGACCCCGGCACAAACCTCCGCTCTTAGCCCTCAAGCCTGAGGTG
>VZRN01000714.1:146049-193208 GCA_013397935.1 Dasyornis broadbenti
AAAAAAAATTGACTTATTGGAGTGAGTCTGGTTGAGAGCCACCAAAATGATTATGGGGGCAGAGGCCCATAGCTGAGAGAACTGAGTGTGTCCAGATTAACTGCAGCAAATACCTAATGAGACTACAGAGAAGGTGTAGCAAGGCTCTTCTAGGAGATTCATAGCAATACAAAGAGACAATGGACTCAAGATGCAAAAATGGAAATTCTGATATCACATTAGGAAAAAATGTTTTAACTGTGAGGCTAGCCAACATGTTGGAATAACTGCCCACAGAGATATCAAAACCCAGGTGGATCATCTGTGGATGACCTACTGGTTTTGGGCGTTCTCTGAGCAGGAGGTTGTAGTAGGTGACCTCTGGGGTGCCATGCAGCCTCTCTGTGTGTGTAATTCTGTCAGAGATGCTGCAGCTGGACCACAGAGCACACACAGGCATGGTTTCAGTGTAAATGTCACTGTTACTCTAGGTTGGTAATTGTTTTGTTGGTCCATCCTCTAATTCTTCAGGATTGTCCCTCCTCTTGAGGGAGGAAATAATGGCTCCATCTCACTGTTACAGTTTTTCCAGAGTATGCTGTGAGCTTGTGTTCAAAAAGAGAGTAGCTAAGAGGCTTTTTTCTAGGCTTGCTGTTTTGCAGACCAGTTTTTTAAAATGTCTTCTGTCTTTTTAGTGGTAGGTCATGTGATATACTTTTCCATTTTTCTGCCATTAAGTTGTAAAAAATCTTGGTTTTTTTTGCTTTTTAATGTTCTATGTAATCAATTCAATATTTATGGTGCTTCACTTGGCTTAGTGCAACTCCAATATCAATGCAAGCTGGGGCATGAATAGACTGAAAGCAGCTCTGCCAAGGACTTGGGGTTGCTGATGGATGAGAAGCTGGATATGAGTTGGTGATGTGTGCTTCCAGAAAGTCAAATGTATCCTGGGCTGCATCCAAAGCAGTGTGGCCAGCAGGTTGAAGGAGGGGATTCTGCCCCTCCACTTGGGTGAGGCCCCACCTGGAGTATTGCATCTAGCTCTGGGATTTCCAGCACAGGAAGGAGATGGACGTGTTGGAGTGAGCCCAAAGATAGGCCACAGGGAGGCCTGTCTCCTGAAGACAAGCTAAGAAAGTTAGGGCTGTTTAGCCTGGAAAAGAGAAGGTTCTGGGGAGACCTTATGGTTACCTTTGAGTACCTAAATGGGACTTAGACTCCTTTAGCTGAGGGAGGGTTGATTCACATTGGATATAAGGAAGAATTTTTTAAAAAGAGGATGGAGATACTTTGGAACAGGTTGCCTGGAGGTGTGGTTGAAGCTCAGTCCCTGGGGAAATTCAAGACCAAGTTGGATGGGGCTCTGAGCAATCTGATCTACTTGAAGATGTCCCTGGTCATTACAGTGAAGTTTGGAGTAGATAACCTCTAAAGGTCCCTTCCAACCCAAAGCATTCTATGAATCTGTGCATATTGCACTTAAGTACAGGGTCTTTGGTTGAGTTTGGCTTAGTTGAGACTACTGTGGTTTTTCAACTAAACATAAGTTCATCTTTACATTCCTGTTTGCTGGGATGAAGTGTGTATGCTAACACAGGGACATCAACATGCATTGAGTCCTACAGCTGTGGATAGCACACACGCAGTCTTTGTGAATACCTGTGCCAGTAGAAAATTTCCTTTCTCCTTGCTGCGACTCTCTGATATTGTCTTGGTAGTTCTGCTCTTGGAAAGAGTTGTGTGAGAGTATCTTGGGGAGCTGGCTCACTTTGCTTTTAGTTATGATTGTATTTTGAGTCAAATTTTTTTGAAGTTGATATATCTCATGATTCCTTTCCTTATTAGAGCTCAAAGGTCTGGCGACCTCCAAGACTGAAGTAAACCAAGCAAACAGTTAAACTCTTCAGTTGCTATGTTCTTTGAGACTGGATTACAATGAGGCACTGAAGTATGTACAGTAACAAGATATTAAATTGGTGAGATTGATGTGCTTAGGCCTGAGTAGCAAGCCTCAGCCACAGCTGACTTACAAGATGAACCCTGGGCACTATGTGACTAACACCATCAGTATTATTTAGCTAAAAATAGATGACCGAGAAGCTTATGCTAGCTGTTTAACATCAAACCAACTGCTTTACAAACTTTCACATAACCTTGTGTAGTTATCTGCAAGAAATGTATCATTTTAAGAAATTTCCCAACTGACATGAACAGAGGCTTGGTTGTAGGATATTTTAGGGGAAACCCTCCCAGCCAATGCCTGGGCTCTAGCCAAGCTCTGGCCTCTGCTAGTTGGGAAGTGTGCCATCACATCCAGGTGTTTCTGTGCTAAAAAATATCATCAAGTCACTTCGACTTGCTGATTTGGGCCTATAAAAGCTGGAGCCACTTTTGGGGCGAATTTGGAGACCTCACCTATGGGTGGATGCACCGCGTAGGATTTTCCCAGTTGCTGGAAAGGGTTCTCCAGGTCCTCACTGCAAAACAGGGCTCCCCAGCGACTGTGGCTTCTGGATGATGGTAAAGTATTTAGGCAATTGGTGATGTATCTTTCTCAGTCACTCTCCTTTCTCTCATATAGTAATGATTAGGTGCATTACTTTGCTTATTTTTGCTTGTTGCTAAAGCCAAGCGTGTAGTTTTATTGAATGTATCATTTCACTTTTGTGTTGCCTTAATATTCGTAGTAAAACAAGACCATTCTTTCCATTAGTGTCTGTGGCCTTTAAATCGCTGCTGTCAGTTGGCAGAACAGACTAATATAGGTGCATTTGTAATTAAAATCATCCTAAGCTAAACAGATGAAAACAAGTTTTAAACTGATTTGACTGTATCTGTGTTTGGGAATTACTGTGATGCAACCAAATGCATATTAAGTTTTTCTCTAACAGTACGCGTGTTTGAATGTCAGCCCTTAGTATTTGTTATTAAACTTACTTTACAGAGTTGTAGAATATCTACAGATTTGTAGATGCCATTACCTTCAGTCACTAAAAAAAAAAATCTCTATGTGCAATGGCAATTTTTCATGTTGCTGGTAAGAGAACAGTGTTTGAAGATACTGGTTATCTGCTTGGGAGGTGCTCTTGGTTCTGTCAGTTGTGGTGTGGTGAAAAAATAAAGCCAAAAAGACACTGCTGCCCCTCACAACTGGAGGTTACTGCTCTCCAGCAGACATGAGGCTGCCTGGGCTTTACAGTTTCAGGTTATTATCTTAAAATGTCAAAGAGTGTAACAATACCCATTGCTGCTGCAGCTAAAGCAACTGTGTCCAAGGCTCATTGTTTTGGTTTCTCTTAGGCACCAATTCTTACATTTTAAAATCTAGTCAGGAAGTGTATGCACCAGGGTTAAATGTGTCCAATTTAAAGTAATTGCAGGTTGTGCTGGTTTAGATATTTTGTGAGGCTTAACTTTTATATGCTGCACAATGTCTGTATATGATACTTTAAAAATATCAGGAAGGCTTTGAGTTCTGCTGAAGTACCAAATTATCACAGAGAATAACTAAATGTGATTATCTGGTTATTTGATTCTAATTTATAATTCAGATTTGTGAATTACATAACATATTGAATGTGCAACAGGATTGGCTGTACATTTTGCAAAATGACTAGCATGTGGTATTGTCAACTCAGTTTGTAGATCAGCTTGGACAGAAAATGTATTTCAGAGGGAGCATGTGAATACTTTGCTGTCTTTTGCTAATACTGCATTATATTTAAAAATTTAATTTCAGTCTTCTGGTTTGAAGATTGTGTTTTCTGAAGTACCAAAAGTGAGACTTTGTAGCATAAGTACTTAATTTTGTGAAATATGCTTCAAACCTTCAAGCCTTGTCCTCACTAGGAAGCCCTGGACACAGGGATGGACATCAGCAAGCTGTAAGTTAACCGCAGATGACATTTAACTGTTGTTTCAGGAGTTGTTGCAGAATTTGGGCTGCCCGTGTTTGTGTTTTAAATACATAGTATGTCCGCACCACTATGTGCCATAGATAAGCCTGTGATACCATGTTTCGTTTGTGAGTGCTTTTAGGCAAAATGATGTTGAAAATGTTTAATTCTTTGCTGGGAGCCTAGTACATTATAGAAGGTAGCAAATTTGTAGTATGGGGTACGATGCGTTGATAGCCTTGTATGCATAAACTTCTTGGCTGTAAATGCAGGAAAGAGAAAGAGTTTGCCAATATCAGTTTGGTGATGTTGAAATACTGTAATGAATTGGGTCTTACTGTATATAGAGCACCTACAAAATAAGATAAACAATTTTATACCTAAATTGTGCATTTAAATCCTAAATATAAAATGTGTGTTATACTTTGCTAAATCTGTTAGCTTGTGGTAATGGCCTCGTAAAGACCGTCTGATGCCATGGCAAATGAACTTTTGGATCATTCTAGTTTTAAACTTCTTGTCCATGTGGTAATGTCAGAAATAAAGAACAGTAAAAATAGGAAGTTTATACTAGAGAGTTTCCTTATAGGGAAGATAATCTGAACAGCATTTCAATTGTGTTACTCTAGATACTGCCTGTGAAATTTAGCTGAAGACACACTGTGGCAGCTAAGTTGCGGCAGTCTTTCAGTATAAAAATATTAACTACTTGGAGTTCCTTCTTAAATTGGGAAAGAAAGAACTTTAAAATTGCTTGTAAAGTTGTAAGTGAAAGTAGTCTTATGAATCTTAAACTTTTTGGTTTTGATGCTGATAGATTTCCATCTCAAAGTGTAATACTGAATGTAATTTACAGTGCCCATTGCTGATTGCTGCAGAGGGTTAACTAGTGCTTAATGTAGTGCTTCCTTAAAGGGAGGAAGAAAGGTACTTGTACTTTGTGGTGCCTTTTATAATGTTGTCACTGTGTCAACTGAAGGTGTGGACAAAACTTGAGATAAAACTATTCAGTGTCACAAGGATTTAACCTAGTGGCTTAGGCACTGATTTATCTCTCAGAGCACACACTGGTGATTTGCTCTCAGTTGTAAGTGATAATGATGTGTACAGATGTGCAAACACTGCCAGAAAATACTTGAATTTCCCTGGAATGTTTATTCTAACGCTAACTATACTAAGGAAAATAAGGCTCACTTCAGGCAATAATAAAGAAATACACTGGCATCTGGTAATATAGTCCCTTCTTCATAACTTTCAGAAATAAATCTGCACTAATCCACTTGCCTTAAATAAAATTGTTATTTTTCAAATGTTACATAATTAATGACATTCCTGAAACATACTGTTCATATTAAGTCATAAGTTTTATTGTCTTTTTTCTAAATGAATTATCAAACTCTGCTGTCGTACATCCAAATAGAAGCCACTCCCTAAATAGCAAAAGCAGAGTTAGTCTAAGCCAGTCTAAGTCTGCTGCTGCAAGAGACAAACATGTCATGTTTCCATTTCTATTCCTGCTTCCTGCTCTCCTTCGTGAGCATCTATGCAGGCGCATGGCAAGCTGCTCCAGCAGCCTGATGCCCCTTAGGGGTAGTCCTCACCATCACAGTCTATAGACGGATTTTTGGTTGGATCTATTTAATAGAGCCTTGCTACAGTTTGTCATTTGATTGCTTATATGTGCTAATGGTAGCATAAGGGAAGGGAAGAGTGAGTTGAAGAGGAGAAAGGGACAGCGTCTCTAATGACAGTATGGACACAGGGTGGTTGAAAGAAGGGAGAAGTTTTGTTTCATGTTCCTCTGGTCCTGGCCAGATCTGGTGCACTGAGCCAGTTTAACTCATTAGCCCAGTAGAGAATAACATACTTTTTGCCAGATTAATGAATTCAGCTAGTATGGAGAGTAGCCTGCTGTGTGCCAGAGCTGGCATAAGCTTACTGTGGGGGATGGAGAGCAAGAAAATTCCTTCTTGGTGTTTGGAAGTGTTTTGGTTGATCTGCTCTATACCAGTGAATTTCACCATGAGGGGCAGGTTTTCCTTTTGAGGACTTAATGATTCATATGTTTTAATAACTTTAACTTTGAAATTGGAAGCAAGGAAGTCTCTGAGAAGCAAGAAATGGATGCTTTTCCACAGTAAAGTGGAAATTAACTTTTTATCCAGTTGTGTATTTTGCATCTCTAACAAATTTCTGTGAGTGTTACATAGTTTATATATGGTTTTTTTCATACTTAAACCTCCTGGACTGAAATCAACTCAGTTACAAAAAGGATGTTTTCGAGTAATGTGTCATTGCCGAGTACTCAGGCCAGCACTTTCCCCACCCTATACTATGTGAAAGACCCTTATGAGCTGGAAAAATTGTCCTATTCTGTAAATATTTTGGGGCAAGAAATAGCGTTCTTTTAAGTTTAGAATTCAAATTGTGACCATAAACTACTGTTTTTTCTTTCTTTATATAAATCCTTTGAAGATATGGTATTTTAAAGTAATAAATTGTGACACCTGTTTGTTTACTTATATTTCTGTCTACATATCTTTTGCTTAGTGTTGCAGCTAGCATGGGTTTATGAAAGGCAGGTCCTGCTTGACCAATCTGATCTCCTTCTGTGATAGTTACCCACTTGGTGGATGAGGAAAAGGCTGTTAATGTTGGATGTCATCTACCTGGAATTTAGTAAAGCCTTTGACGCCATTTCCCATGGCATTCTCCTGGAGAAACTGGCTTCTTGTGGTGTGAAGGGGTGTGATCTTTGCTGAGTAAAAAAACTGTCTGCATGGCTGGGCCCAGAGAGTGCTGGTGAATGGAGTCACATCCAGCTGGTGGTCAGTCACAAATGATGTTCGCCAGGGTTCAGTATTGGGGCCAGTCCTGTTCAACATCTTCATCAATGACCTCAAGAAGAGGATCAGTTAAACCCTAAGCCATTTTGCATATGACACCAAGCTGGGCAGGAATGTTGATCTGCTGGAGGACAGGAAAAGTCTAGAGAGGGATCTGGAAAGGCTGGGTAGATGGGCCAAAGCCAATTGTATGAGGTTCAATAAGATGAAGTGCTGAGCCCTGAACCTGGGTCACAACATCCTCCTGCAGTGCTATAGGCTAGGGTATGGGTGGCTGGAAAGCTGCCTGGAGGAAAAGGACCTGGTAATGCTGGTCAACAACAGCTGAACAGGATCCTGTGTGTACCGAGGTGGCCAGGAAGGCCAATGGCATCCTGGCCTGGATCAGCAATAGTGTGGCCAGCAGGACCAGGGCAATGATTGTCCCCCTGGTCTTGGCACTGGTGAGTGTTCAGATTGTGTTCAGATTTCTGTTCAGATTTGGGCTGCTCACTACAAGGAAGACAGGTGCTGCAGTGTGTCCAGAGAATGGCAACAGAGCTGGCACTTGAGGACGTGGTTTAATGGTGAACATGATGGTAGTGCTGGCTTAACAGTTGGATTTGATCCTCCTGAAGGTGTTTTCCAACTTTAATGATTATATGATCTTGTGAAAAGAGGGCTTTGGATGCTCTGGGGAAGGATTTGAGTCTTCAAGACAGGGCTTTGGGCCCTGCAGATGGGCTTTTGGAGATGAGAAGGAGGGTTTGAACCCTGAGGTTGGGTTTTTTTGGGTTATGTGCCCTCAGAGGATGCTTCAATACCACGAGCTAAGGCCTTCCCGCCTAGAAATAGGTCTTTGGAGGCATAGAGGTAGGCTTTTAAAGCCCATTAGATTGAAGGCTGAATCCTAAATAGGAGGCTTTGATTCCTGAGAAGGAGGCTTTGGAAAGCTCTGGTTTTGGCCTGAAGATGTGCCTTTCTGTAAAAAAGACTTTGAATTCTGTAAATGAGGCTTTGGACCTTCCAAATCAGACTTGGGCCCTTCAAAATAATGCCCTGGGCCCTTCAGATGAGTCTTGGGATCTAAGGAGCAGGGCTTGGAACTTAGAAATGAGTGTTTGTGCCCAGACAAGAAGGGTTTGGACTCTTGGGTAACAGTTGGTCGCAATGATCTAGGAGGTCTTTTCCAACCTAAATAGTTCAGTGATTCCGTGATGTCAAGCCATGTGCCTTGGAGTAGCTGTTACTGTAGTTACTGTTGCTATAATGTTTATATACATAGACTTAGGCCTAGCAGAGCTGCAGATATTTGAGATGGTGCACAGATTTTGTAAAACTGTTGTAAATACCTATTCATCAGCTACTGGGTCTTCTAGTAGATTTTCATTTTGTTCAGCTTTTCTGCTGATATTTTTTGGGATAAGTGTATTTGAGGTGCGAAGATAGCAATTGGTATTGACAGCAACTCAGACCGCTGAAATCAGTCAGTTAAGGAGTAAAACACGTTCACTGAATAAAACACTGCAGTCACACAGTTGGGGTTGCCTTACTGCATCTTCTGCCCTTCCATGATAGTAAGTTTGGTACCTGAGTGGCATGTAGAAATGAGAAGTTATGAACAGTAAAGATGCATGCCAGCTCCACTTTCTCTGCTCCCAACCCAAGACTGGGAACTAGAACAGTTTTTGTGCAGTAGCATTTTCAGAGTAGTTGTAGTGAATGAAGGTATTTTGGAAGGGGCTGGTTCATAATCATGGCATGAGAAGATTGGGATCTGAGCAGTTTGCTGGAGAATAAGCCTACTAGAGTTGTCTTTTGTTGTGTCATTTGTATTTCATCTCAGAAGATCTGTTGGCAGCAGTGAGATGTGCAGTATCCTTGTCAGCCTTCTAGAAGGGTTCGTGATTCCTGTGTGTGGGGAGATGGGATGGACAAAGTGCAGAGCTGGTGACACAAGAGTAGTAGAGGGAGAGTGCTCTGCTGCTGATAGGGTTGGCTTGTGTTGCATGTGCAGAGAGTGGGAAAGGGTGTTCAAAAGCTTGTGCTGAAGTTGAAGAATAAGAAAACTACCAGTTAGGGTGAGATTAAAGTGCCATCTTTAAAGGCAGTTGTAAGGCATGACATTTTGTTGAATTGTTCTGGCAATAATGAGTATGCATGTTCAAATGTGTAGTTGGTCAGTAATACCCTAGCTGTCTTGACTTGATCAGCAATCCAACCACAGAGCTTTACTGATTGGCTTTCAGCTCTGGTGGGCAGGTAAGAGATGATGAAAAGAAATTTTTTTTGTCTGTTTGTATTTGAATAGGCATACCTGGGGCATGTAGTGTACTTTTAGGTGGTTGTTCATTTAACAGGATCTGTGTTTGATGATGGCTCATTCATAATGCTTGCGTAGTTCTTTCACAGTGCCTTTAATATATTTTTCAGACAGAAAATGTAGGTGCCTTTACCTGTATTTTGCTTTGTCTTGCTTTGTCACTAAGGCAGCATTTTTCTGGAGTATAAAACTATGCTTCTTGTCTACCACTGTGCCTAAGCCGGATGGAGCAGGCCATTAGTGCTTGGTGCAGTACAGCTGTGCTGAGTGAGTTCCAGCTCTTGGGTTGGTTTGGGAAGTGACCCCATGTTACCCAGCTCGGAATGCTGATTATGCAGAGAACACTAGCAAGGCTGCCGTTTGCAAAAAAGGGTCAAACCAGACTGGTGTCAGATATGGATGGTAAAATGTCATCTTGGTTAATTACTAGTCTAGCTGCATTCTCCAGTTACTCATTTGGATTACTAACAATTGGGTGTTTACTCTTCTGGATGCCTATGACTTCTTCCATCTTGAGTCTCAGGTAACTTGCAGGCCTGGGAGGATTTCCTCAGTAAGAGAATCATACTGGCACCTGTTTTATGGCCAGTAATGTCTTATTCTCTAACGGAGAGGAGCTCTAGCAATAGTGAATGTAGTAATGCCTAGCTTTTTGGAAAGAGCATTGCCTTGGATACAGTTTGTATCCTGACCATTTGCTTATTTTGGCAAATTTTGACTCCTCTACGCAGCAAAATATTCACTCCCCTAAAAGGGGACAGTGTGTCATAAGTAAAGGTGAAAATGAAGAGCTGGGAACAGAGTACAGACTGCCTCTTTGCTGGTGCTGTGCACTGAACTGCTTGTGAGCTCTGGTGTTGCACACAGTGGTTTTTGTTGTTGGAAAGCTGAAGCTTAGTATTTATGTAGAGCAGCAGCAACACCCTGAGCATGGCATATTAGTGTGTATCTTAGTGTGGTAATTGTGATGTGTTTTTTATGCTGTATTCTCTCTGGTTTAAGCTGTCCCTGGATAGTTACTCTTTGTGCAAGTAAAAGATTAAATTATTGTTCATTATGAAAAATGTCAAATTGTAAATTAAGATGACTTTCTTTCTGTGAAAAGACTTTTGTTTTCTACCTTTCCTTTCTCCTCTTTGCCATCCCCTCTCCTAACTCCAGATTCAAGTGTGTCCTGTAAGCTGGTGTTTGTGTTACTCTGTATGAAAGATGTGAATGACAGATAATGGGCTTCTTCTTTCAGGTGTGCTGATTTTTTAAAGAAAGTTGAATATAAGAGAGTTCTTGTTTCAGGGTTGTTTACTAGACTAACTACTACATGTTCAAAGAATATTCTCAATTTTCTACATATGAATAATAATTTTTAGAAAATTTGATTGCCTAAACCCAGAAAAATATCAAAGTACCTTGATGTATATATTAGTAACTGGCAGTGAAGTTCAACAAAAATCTGCTTAAACACTTGCTGCTTTTCAGTTTCCAAAAGTGTTGAAATTGTGGAGGTAGCTTTGCCGCTTGCTTCCAGCTTGCAGAGGTTAGCAACTGGTTCTGTGGCTGCAGTTAGTGTAAGAGAGGCAGCTCCATGTTGCAAGCAGTCTTCTGCACAGGGTTGAGATTTGACTGGAAGATGTGTTGAAATTTTGAGAACATGATGGGGAACAAGTGACTGCCTAAAACAAAATGTTAAATAAATATTTCTTAGTAGAATGTAAGCATTACAAATAATTGGTAAATGTCAAAATGCAAATGGCTTTTATGTATTCGGTAACTGCTAAGTATTAAGACTTGTAGATACAAAACTTTTAATATACCATGAAATGAAATTTGATCAAATTGAATCTATTTAACGGTCCTTCAGTGAGGAGTCTGTTGTTCAACTGTAACTATTTCTTCCAAGATCCTTTCAGGATACCCTCACTTTTCAGAGCATAATAGTGGGGGTTTTGACTCATGTTGTTCCTGAAGTTCATCATTAGAAAAAGAAATATTTAAGTTCACTGATTTTAGTAGCTATTACTGCTCATCACTATTGCTGTAGATAATTGCTGAGCTTCTGGGTTTGGTGGTTTTTCAAGTGAAGGTGTTACAAAAAGTCCTAAAAGTATATACATCAGGAGTTCTTTAGAAATAGAATTTCCTGATGACCTTGTGACTTGACAAGCCTTGGGTGAACTTCGGCTGTAGTTTCAGAATTTGGAAGTTTTGCCAAGGTCACTGGGAAGTGCAGAAACTGATTGGTTAGTAGTAAATCAGTGTTAGGTGCACTTTTGTCATGCACCTAACATGTAGTGCACATATTTTATAAGTACAGGAATTCTAAGTCAAGGATCTACCACCCTCTTATCTTACTCATCTGAATATTGCTATCTACTGTCTGTCTTAGAGGTCTGTGCAAGGTTGCATCCCAGAGTATGCTGCTGACTGTGTTCTTGTATTTTTCTTCCAAGCTGGGGCTCATTAGTAGAGTGACCGAATCAGTGAAAAACATTGTACCAGGATGGTTGCAGAAGTATTTCAATAAAAGGGAAGATAAATGTGTAGATACAAATGAATCTGCAAGTGAGGAAGAGAATCCAGTAAGCTATCACCATGATTATGCAAATGAAGATGCCATGGCAATTGATGGGAGAGTCACGCCTGAATCAGCAAGAATTAATTTAGAAGGTATGTGAAATATCATTTAGGATTCTGACCATCTGTATTTATTCACAGATTTCTAGTTTTGAATCTGCATGTCTAGGGGAGGTTGGAAGGAGCATTTAGACAGAAAAAAAGCAAACAACAAAAAACCCCGCAACACCCAAACCAAAAAGACCAACCAGCCAAAAATCCCAACCAAAAATAACTCCACACAAAGCAAAAACAAAGGAAAAATACTCAGCAGCTCAGTTTTTGGAGCTCCCTTCGCTTCAAAGTTTAAACATAATTGCAAAACATACTGGAAGTTGACTTAGAGCTCTTGAAATTCATCAGTTAATTTCAGGTAGTCAACTAGCCAAAGTGCGAAATATTGCTAACATTATTTTAGCAATAAATAAAGTGTGGTGGGTTACATTTTCTTTTTAAAGGATCTGGAATGAAATTTTATCTAATTGCCTAAGGTAGTAGAACATTAATTTGTTTTGTTGTCCTCAAAACAAAAGACCAGATGCTAGAATGCCAGAGGAAGATTCCTTCATGTGTCTTGGTTTTTTTTGTTTTTTTTTTTCCTTTGGGCTTCTTCAATCAATGTATTCAATTTCCTTGTTCGTTTAATGGAGATCTGTGAAACTTTGGTTTTTTTTTATTTTTTTTTATTTTGTAACATTCAGGTGTGGCATGGCTAGCGTGGGGTCTTTGAAAACTGTTTGGACCCTTGGCAAAGAAATTTACCACCCTGTTATCATATAAAAATTAATCTGTGCTTTATATCTGTGCCTCTCACTGCTTGTGAGAATTTGTGCTCACTATTCTGTGAATTAGCATATGCTCTCATTTGAGTTTCTCTTAAATTAGTAGTTTTGGAAACTCAGTTTTTAATTAGGAGAGAAATTTTGTCTGAGCACATGTACATAACCATCTGTGTGGAAAGTCAGTGACTTCTGTTATTGGCAGAATGAAAAATAATGAAGAAATACCTTTGTCACCAATGTCATCAAATTGTAAATAAGGAGCTTTATTGCTCTCTGTGTAGCTGTAGCTTGAGAATAAGTTTGTATAAAGGAATAGAGAAGGTTTTCATGAATGAGTAACATGTGTTGGCTTTCCTGAAGACCTCTATGAAAGGACCTTTCAGTGAGAACAGCTGCACAGCAAACTTTCTAGCTCCAAGAAATCAGGAGCAGATGGAACACCCTAGAACCTTCAATAGCTTGTGTCGACAGTTCATGGACATTGTAGTCTAATCTTTCCTGCTATAGTTAATAATAATATTTTCTTATTATTACTGGTATTCGTATTTTAGAAAGCCTGCTTCTTCAGCTCTCAGGTAGCAATGTGCTAGAGCCTGTGTTCCTTTGCTTGGCCAGCCTTTGGTCTGATAATGCTTTCTTTCAGTTCAAACCAAGACCGTCCAAAAAATGTACCTGTGCTTTGGAGAATTAATTACTAGTAGTGCAGTGCTTATGAAGGTTGAAGTAGCTAGTTTAAGCCTCAGTGGAAATGTAAAGGAGGATAGTGTGTCAAAATTATGTTCATACGCAGAAATCCTGGGAGGGACTGTAGATTTACATGGATATCATGCAGGATGGCCATTAATAGCTGTTCTGTTCATGTGGCAAGTTGTGGCTATGAGACCACCTTCTGCAGAACACTGGCAATGTTTGCAGACCCTTTCCACGAGGGAAAAAATGCCCATCTTACAACTGAGGCCACATTTGTCCTGCTTATTTGTCCTTTGTGCCAAAATCTCAAAAATTAGTGGATAGGGGATAATTTACCCACAGCATGACCCGATATGGTAGAATTTGGAAGAGAGGATGGTGACAGCAGAACAAATGAATGCCAAAAAATCTCTGCAAATACACATTTTTGCATTACATATTCAGGTTAACATCATCTTTGTTTACAAGGTGATAAAAAATGCAGAGTTGTCTGTAACTTGTCATGTAATCTCAAATTTTGGTAAGCTTATTTGCAAACATTATCTGCAGAAGAAGGAATTTCTAGATGTTTAATTTAGTGAAAGACAAAATGCTTGAGCACAGGGTCAGAATTTGGTGTTGTAAAATCCCATCATTAAGCACTTCTTAATATGACATTAATGCTTAGTATTGCAAGCAGTGTTGCTGTTGTAGTCAGAGGAAACTCTATCTTGGTGAGGAAGTTAAATTTGGCTTCTCTATTTTTGTGCTGAGAATTTGGCAATAAGCGTGGCTGTTGATAGAAAACAGGTTTTGGCTTCTGCGAGCTTGTCTATAAGGAAGCTGATTGTCTCGCTGTTCTTGTTCAGAACCATCCACGAGCAGGTCTGCACTGAACTTCTCAGATGTGTTAACAAGGCCCTCTCTTCACCGGAGCCACTTGAACTGCACTGTGTTGGATTCCACAGTTCCACACTGTCAGCCCTCCACATCTTCCACACTTGGCATTGGGAGTCCTGGGCTGTCCCTTGTAAAGGAAATAAAAGATTCTACCTCTCAGCATGATGACGATAACATCTCAACAACCAGTGGCTTCTCCTCTAGAGCATCTGATAAAGGTAACTTTTATGTTCTGTAATTGATTTGTTTGATAACATGAAGTACTTTGTATTATTTAATATTCTGCATTGCCTTAATAAGTAAAGTAGGTGAATGTCAGCTTTGGATGTTAGAATTAAATTTAATTTTTAGTATTTTAGAAGTATTTAATCCTGTC
This sequence comes from Dasyornis broadbenti, assembly GCA_013397935.1. Classification (NCBI taxonomy): domain Eukaryota; kingdom Metazoa; phylum Chordata; class Aves; order Passeriformes; family Dasyornithidae; genus Dasyornis; species Dasyornis broadbenti. The sequence goes on from VZRN01000714.1 coordinate 160,413, forward strand.
ATCTTTTAAATATAACTATGCTTGTAATACATTTATGAGTGTCTGATATTCTAAAGAGTCAGTGCAGTAAGTACAATTTTAACTCAATTATCTGTAGTCTTGAATGGGGACAGTAGGAGATAAACATGACTTGCTGTAGCTTCATAGCTAGGTTGATTGCCTAGAAGGAGGAGTGGGTCAGAATATCTCACTCACAGCTGGTTAAATGTGAATAAATACGGATGACAAATAATACCACTAGATAGTCTCTTTTTTTTTTTTTTAATCAGGAGTCAATAAAGCAACTATTCTGATTGAACAAGTTTGGGGTCTTTTTTTTCCTGCTGTGCTTGGTAGAGGACATAATTTGTTAATACTTCCTTGTTTGTTTTTTTTTTGTCCAATTCAGTAAGGAATGTACACCACTTTAAAGTAAAACACTACCCAAAGCATTGTGCTCATGTAGAATGCAACGTAGGTGTCTCACTGAGAACGGGCAAACAGCAAGTTTGCAAATTTTTCTAGTCCCCCGTATGAATGGGGTTGGAGGCATGCTCAGCCAGTTCTCTGGAGACTGTAGTAGCTATTGCCAGAGTGTAGCTATATAACCTGATTTTGCTAGAACTTTCTGGTGTGTCTCCATAAAACATATAGAAAATAGGTTGTTAACTCTGTTAATTCAGCCTTTGGGTAATTTTTCAGGTTTAAAACCTGGCCAGTTCTGTCCTATGCTGATTTCCAACCCTCTACTAACATAGGAAAAACATTGTATCGTTACAGATACACCAGAGTTTATGCAGTTCCTTTTTATTTTACCATCAAGGAAGAAAAAATAAAATTGTGTTGTTTTGGAAGCGTGCTATTAGCTTGTGAGTGGTTTTGAAAGACTACTGAAAGGTCACGTATTTGCAGTTCTGTGAACAGATTTTAGGTTCAGAGTTGGTACTTGGGTTTCATACTATATGTGAAATTAATCTGTTTGAAGAGTTCTGAAGGTTAGAGTGCTGGAGAAATGAGTGTTAAGGGACTCTTCCATTCTGTAAGACTTTTGTAGAGAACTTTATAGTTTGTGTGGTGTTTAATACTAAAGTTTTCTGTGTACACAAGGCATTTACATATAGCATTTGTCATTTTGGCAGATATCACAGTTTCAAAAAATACTACAGCACCAGTGCTTTGGTCTCCAGAGGTGGAAAGATCTCATTCCCTCTCACAGCATCCTGCATCTAGCTCTAAAAAACCTGCATTCAATTTATCTGCTTTTGGATCTCCCTCTCCTGTAAGTACTGCACAGTATTAATTTTAGTCAAGTTGAAGTAGCCGTTTTACTAACCACTTATCATAATACCTTTCTGTAGTCACTTGGAAACACTTCTGTCTTTAAGACAAGACAGCTTGGGGATTCTCCATTTTACCCTGGGAAGACCTCTTACGGTGGTGCGGCTGCAGCAGCGAGGCACTCTAAAGTGCAGATTTCTGCTTATCAGGTATGAGAACAGTAGTGAAGCGTGGGGGAACATGTAATTGAAATACAGAAGGGGGAGTTCTGCCAAAAAAGCTGTGAGCAGGGAACTTAACTTGGAAAATGTGGCAACAGTTCCTATCTTGCCCACTCAGCCTACAATTTTGCTTTTAATTCTTGTGTAACAATTTATGTAGAAATGCTTATCATAAAGCACGAGAATGACAGTAGCATCTTAGTTACTGGCCAGTTGCTTGTAGTAGGGGTATCTTCTGTTAGATCTTTCAAAAATTTCTATTTTCTGTCATTGTCTGCCTCTGACTGTATTATGGTAAAATAACATGTAAATAATTGCAGTGATGGTATAACTTTGAAAACTTTTTTTATAGCAGCAAAAAGTTACCTGCCTGATACTTACTTGCCTGTAGATCTTACACAAGCACGTGTACACTCAAACTATGAACATATTGTGCATTCTTTAATACAGTAGTATATAAGAGGCAACTTTGCTCATCCTTTGGACTTCTGTTACTTAGAGGGAGGCATGCAGTCCTACATGCTATCTCAAGATAAACAATAAGGTGCTCTCTATTTTACTGTCATTCAGATGGCTCTTGAAAAGAGCTGCTTGTCCCTAAGTGTCCTTTGTGGTCTAAAATGAACCAGCAAATTAAAAATCCTGACTACTCTCAGTAGCTAGAGTCGAATATAAGAGCAAGTCAGTAAAATCTGATTTGGTTCTAATTTGTTTAAATGAAAATGCCCTTTATTTAAAAAAAAAAATGTTAAAAGGAACTTCAAAGAACTGAAAATAAGTTTGGTGGACCTATTTGGGCAGTCTGTTTCTACTGTGGTACAGGGGGACCTACAATTACCTGATTCAGGGAAACCTTGAAACTTGTGGGTTTTCCTGGCTTGGTGTTGAGTCAAACTTCAGAACATTAAAAACCCCCTGTATGCTAGAGGTATTCTGTGGTCAGCTATTTTTATTTTTTACAAAAATTGTGGATTATGTTGGAAAGAGGAAGCAAATACTATGTTTTTAAAGGAGAGACAGACTTGTTTGTTGCTGTGTACAGCGAGTCTCACTTGTGTGTTCTATGTGTTGTGTGATCTGCTTCCTGTCTTCACTTAGCCATGTGGTAAGCATGATGTGGTTACATGAGAGGTGTAACATAGTTTAAAAAAAAATGGTCACACAGAAGCTTTTTTCATTATGTTCAGTCACGTGGTACAACGAAAACATTTACTTTTTTAGTGTATTATGTTTGGATCTGTTACAGTTCAAATCAGGTCTTTATCTTTCTAGACAAAGTAAAAAGATCTGCAGCCAGCTCTGCAGTCTTTGGGGAAGGGAGGAAACAAGAGAAGTAGAACTAGAAATTCCTGATGATGACTGTATACTCTGGTTTTAAGATTCCACGCTTACACCATCATGTAACTCTTGAGATCTGTTTTACTACTGAAAGTACTTTCTGCAGCACAAGCCTTTGCTTCAGTTCTGTTTTCCTGATCACTGCTTCAGAGACCCTACAAGCCTAACATATTCCATTTTATGACCTTTTACATTTAAGGATTTCTTTTGTTGTTTTATCCCATGTGCAAGATATGCAAGGCCCCACTTCAGTGGAGCATGTTTTGCTTCTTTGTGACTTGCATGCTCAGTTAGTGCATTTTTCTCTGTTATTGCAAGAGTATTGGTTGTATCACCAGTGTAGCCCTAGGGCATAAAATACACATGTGCTTAACTCAAAATCAAGCATTGTAACATTGGCAATGCTAATTTTTCAGCCACCGATAAAAAGACAAATGAAAGCTAAGCAAGCAAATGTGCAATCCTATGGTGTGACAAGTTCCACAGCGCGGCGCATCTTGCAGACGTTGGAGAAGATGTCAAGCCCTTTGGCGGTAAATGACACTCCTTATAATGTTTTATTCCATGTGTTTGAAAAACATAGTAAATGTGCCAGTATAGGATGAAGATGTTACTTAATGTCATGTCCAGTTTAGTTTATTGCACCTGTTTTTTTCAACAGGATGCTAAAAGGATTCCATCTTCTGTTTCTAGTCCTCTGTCTTCTGTAAGTTGATCACAACCCCCCCGTGTTTTTGTTGGATGGAACCCTCTCATAGGGAAAAAAACATCCTCTGACACTAGGCCTTTTTTTCCCCTGTTAGCCTGTGGACAGGAGTGTGCTGAATATGACTAGCTTCCAATCCAGACAAAACCAGGTAAGAACCAGCAACATGTTAAGCTGAGATAGGAGATTTCTCTGCTTTACAGAAGAAATGTCATGAACCTCAGTGACAGCATACACATGAATTCAAGTTAATATTAGCCATATGTGAGTTATAGCTGCCCCTAGCCCTGCGGAAGTTGCTAAAAATGTCTTTTCTATCCACACTAGATGAAGGCCTGTGAAGATTACTCAGGTGGAGAATTATATTATCTTTTTATGGTGGTGTGTTGATATGTCAAGAATAACTTCTCTAGAACACACAAATTGGTTTTATCTTGTTCCGCAACTTGGGGTTAAGTTGCATGTTAACATTCCTCTCTCAGAAAGCTTTCTCTTGCAGAAATAACCAGAAATAGAAAAATATTGATTGTTCAGATCTTGTGCCAAGTTCCTTGTTTATTTTAATAAACAGTTAGTACTTACTGTTTTTTATTACTGCTCAAGTAAGGAGAAAATTGGAAAACCGGTAAATTTTGTTACTTTTGTAAATTTGTGCTCCTAAGTTCCTATTTGGCGGTAACACTGAATTGTTGATGTGGTAAATCATTATTTCCTTGGTTTTGTTTAAAAAATGTTGGAGTATCACATTTATTAAATTGTAAAGCCATGAAAGATCACTTTCAGTTCAGGCAACCAAAGAAGCAAAAGTGGGTTTTGTTCCATGCAAACTTTTTATGTGCTGTTGTAATGAGAAAGTGGGCAGAATGTCTCAAGAAGTTTCTATGCTAATTGCTTGATTAGGAGTATAATTAATTCTACAGTCACTTAGGCGTTTATAAATATCTCAGATGTCTGTACTGTCTTTGACTATATGATAAATTACAAGAATGTAGAGAAGTAGAGCATAGAAGTTCTTTACCACCTTAAATATTATCCCAATAATTGAAAACAAAGCTGATACAGATTCTCAGTTAAAATGCAGAACCACAGCTGTGATGAGGCATTAAAAAAGATCTACCAGATTTGCAGCATAGACTCTGACATCAGTCAGAAAGTGAATGTTGCACACAGCTGTCACTGGGTAAAAGTAGACAAATTGTCTACTCATAATGGTAGAATTCATAAAATTTGGCAGGGAGAAAGGGTAGCCCTTGATGAGAAGGGAGGAAAGGATTGTATGTGCCGAGAAGAGGGTTGTGTGGTTTCCTGCTAAAGCAAACAAATGGTTGACAGGACACTTGAAGACTCAGGCAAAACTTTTACAGGGCAGAGGAGAGGAAAAGACGGGACCATATTATTTTAACATGAGTTATTTTGCTTATAGCAATATAGTTTATTTTGTCTGTTAGGTAACTGCCAAATTTTTGTACAGGATGCAGTCAGACTTTGACTATTCCTGTAGCTTTTTGGATTTTATAGCTGATTTTCTGGTGATTTCCTTCTGCAAGCTAAACATTTTCAACAATTCCGCATAGTTTTCACTGGGTGCTGAGACTGATGGGAAGTTTATAGTTCTGTAACTTTTATCATCAGTAAATGCTGTGGTAATTTGGGTGGGTGCGAGGATAAATTGATTGCTGCTTCCCTTTCAAAGATGGATTCACAACATCCACCTGCCCAGAAACTTGTGACACCAAAGCCAATCTCCCTGACCGGGAGTCGGATCACGTATTTTAAACCATCTCTGAAATCAGCAACTAATTCGAGAAAAATTCACCAAAGGGTAGATACAGACCATCAAGTAAGTAAATTTTCATGTCCTAATTTGCTTGCTTTTTGCAAGCTTGGAATGTGTCCAGCCACTCTACTAGCATGCTCTTTCTTGCAAGAGTACCAATAGTATACTTGAGGTAAGCATTAAGATAGTGGGAACCACTGTGAAAGAGATGCATAGAGGTTTTAGGAAATAATTGTATCTTTGGCACACTAAGTGGCTGGTGCTTATTTTCAGAATGTGGTAATGTGCTGTTGGCCAGTGAAGGAATATTAAAATACAGAAACAAAAATTTCCTTTGCATATGCTGCTGTACAAAAAGCTGGTGGAACATGCTGATGTTGTGTATAAAATGTTTCAGGTGAACTGCGGGCTCCAAGTGAGATTTCTAACTATTACCAGTTCAGGTCACTTTCTTAATTACCCATTCTGATCACTTTGGTGTAGATGGAGTCCGTGATAAACTTTTCATAAAACAATACTGGCATCTCTTTTAGGAAAATGTCACCCATGGTTCCAGTATCATTCTGAATGTGAAAATGACCAGGTATTAAATACATATGGGCTGGAGATTAAATGGATAGTCATAGTAGTTAGGGAACAAGCTTAAGTGGATGAAGTATATTTAGTGGTATGAATTAAAAAAAAACCAACAAAATAGCACAAAATGTGTTTGGTTGTCTTCTCTTTGTGTTTTGTTTATAAATATATTCAGATAAATCTTAAAGTAAATGAAACTTATTTTGCAGGACATGATAGAGGAGAGTTTTCCTGCAGAACAGCCTGTAAAATCATCTGAAAGGTATGACAGTGTATTAATTTAAAATACTTGAAAGAAGAAAGCCCTCTCCTTTGTCAGTGAAGTCTGCATGCTTGCCTTCTTTTGGAAGGGCAGTAACAGTTCTCAGTAAAACGGAGTGAAAAGTGAAAGAAAAAGTGAAAAAATTGTATTGAGAGAGTTTAACTATCTTGATCTTCATTAGGGGAGCAGCTGTTAGGTTCAGGTAATTAAATAATTGCTTGGAGTCTGAAGGCTTTGTCATACAGGAATTTCTTTCTGAAAAATTCTTTATAATGTGAAATGTCTTACAGTTCAGGAGTCTATTCAGTTTTTAGTTGTTACTCTTTATTTAAGCAAAAAGCTGGAGGAAGTTTGTTTTCTAATACTCCTTACATGACAAAGTCTGCTCTGAGTTTGCATGAAAAACGGAAGCCCGTCAGAGTCATCTGAAGACAAATGTCAACTTGTCTCTGAAACAAAAAAATCCAGTAGAGTTAATAATTGTATTTCTTCTTGAGGAGATTGTCTTGCATTATGCTGCTCACTTGGCATAGAATGACTTCAGATATTATTGATGGTACTCCCTTCTGGGCAACTAATCTTTTGGGTAATACTTGAATTAAGACACTATGTGCTCAGAAGATATCCTTTCTCTGAGGATTCATCCCTTTCAAACAATAGCAGTAGGGAATCTGCTAATGTGTTGGCTCCGTGTTCATTTTTCTAAACAATTCTTACATTGCCATGGGCATTCTTTGGCTTGCAAAAACCCCCAAAGCCAACCCTTTGTTTTACTATCCAATGGTTTAACTTTACAGGAACCGTCTTTGGTTTTGGCAAAGGCACAAATAGATGCTAGGTTTTAATTGTGGGTTTTCAAACTGTTCTAACTTTTCTTTGGTACAGCTCCTTTCTCCATATAGAAGGGAGATCCAGGAAAACGATACTGCTTTTTAGTTGTTTCACAAGTTTTACTGCTGTGTTTCTACTTTTGATGTTAGAGTAGGTGATCCATTTATTTTAACTCTTTTATAAAGCTAGCCCCTGTTGATTGTCATATTATGGCGTAGGAATACAAAATTGATAAGGGCCAGAGTCTTTTCTTGAAGCTAACATGCAATACTTTGGTACATCTCTATTCAGCCAAACAAAGGCTGTTTGGTTTTTAACCAGTGTCAGAATTGTATATTGGACTGATTTGCTTGAAGACAGAACACTCTTAGAAGCTGGCAGGTGTTAACAGAAAAGAGGAATATAGGCTATCATAGACATGCTATAATTATCTGAATAAAGATTTATTTTGACATGAGATTTTATTTCAGAATTCAAATTGATTGTCACTTTTCATTAGGGAAAAGTTTGAGCATATGGCTTTATGGATCTGACTTCCTCTCAGTGGTTACAGTGCTAAGCAGATGTTTGCAGCTATTTGAGAGGTTTAGGCCAGTTCTCTCCTCAGTCCTCTAGAAACTTGACCTGGTGTCTTCTAGTGTCATCCAGTGTACTTTTATAATGACTGACTGCTTGGCTGCAGGATAGGTTTGATATGGTAATTTTATCAGGGATAGTTCGTCGTAATGCCATACTGCTTTTTATTGTTATTATTCCTTAGTTCACTTCTATTTTGGGATTTGGTATGGGTTTGATTTGGTTTGTTGTTGTGGGGGTTTTTTGTGTATAGGTGGGGGGGTGTGCATTTGTTTGTTTTGAGGTTTTTCTTTTGGTTTTACTTTTTCTTTCCCCTTCCCACTTGAATTAGGGAGTATTTCTGTTTTAGATCTAGGCTTTTGTAATGAACAGAGAAATGCTTTTGTATGCCTTACAAAAGGGATCTGTGTTCATGTCTGAAAAGACTTCTGTAATGCTGGCACACCCAGACACCTCTCTTGTTTCTGCTGATGGCCTCAGGAAAGCCAGAGCTGCTTATGAAGCTTCTGTCTTATTTTCTTGCCACACAAGTGTATGCCTCTCAATTCCACAGGAGCTGTTGGCAGCACTTCCTGTGCACACACGCACACACACATCCCCACCCCCTGCCCATATATTTTTAGTTATTGTTTTATATCAGTTCAGAGATACATGCTCGTCACAGAATCAGAGAACTGGCAGTTAAAATTTCCACTGTCTGGACTATTAAAAGCAAACATTAGAAAATAATTTAAATCAGTTCTTCTATTTCAGGTCTTCTGGCTTAGTCATCATTCCTTTATGGATGTTGTGACTGTTTTTTATGTATGTTGTTCTCACTGCTGCACTTGCTCAGCTTTTGCTGTTTAGAACACCAGCTATTTACCAGCATTTAGCAACTTGTGGGACAGTTTTTTCTGATTCCAACTGGAACTTCTAGGATTAATAGTGGCTATAATAGCTTGAAACAATTAGTTGATAAGTTGATTTTTTTTCTGCTTTCTTTTTATCCACCTTCCTCAACCTATGTATCTTTATTCTATGCCAGCAATTTGACATACCCCAAACCTGATACTCCTGCATCCAACGGTCTGTCTTCAGGAGGAAGAATGGATAGTGCCTGTGGCAAGATGAGAAGGGAAAGAGAACGATACTGCACATCAAGACCTGGACAAAAACAACAACCGGTAAGGGTCTCTCGGGTTAATTGATCTCTCTGAGATAACTGAAATAAGTAGCTTCATTGCCTCATAGTAATTTACAGTAATGCCACTTCAGTTTTGTGGGTGTTTCACTGTGGGTTTCAGAGCAGGCTCCAGTTTAGTTATTTGTATAAGTAGCCTCAACTTTGGTTTTATATTTTTAAAATACCCAGTTGCGTTATCTTGGATACGCTTCATACAATAAAGTTTCTTATTAGCAGTTGAATTAATAAATTTGGTAGAGGTTTGTAGAGTTTTTAGAAAGGAATCAAGTGCCAAGTAAAAAAAAAAAAAGGGAATTTTACTTTGTTATTTTATATTTAAGTCATTTAGAAAGGTATGGGCCAAGGGCCTGAAGCAGAAAACAGTATTTTGCATGTTTGCTAATGATGATTCACAATTTTTGGCACTTAGTCAGACTCATTGTGAGAGGAGTATTTTTCTTGTTTTCATGGGAAAAATCCATTTAATGAAATGATAGTTGTTATTGTCCCAAGGATTATCTTCCTGACTGAGTATTATGTAAGCTGCCTACTTTTGGATCTTAAATCTAAAGAGGTTAACTCAGTCTTCTGGCTGATGCAAAATAGAGAAGTAGTAAATACTGGAGAATGTTTCTATAATAGAAATGGTCTTAGTGTCAGAGTGTGATAGACTCTTCAGATCACATCTCTGAAATATGTAAGCTGTAGGGTACATTGAATGTCTGTAGTGCCAGTGTGCATCTCTGCTTAATCACTTCTGAGTAGATACTGGTACTACTGCCCAACTTGTGAATAGATTGGCTAGTCTCGTTTAAATCCTAACTACTCCGATCTTGGTAGTCAAAGCACTTAAAAGACAAGGGTAAGACCAGAAGTTTCTAAGGTACACTAATTTCTGAATTTTAAATTTTCATCCTGATACATGATATAGGCTAGATTTACCAGAGTATGATCCTCTGTGTCACTTGTCAGACTTTCATTTTTGACCTTCTGTGCTTTGGTTTGGTTTGGGGGTTTTGGTACTCAACTGAACCCACATCGTTCTTTAAATATCTTTTTCTGAGTTCAAGTGACTTCAGAGACTTCAGCAGCTGTCCTGCATAATTTCTCAAGAGGAACACTTTCTTACTTTCCATGAAGTTGTGCTCTTAATTAAAGAGATAAGGGAATCATAGAATCCTAGAATGGTTATGTCTTTCTAGATCTTTAATAACTAAAGTACAGAAGCCAAAAATAAATCTGACCGGTGTCCATCTCTCTTCAAGGTAACCATTTTGAGCTTACTTTCAGTATTCTTACTGGACAGGTGATGAATGTAGTATCGCATGGAAACAGGCCTGCTGTATATAAAAATGATGTGACAGACTGATGTGGGGAAGTTAGGATTCCTTTTGAAAACTTGCTTTGTCTGTAGATCTTTCTGTTACATTTAACTTTGTTAAGAAGTTAAGGGTGGGACAGGGTAGGAATGTAGTTTGTCTTGTGAAAGAGAAAAACTAAAATTTACAACTTTTTTAAAGAAAGAAAAAAATTAAAATCTACAACCTTTCTAAAGAAAGTGAAAAAATACAATTTGCAACTTCTTTAAAGAAAAATTAAAATTAACAATGAAAATTTGCACCTAGGAGATGGAGCAAGAAGAGCTACCCAAAGTACCCCTGCCCATCAGTACTGAATCCCTGCCAACATTCAACTTCAGTTTCCCTGTCAGTAGTGCTGTCTCCTCATCACCCAGCACTGGTTCAAAAGCAGTGATGAACAAGGTAAATTTTAGCTGTATATTGTGAATACTTTTTCAGGATGAGTATACCTCCTCCTTGCTGAATGTTAATTTTTTCTGTGGTGCTCATGAAGCTAACCAGCCTGAGCTGAGCTAACCAGCCTATTGAATAAAACAGGATTGTGTTCTAACTGGGAGGTGGGGAGGGAGACATATTTTGATATGGCTCCTGTTGTTCTTACACACTCACTGGCAAGCTTTTTCTTTTATTATAACTCTTAGCTGTGGATCAGAAATATCAAACATCAGATTTCCCACTGTCACTGCAGAATGTCAGTTAGATAGTGAATTCAGGTAGCTGCTATTGTTGCATCTGGATGTTTTTTTTTCTATACAAACCTTAATTCTTTTGAAAATACAGGTACAACCAGCAAATAATGTTGGCAGTCCTATGTTTGTATTTTCATCTCCAATTGTGAAATCTACCGAGGTGGAAGTGCTACCTCCATTGTCTGTAAGTAAAAAATACCCCAATGTTTTCTCAAGGCTTTAGTAGAATATTGCAGAAGAATAAAGCAGAATTGGCCCTGGTAAGGGGGAAAACAAATATATAGATTTCTGACTTGTAATTTTTTTCACCCAGCATTCACCAAAAGTTTGAAGACTGGATTTCAGATTATTATATGTGTGTGAAACTTGATTGAAATTTCTTAAAATCTAAAAAAAATCTATTTTTCATAGCAGATTAAGTTTACATTTAGTGTTCCTGTTGTGAAGTCATCAGAACTTTCTGGATCTACTGATACACCAGTGACTTCCATCCTTAGTCCAGGTAACAGAAATTTTAACATTTCAGACATAAAGTGCTAGTTCTCTTTTTTTTGTATGCTAAGTAGTTAATCTGTCATTTCTGAGCATCTTACAAATTCCAGACAAAGTGTGTTTTCAGTGACAGGTCTGCTTTTAATAAAATTGTAACTATAAACTGTTGTAAATAAGGTAGAATTTTGAAGATTCTTATATAAAAAGAATGAAACATAGAAATTCTTGTTTCTAGCAAACATGAATATATTCTAAACAGATTTCTTTGTAAAAGGTGGTTTTTGTTTTATTTTTAAAGGTACTGCTACTGTAAACAGCACCAGCAATAAGAAGGAAGAAGAAGAAGAATATGATGGGTTCTGCAAACCTGCTAAATTCTTAAAGCAAGGAAGTGTGTTAGACATTCTGAAAAGCCCTGGTGAGATAATGATCTCTTTCAATATACATTTTGCAGAGGATACACTTGCGTATACCTGCACTGATTTTTAAAAAACCCACCACCGCACCAACAACAAAAACCAAACCAGACAATTTGTCACAGTTAAGGCAGTGTTAGCAATAAATAGGGACAAGGAGAACATTACAGATGTTACAATGCATCTGTTAGGCTTGATGCCCCTTCTGTTGTGAGTGGCTTTCATTGCTGAAAGGAAAACTGCAACTTCAAACCAGATACGTTTCTCCTCCTTTACATGTTAGGTTGTAATTCAAACTTAAGTATAAAAAGAATTAGTCAAATAAAGAGTGTTTTGTTTTAAATAAATAAAATATATGTAATTGGAAAGGAAATGTTTGTAAAATGCTTTACAAGCATTCCTCTCCCACCTTCACCATCTCCAGAAATTAAGAATGGTAAAGATAACTTCATTCCTAAAAGTGTTTCAAAAGCTGCTTTTCTTTTGGCCTTAAATGATAACAGTTACTATGGATTCAGATGTAAATTTTAAGTAGCAGTGGGCTGTCTCACTTCAAAAAAAGTTGGTTTTTAAGTCAATGCAGTTGTTTTCTACTATTTAGTGTAAAGAGTATGTGTGTAAAAATGATGTTTTTTGTTTTAGGAAAAAAGACTGTATTGAATTTGGTCTTTCCCATTAAGCCTTGAGTTGCAGCAGGACTTTTTATTGTGAAATGACAGATCTATGTACAACTTAAGAAGGCAGTGCCCATTTATATTGGAAGGAGCTAAGTGAAAGAAAATACACCGTTTGTTTTGTTTAAGGAAAGACCTGTGGGTGAAGTGTCATTAGTTTTCTTCATCAATTTAAGAGAATCAGGTTCTAAGTCAACACTATTAAAAGATTCCACTTCTAATACTAAAAAAACCCCTCAACAACAATATTAACAATAAAAAGAGAAGCTCTTTTATGTTAGTTTTACAGTTAAATTGTGCTGATATTTAAGATGTGTTGCTCTAGCATTTTCTTTAGTGTTTCCATATTGGTGGTTCTTGTTTTCTGAGAAATTTCTGAGAACTCCTTTAAGTAAGGAGTTGGCCTGTGCCCAGTGCATTTTGAACAAAGATTATGGGTAAAAATTGTTTGGTTGTCTTAGTTTTTATTGCTTAATTATTACTCAGTATATGTGGGGGAATACTGTGTGGATTGCTGCTCCAAGTACCAGCTGCCGTACAGCTACTAAAGTAAGTGTGAGTCATCTACTATGGCAGAAATAGCTTTAGCAATTTGATTTGATTGGGCGTGGTGTCTTAAAATGAAATTGGATTATTTTCAGTCTGTGACAGATTATCAGCTTTCAGAAATGTTTGTTTACACTTGTATCTACCAGTGTAGTGGCAGATAAAAAGAAAACTTGTATTTAAAACTTTCTTGGAAGTGAAGGGTTAAATCAAGCTTTAAATAAGTGTTCTGTTGTGTCGCAGCGCAGCATATGAAATTTCATCCCTTTAGATAAGATTTCCATGGACTTCCTCTTGCAGTTAGTTGGAATGTGTAGTTGTAACCATTGACACTTGGTTTAAATTTGTGCTGTCTTCTACTAGAAGTAACTTCGTGCAGCCAGGGTGCAGCCTTATTAGTAAGATCTCTCCTTATTCTTTTTTTTTAAACTAGGCTTTATGTCTGGGAAATCACCCTCCTGTTCACCTGCACAGCCTGTTACAAGCACAGTGGTCTATACAAGGCCTGCAATAAGCAGTTTTTCTGCGAGTAAAGACACCTCTAAACAAGCATCCTCATTTTGGCAGTCTGACACACACGACCCATGTCTGCAGAACAAAACCACAGATGGCAAATGTGTAACATGCGAACCTGCTAAAGTGTCCACTGTTGAGAGTACGCAACAGACGATAAGCGTGAGTCAGTGTGTCTCCTCCAAGACAGCAGTCCCTACAGCAGGGACACTGGGCTTTGAAGACAAATTTAAACCGGCACCCAACACGTGGGATTGTGATACCTGTCTGGTCCCAAACAAACCTGAAGCTACAAAATGTATAGCGTGTGAGACACCAAAGCCTGGAACAGGAGTGATGCCTGCTCTGACAATGCCAGTGGTCACAGACAACTCAGTGACAGTGACATCCACCTCCAGCAGCACTGGCACCACAGTCACTCTGGGGTTTGGAGACAAATTTAAACAGCCAAAAGGCTCTTGGAACTGTTCAGTGTGCCTTGTACCAAATAAGGCAGAAGACAGCAAATGTGCAGCTTGTCAGTCTGAGAAACCAGGTTTGTTCTTTTCTTCTCCGGTGTTTCAGTCTTAGTCTATGTGCATTTTTTACAGAATAAAATATGTTGCATATAAAAATTACTTTCAGCAGCATGGCTGTTTGCCAGATAGGATTTATTAGTGACTCTCTGCAGGAATGGTTGCAGGCACTTTGGAGGTCTCAGCCCAGATTCCAGCCTGTCACATGAGTTGAACTGATTGTGAAATGTATTTGTGCAGAGCTGAACTGAAGCAAATATACCCTGCGTTACAGCTAGTGAGGAAAGATGACTGAAATGGATGCCTTAATTAACTTAAAACCAATTGACTAATTTTCACTGGGGAAAAACGTGAACTCCGTGCAGGCAGCTAAAATCTACTGGATTCGTTGGGGTTTTGTTTTCCTCTTTCAAAACAAAAGTAGAAACAGTGTTTACACAACATTGCTTAAAATGTCTCCAGTCAGCATTTGTGTGTAATTGAGCAGAGGTATGAAGCCGGATCCAAGTCAGTGTGGTCTTTAGCTAGGTGTCTTGTGCTAAAATAAAACCACATGTTCAGCTATGCCTATGGTAGCTTTTCAGAACACGGATAACCTTGTTTGGGAAGGTCAGAATTCTTACGGATCTTAGGGAGGTGGACAGCTTCTCTAGTTCAGTTCTAGGTTGTTTCCTATTATATGTGATTGTAACTGATTTTGAGAGAGTTTATTTTTCTAAAGCACAAATAATTATTTTAGTGTTAATTTTTATTGGCTTTTAACATCATTTTTTGTCAAAAGCATCTTTGCAAATATATCCTGGGGAAAAAAAATAGATGGACTAGATTATGCTTTTGTAATAAGTGTGTACAGTAAGAGTAGAATTTCTTCAGATAACGCGTTTTAGAGGAAGCTTGTTCTCATGGACTTCCAGCCTCAAGAGTGGTCAGCTGGCACTTTTGTCCAAGACTCTGGCCATTGCAAAAGAAGAATCTTGGAAGTGAGGGGTTTGCTGTGTCCACCATGGCACAGAGAACTGCAGTTGCATTACATTTGTCAAGGGGATGAGTGAAGCAAGTAATATGGAAGGATATAAATTCTCTGGATGTGCTGTGGAAACGAAGAGACATAGAGTAATGTTACTGCTTTGAATTTGAGAAATAATCTTGTGCCTCTCTCGAATGCTACCCTCAATGGTTCACTGTAGGTGAACATTACAATTATGTGATGCTTTTGTGCCTTTGGGATGTCTGCTTCACTCCTCACACTTGTGGAGCTGAAGTTTGTTCTTGGGGACATCAGCATCAAGTGACATGGGAGAAAAGTCAGATGGCAAGTGTTGGCTTTCAAGTCTCAGCAGCAGCAGTTTCTACTGCTGTTGAAGGCAGTGTAGCTTGTGTGGTGAACACAGAACTGTGGGTTTGGAAGCTTTGAGTTCTTCTTTTTTTTCTTGCGTCACTATGTAGTTTTGAATGTGTCCTGTCTTTGTGACTTGCTGATGAATCATGCTAGTAAATTCTCAGCCTTGCATCACTTGACAGTGATCATTAACTTGAGTGATGCTAACTGACTACCAGTAACTGGTGTCACCAGAAATTCTTCTAGTAATTTACATCTGAAATAGGCTGTGTTGCTCTATTTTATAAACTGCAGTTGCTGTTTAAATGTCACTGGTTCAATTTGTGCTTGAAATCATACATAGATTATAAAGAAGAATCCAGGTGTTTCTATTGTTTACATTCTCAGATTATGTTTGAAATTAACTTGTAGCTTGATGGTTTTTTGCTGTTACACTTGTGTGCTTTGCAATTTAGTGAGCATTTCTTTAAAAGTTCATGTTCACTTTATGATTTAAGTAGGATGATTAACTGTGATGCTTCCATCTCAGGGAGTTCAGTGCCTGTGACCAGTAGCAGTGTTTCTGCATTTTCTGCTTCTTCTGGAGGTTTTCTGGATTTAGACAAATTCAAGAAGCCTGAAGGAAGCTGGGAATGTGAGGTCTGCATGGTCCCAAACAAAGCAGAAGCCACAAAATGCGTAGCCTGTGAAAATGCAAAGCCAGGCACCAAAGCAGAGCTCAAAGGTAATACTTAATGAGAAGAACAAGGATGGGCATTCTGAATTTTTTTCTTTGCTTTTTTTTTTTTTTTTGTAAGTACAATGATTTTTTTTCCTTTGAGTGAGGCAAAATTGTCTGTTTGTTGTTTAGGAATATTGCAATTTGCCTGTGTTTCCACACCCATTCTCCAGAAAAAAGATTGTGTTTTTAGAGGAAAGCTTGTGTCTGTGACATACATAGTTGCTTATTTCAAGCCTTATATGTTGTTCATTTGTAATTTAGATTAAAACCATGGTCTTTCAAACAGCTCACCAGTGTGCTTTTCCAAGCCAGGTGCTGCATAGAAGAGCACCATTGCAAAAAGATCTGTGTAGAGAGGAAGTGTGAAGTTTCCTTACTTATTTGTGTGTGAGGGGTGTTTTGTTGAACAGTTTTGACTCTGGGAGAGCTCAGGACTAGAATCCCAGCCATGGCCTGTATGTGTTACATCCTGTATTGCAAACTTGACATTATTGCGTATTTCTGCAGGTTTTGGTACTGCTACTGTGTCTACAAATGCTGCAATGCCATCATTTACCTTCGGTGTCCCGTCATCATCCTCTGAATCTTCTCAAACATTAGGTAGCACAGGAAATTTTAAATTTGGAGAACAAAGTAGCTTTAAGTTTGGTATTGCATCTGAATCTGCATCGTCTAACACTGTGACTGGAGGATTTAAGTTTCCTAGTGGTTCAGGGAACTTCAAATTTGGAGTTTCTTCCTCAGACTCTAAATTAGAAGACAGTAAAAAAGAAAGTAAAAGTAACAGTTTTACTTTTGGACTTCCGTCTACAAGCAGTCAGGCTCCTTCAACATTTCAGTTTGGAACGACGACTTTGGGACAGCAGGAAAAGAAAGAGGAACCAGTTTTGGGAGGTTTCGGTTTTGCTACGAGTTCCACTTCCTCCATAGCTACTAATGAGAATAAAACCGGAGTCAGTGGCTTCACGTTTGGAACTGTGGCAGAAAAGGATGTAGCATCACCTGCTTTGTCATTTAAGAAGCCAGATGAGAAAAAGGATGAAACTGTTTCAACGAAGGGAGGCTTCTCTTTCGGCACTGTGGAGCCTGCACCTGCCTCACAGTTTGTTTTAGGAAGGGCAGAAGAGAAACAGGACTCTGTCACTGCTGCTGGTCAATTAGCATTTGGAAAGAAAGCTGACAATGAAGAGTTAAAGGCACAACCTATCTTTTCATCTGGGACAGCTGAGCATACCAAAGAGGAGAGCACAGCAAAACCTGTATTCAATTTTAGTTTTGGTAAACCATCAGAAAAGGAAAGTGAGCAGGCAAAGGCGCCTTTTGCATTTGGAGCACAAACCAGTACTTGTGGTAAACAGAACATCTTTTGCCTTCACTTTTCTGCTTGTGTCTATCAAATAGTACCTCTGAGGCTGTAGTGGGGAAAATCTATGGGATTTATATACCACCTGCAGCCTGTCTGTAGTTCTGGTTGTTGATGTGTAGACAATATGTGGTAATTTCTTTATAGATTTCAGGGAGTTTTAACACACTACGTTTAGACTAAAACGTCACATCTTAAGGAACGTGTATCACTGCTTGTATAAACACAGAAGTTGTATTGTCCCAGTAATAGCAGCTCACCTGGTGATAAAATCTGTAGTATGATGCAGTATAGAGGCCTCATACTAGTGTTTTTTATAGGGAAAGGAGAGAGGGAGTATCTTATTTCCATCTACTTGCAGCTGTGCTGCAGTTTCTCTACTGCTACAAAGGTACAAAAACCACTTCATAGATACTGCACAGTTTTGTATTCCTTTAATTTGTTTAAAGTTTGCAGTGGAGGATAGAAGATTTTCAGTAATGGTTGCTGTGTGAAAAGTTCTTGGTTGTTAAATTCTATTTGTGTGACTTAGTAGCATCTGTGTTTCTTCCTTCCAGATCAAGGTGCATCCTTCAGCTTCTTGAGCTCCAGTTCCTCCAGCACAGCTGTACCCACCACTTCAGCCAACAGCAGCAGTGTGTTTGGCAGCACCATCTCTTCCTCAAACCCTCAGCCAGTTCCCACTCCCTTTGTGTTTGGACAACCCAGCAACACTGTGACCAGCTCTGTTTTTGGCAATCCTGCAGAATCTGCAACATCTCAGTCATTTGGCTTCTCTCAAGAAAACAAACCAGCAACCACATCTTCCAGCACTGGCTCGACTCTTACATTTCTCTTTGGTTCAGGAGAGAGCAGTACCAGTGCAGCAAATTCAGGATTTACTTTTGGAGCCACAACTACATCAAGTTCAACAGGTACATTTTAAATAGATGCTTATCTTATTTTCTCTTTTTGCCATTATATAGTGGACTAAGGAAACGCTGTTTCATGAATATTTTACTTCAGAAAATACGCAGGCTAAATGCGTGGAAGTAGAGAAAAATACTCAGAATTTATATTCAGCAGTGTAAATTTGGGCTCATTTTTCTTCAGTGTGGGAAATACAGTTTAGGAATGAACTGGCACCAGAGTTGTTTTATGCAAATGACAAATCTTTACTGGATTTCAATTTGTACAGGAGCTTTTCACCATGAGAATGGTAATTTCTTTCTTCTCATTATCAGTCCAGTGTTTACAGTTAGAAGTCAGGGAATTACAACTTTCCTGATGTTTCTCTCCTATACCTAAAAATGAACTATTGGAAATAATGTCAAGATTTGCCAAGTCCTTCCCTCACAAGTATATATAATTGGGGTACCTCTACATGCAATCAATGCTGCTTAAGGGTTGGTTTCTACTAAGGAGCATGGCCTGTGTTTGTAAATTTTGTAGCAATTTAGAGGAGACGGCAATAAGCAATACAGAATTTCTTCATGGTTAATGTGCATTACTCCACTGCATGAATTGCATGAACGAATGCATGACACAAAACTAAATCCACCAAAATATTTGTATTCCTGTGAGCCATGCAGTACATTGGAAATAAGATTGAACCTGTAAGAGAAAGACTTAATCTAGTTTGATCCTGATGGTTTAACTTTATCAGTCACAGAAGTTTAATTTGCACGCTTTTATGTGTATCAGAAATAGAGAAAACAGTCCTAAATTACTACAAGCAACAGATCAATTTAACCTGCTTACAAATCAGTAATTTTCAGTGTGATTTTGTTAGTAGGTGACACCATATTTCAAGTATCTTCACAAATTCAGAAACCTAAGTTTTACTATGTATCTCATATTGGAAAGACAATCAGCCATTCCAAGTTCTGGTGCAATAAGAGGGTATTTCCTGTTGAACGAGGACTGCTTAAATTGCATTAATAATGCTGTTTAAAATTTCCCTTTTGCATAGAAGATCTGCAACATATGTTCAGAGTCACTGTTCAGTTGTGTTCCATTATTTCTGCTGGCCATGCAGCTAAACAATTGGGCTGGTTGTCTGTTGATGATAGGTAGAGAGTTACTCTGCTAAACCAAGTTTTTGAGATTACTGCAAGGTTGATTTGGCCTCCAAAGGTTGATAATGGTAGACACTTGGACAGCGGAGGGGTGCAGTTTCTGACAAGAAAAGATACATGATCTCCTAGTCCTAATAAATAAGGAGCTGTATTTTGCGTGTCTGAAAAATCTAGTTTGAATGCATATTCCCTGTGTGTGGTAGAAACAGCTTTTAGTAAATACAGATTTAAACATACTGTTTGTAGGAATCTATCTGTACAACATAAAGAGGCAACCAGTGCATTTGAGATTCAATTTTATCTGACTCTCATAAACACAGTGTTTCTCACATTACTTATAAGAAAAGGTGGAATTCCTGTCGTGGCTGAGGTAGTACCCATTTTATATACTCATACAAGTACTTTGAAATTAAGCTGAGTATTCAGCTACCAGACCTGAGGCTTGAGAACCTCTTGTTTCTAGATTCATCGTTGAGGGCAGGAGGGAAAGGGCCCATACTGACATCCCTCTCTGTCCCCTAAGGGTCATCATCTTCGTTTGTGTTTGGCTCTGGGCCTCCAGCGCCTGCTGCTGGCCCAGCCTTTGGTGCCGGTCAGCCACCAGCATTTGGCCCAAGCCAAGGCTCCAGCCAGCCAACAGCGCCAAGTTTTGGATCACTGTCGACATTATTTTCTGCTGGCTCTCAGCCTGCTCCTTCTGCCTTCGGCTCAGTGACGAGCAGCACTCCGTCCTCTGTGTTTGGACAGCAGGCAAACCAACAGCCAGCTTTTGGCTCTGGTACCCCCAGTGCTGGTGAGTGCCAACCATCCCCTGTTCCCTTTTGGTCTCAGACATGATATATTTTACTTTCTTTTTCATGAAGTGCACCATACATTATATGGAGAAAGACAGCTTTGGCATTGCGCTTGTATTTAAATGTAGAAATTGCCCTCCCTAAAAATAATGGGTATACAGTTGTCATTTATGTACCAGTCCTGACTGTAGAGACACAATGTGCCACAGGTATCTGGCTTCACAGTAAGCCTTCTCCACAAGAGACTTACCAGACATCAAGGTTGTAACTCTACCACTAAAATTTGAGTTTTATTTTCTTTAGAAACCTAATGATTAAAAGGATTTGTTGAAAACCATGGAGTAGTCACTGGTAAGATTGTGCAAAACAAAAGGGCAGAAGCACTGCAAAATAGTTATTTTTTTATTTGAATAATTCTTAGTTATCTGACTTTAACAGGTGTCATTGTATAAAATAAAGTCAGAATTGTTTTGGGGTTTTTTTTAAGCATTTATGGGTTAAGACTGTATTTGAAGATCTTTTTACTAATGAAGTATAAAATACCATGGGAATGGGACAGAGAATGAACCTTAAAATTTAAGTGTAAGAAAGACCTGTTCTATACTAGTAACAATTATAAAACAAAAACACTGCCAGAATGTCTGTGTGATATCACATCAAGTACTGAAAGGGAAAAGCCTCCTTTTTTCCTCTCAGAAGTTTTACAAAATAGCCTCCATTAAAAGTAACTGACATTTTTGTACTGATCAGTAGATTAGTGCAAGTAGATTAGTGCACAATACATTACTCAGTTGATCTTTCATTAAACTTCAGTATGCACAGGTATAAATTTAATGATGGCACAGAAGTTAGCAAACAATGAATTATCAGCGTGCCAGCAGTATTACTTCAAAAATTCCTCAATCTGTGTGAATAGATTAATCTTACTTTTGGTGCATCCCCTCAACTTTGTCATCTTGAGCAACATGTGGAAAAAAACTTTAAAGATAGGGGGGAAGAACATGAAGATTTTGCTGGAAAGGACAAACTCAAATTTCAATTTTCTTACTTCTTTCTGCTTCCACCCCATCTTCCCAGGTTCTGTATTCCAGTTTGGAAGTAGTGCTACTAATTTCAACTTTCCAAATAACCCAGGAGTATTCACTTTTGGTGCAAATCCTCCTGCACCAGCAGCTCCTGCACCACCTTCTGGCACTTCAGGATTTTCCTTCAGCCAGCCTCCGGCATTTACAGTGGGGTAAGAGACCGTATCAGAATTTCCCTTGAGCTTTGGGTAATATCAGTGGACAGTGTTCAGCCTCTACTGTTGTTAAATCATGAGGTGTTCAGATGAACCTTGGCGTTTGAAACTAAATTTGGCATCCTTCCTTGTATTAGCCTGACTGGCTAACTAAGCACCGGTATCTGTAAAGGAGCCTAGCTGTCAGGAATGTCACACATCTACACATGTGAAAGTGTCTTGTTCTTGAAAGGTAGAACCCGTATCCAGCCATTATGCTGCTGCTTACCTTCTGAATAAGAGAGATTTAATTGGTTTCTGGAACTCTCTTCCTCCTGTTCGTCCTTGCTGCTTGTTGCCAGCTGGTAACTAGTGAGACAAGACTATGAAACAGTTGTTCTGGAATATCTACTCAGTGCTGCTACTGAATTTTCAGCTACACTGTCCTAAACTCTGAACTACTAATTTCTTTTAATAGGACTAATGGGAAAAATGTTTTCTCTGGATCTTCAGTTGCTGGTCGGAAGATAAAGACTGCAGTTAGACGTAGAAAGTAAACGCCTGATTGGTAAAACATCAAAAACATTGGAAGCAGCTACTATCCTGAATTGTTCAGCTACTATCCAGAAATGTTCAGCTACTACCCTGAATTGTTCAGTTACTGGGATTGTACCTCACGCTGGCTTGTTGGAAGTCAGATCTGCCTAAAGGAATATAAAACTTAGCTTTCCTGTCCTTCCCTCCCCTCTCCCAGTTAAGTTTCTTTGGTAGCAAGTAAAGTTGGCAACAAGGCTGTTCTCAAGCAAAAGTCTCAAGTTACTTCTTTCACTGACTCAGCATGGTCTGGCTGTAGCCCTGAGTAGAGCCTGCACAGTGAATGGCTTGTCTGATACCTCTTCATCCGCACCACTACGTGCGCTCATCTGCGTTTACTGACGCCTCGAAATTGTAATTATAGCAGCGAGGGATGCTGTATAGAGTAGAGAATGTTGATAATGAATGATTTCTATGCTGAGTTTGTGCTGGTGTATGTGTGAAGTGAATGAGTTTGGGTGTATTGTGCACTAAAATTTTCTGATAGAGGAAGACTGATTAAAGGATGATCCATGCTAAGGACTTGTTAGATCTGTAGTTCTTCATTTAATAATTATACGCTATTTCTATATTTTCATTCTTACAGCCCTTTATCACCTGTCTCGCCTTGTTATTTTATTATGAAACGTGTAAATACAATTTTGTTTCTCTATGTACTTTTTTGGCATAACAAATCTGTGAAATGGAAATTTTAATTTTGTGTGTTACAGCCATTTTTGTTTAGTATTGTCTCAGATTTTATGTAAATCCCATTATTCAAAGTTGCCTAAATCCATTTAGAAAATCTTTAAAATTGGGAATTCTTAAAGGAAGTTTATTGGCTTTTCTGATCCATTTTTGTTTGGACCAAAAACCAGTATTGTACAAAGTATTAAGTATATATTTTTATATTTACTGAAATGGACTGTGGTGACTTTGGATAATAAGGAAAAGTTTAATATTAAAGCCATGTTTATTACAGTATAATTAACATGTTAAACCATGGGATAAATGCCATCAATAAAAACTGCGAAATATTACCTGGCAATTTTAACTGTCCATGAAGGCATCCCCAGCTGTAACTGTATGAGGTGGTTCCCTCAACCTGAGCAATGTCATGTGCTGTCTTCAACCTCTGCTTTTTTGCATTGATTTTAGAGGATCTTATATAAGTTAGAGGTCTCCTGTTAGGAAGGAGAGTTTTATTGTAGACTGAAGCTTGGAGCAGCTTTTCAATGTGTCAGCTGACTGCAGTTAATTTATTATAGTGCTATTAAAAAAACCCAACCTGATGTTGTAAACATTTACCACTGTTCTAACTAAAGATTGCAAATGAGTAATGGGGGAATTTCTGCTTCTGTAGCAGTTACAGGAGCTTCCTGGAGAACAGACATTACTCTAGTAAAATCAGAGGAAATGCTTGTTCATCTGGGCACCCACAGCTGAACTCATACCAAGTCACAGCAGTCTTATCTCTGACTCACACACGGTTTCTTCCCTCAGCTAGAAGGGCACAGACCTGTGTCATTGTCAATGCTGTAAATGTCTTCAGAGGCACTGCTGGGGCCTCGGCTGGGGGCACTTCAGCCATGCACCCCAGCTCTGCTCCCTGCTCCTACAGCTACATGTGCTGCTGGTACGAGGTGAGATGCCATTCTGAGCACGAGCTGGACATGATGGGAGGTCAAAGGCCAACTGGTCTTTCCATGTGTAGAGCTCCAGTCACTGTTTCTAGAAACAGAAAATACTCAGCAACTCGACTTCAGAACCACACACAAACACACTGCTATTTAGTCAGTCAATCATACCACTGTAGCCGTGAAAGGATTATATGCAGCTACCTGTTTCCAGATGTCTAAATGTGAAAGATGCCATGGATTTCCACTTTCTCCCCTTTAGCCATAAATCACCTGCCGAGTACTCATCCTTCATGCAGAAACAAGCAGCATCTGGGATGCAGCTTGCATGAGAGACAAACTAAAAGCCAGCACAACAGCACAATGTAAACACATTTTCATGGACAGGCTCTGTGTTCTTGCATTGTAATTTTTTCTTGACCTGCTGTGAAAGGGGTGGTGTTTTTCTGCAGGGTAAGAGATACCGTCCCTTCTACCTGAATAAAGTTTTAGCCAACCGTGTTGCTTTTCCCTACCTCCCCTTTTGAATCCTAGTTTTTAGGTCACTGCCACAGTAAAGAGAAGTTCTTACTGTATTTATACTGAAATTGTGAATAGGCGAAAATCACCCTAGAAAGAACTTTTAAGTTTGTTCTGACAGCTTTACTTTTCATTAGGCTGATCACCATGCCCATCAGTGCTTAAGTCAACTGTCTTTGAAAGAATGGAGCACAAGTCCTGTGAGGAGCGGCTGTGAGAGAACTGGGGATGTTTAGCCTGAAGAAAAGGAGGGTCAGGAGTGACCTTATTCTCTACAACTGCCTGAAAGAAGGGTGTAGCTGGGTGAGGGTGATCTCTTAACCCAGGTAAGAAGTGGCAGGACAAGGAAATTACCTCAAATTGGCCCCAGGAGGTTCAGACTGGACATTAAGGGAAAAAAAAAAAAAAAAAAAAAAAAAAAACCAATGGAAAGGGCTGTCAAGTATTGGAAGAGGCTGCCCATGTAAGCAGTGTGATCACCACCCCTGGCAGTATTCAAAAAACGTGACTGAGCCAAGACACTAAAAATGGTGTTCTAGCCAAGACAACTTACTTTTTTTCTTCAAAAATAAATATTTAAAAGCCGTTATCTAAAAGGTTAGTGACCTCAGTCTGGAGACATAGTGGATGGCAAAATGTCATTCTGCCACTGTTAAGCACTGGATCTAGTCCTGAATCATTCTAAATGAAGACTGAAATGCATACACAGTACAGTCATACATAGAAGAATGTGACTTGTCAAACAAAACTATTGCAGCATATGAACACAATACTGATTGAGTTATTACACCTGGAGAGAAGAGCAATAACCAAGCTCTCAAACATTTCTAGTATCTACCAAGCCACTGTCTAAAATTGAAGGCAGGGCGAGAACTTCAGCCACTGAATGACATGTTAGGCCTAAGGGAGGAACACACAAAAACGGATTGAAAAATTCCAAACTTGACTCAAATTTCAGTAAAACATTAATACTGCTCATATTCATTTCCCAAGATACTAATGAGAATAAATGAATCATCAAAGCTATATAGTCATGCAAAATACTAGGTTTCTTTATTCAATATTTAAGTTATGCTGAATATACAAACAATTAGCCAGAATGATAAAGTGAAAATAACAGTATTTGTACTTCTGCAGATTTACACCCATAACACATTTCAGGTAATGTTTTCTGCATGCTCCTGAAACATATTCAGTTCTTCTGCTCTGCATTATATGCAAGAAATAGACAAGTGCTTTCACTCCAAACAGAAGCAAAAAAGTTACCTTTCATTAGCATGGTCTGTACTGTTCATGGCTCCAGAGTTATTTACACCAGATCACTAACACTGCAGTGTAACATGCCCTTCCCAGAGGAAAAAGCAGCTATTGTTTCACCTCTTCATTAGCTTGGACAAGTGAAGTAAGTGACAATGCTTGAGACAATCATGCAAAAAAAAGTTTTCACATCAACCTTGTGAGAAAATATTTTAAAGGTGAGGGAATATGATCTGTGAAGCAATAATAAAAGACACTGATAACCACTGCTGATCTCTTTCTGCACACATGGCAATTTAATTAACATCACTTGCCTTGCTGTCTAATACCTGCAGGTCTCTTCCTCTATATCCTTTGATAGGCAACTGCCTGGAAAACAACTTTATTTTCTAGTTACCTGCCAAGATCCAAAACTGTAGAAGCAACATTTATTTTAAGGTGGAGTATATCTGGGGATCTGCATTCCACAGACTGACAAACAGAACAACTCCTTTTTGCAAACAGACAAGTTTCTGTCTCATCAGTCAGAGGTTAATACTCCTGGATTTAATATGTATTCTGTCTCCCAGATGTCTTTGGCATCTATGAAAACTCCAATACTTCGAAGGTAGTTGCTGGCATCATACAGGAACCATACATTTTCCTTAGCTTCTGAATCAGTTCCCATTTAATTAGGGAAAAATACTCCAACAGAGACCTCCATTTCAGTTCTGGGATAGGTCTTTATTCACTGGGGTTTGGAGGGGATCTTTAGAACCAGTCTGGAAATCTCATCTTTTGGTATCATCTGATGCCATTTCTTCTGACCACAATAGTTCCTGCTACAATATCGTAGGCTGTTCTGTTATGCTGGAAAAACAGCAGTGTAATGAACGCAGGAAAAAACGATGCAATAGAAAAATTCTTGATCAAAGCTCGTACTGTGGACCTGAAATCAGAACAGAACATTCAGTGCCTTACTTTCCCTTTTCTGCTTATATTAGAAGTTAACTTTCAAGTTTAGCATCCAAGTTTTGCACTGCACAAAAGTCAAGCTCTAGAGGAGATTTAGCCACCTGCCCTGAAAAATACTCCATGTGACTGAATAATTACCATTTTATTCTTAGATCACAGAATCTGACAATAGTTGTTGTAGTCTAAGTATTGCAAAAGTCAACAACAAAGCAATAGTGTATTTCCTTCCACATCACATGCTTTCAACACTATTAACCTGAATGCAAGTGATGAGGCAGAAGCACTTACGTTGTCATACTGACATTAGAGGATGGAATGACTAACACGCGGCTGGGTGCAATAAGTACAGATGTTTCACACGTTACAACTCGCAGTCCAAGCAAGAATTTCCCTGGGGTTGCTCCACCTGCTCCCCAAATACAGATTATCTGTAAAAGAAAGGTTATTTCAATTCCACACACCACTATGTTATTGACAGGTCTAGCAAAATTGATTATCAGAACTATGTGAATGTCATAAGCTTCAACATAACCCAAAATACTGTAAAGAGGATTTACTTAATTGGCCAATGGTAACATAATTTTTTAAATCCATTTCTTCAACAACTCACAACTATTAATTATAGGAGTTAATGTTTAGAAATAGTTACCTCGTAAAAGCAGACTAATAACCTGTAGATGAGAGCTACTATCATCATTTTCTGCAAATCTTCCATGGAAGTATCTTCATCTATTTCTTCTATGATGTAATGCATGGCAAATTTAGAGATGTCTCTGTACAAAATAAAACGGAATTTTAAAGCCATCCTCCTCCCAATACCAGTGTTACCCCTTTAATACCAGAATTCACTCCCTCACTTCTGGTATTATAAAACAAAAGCTCCTTGCCCTCTCTGATACTAAACAAGCCATTAAAATTCAGAACACTAAGTTTCATTCGGAGCTGCTGCCTAGTTTCTTTTGTCTTTTTCATTAAGAAAAGATCATTCTTTATTACCACTTTTGCACAAAGGTGTCCCTGGGTTGTGATCTGCAGAATTGTTCTGCAAATTCTCACACTTCTTAGGAGGTAAACAGATTCTGCGGGTAATCATCTAACTCGATACAAATGGAAGGCATCCAAGTCTCCAAGTATCTTTCATACACAAACACTCAAGGAAAAATAAAAGGGCGCTCTTCTTTACAAATGCAAGGGCAAAGTTGCAAGTCTCCCTGTGGAATCAAGGGAGCCCTATATCCTCCTCTGCATGATCAGGGGTCTCATCAAGGTTCCTTATTCTCATTCTTTACTGCTCACCGTACTCTTCTGGAGGCACCTTGGTATGCAGTAGGAAGATTGAAATATAAAAAGCAATTTAAACCTTGTGGTTTTTAGCCTAACAGAGCTATACGAAGTATCCATTTGGAGTTAATGGCATGTTTTTGTAAGATAAACTCCACAGATTTAACATTCTTATCTTATACCTGGAATGGATATACTATGGCAACACATTCAGGCAAGAATTTTTCACTCATGCATCTAATTAAGACTCACATAAAAATGTGCAGTTGCACCCCAAACAGTCCATCTACTATTTGTACTACTTGCCCTCCTCTTTATTCAGACTTAAGGACCAAAAAAAAACCAAAACAACCCAGGAATTAATAAAACTGTGTAGCACAATCCACATTTCCCTTCAATACAGCTTTGGTCTGAAGTGTTTTTCTTGAGCCTATGAGCATATATGTTTTTCACGACACCTCAGCCTAACCCCAAGCACACCATGTCTCTCAAGCAGAAAACCCCCCAGAATGCTCCTCTGAAGTCCCTCTGTAAGTAACTGACTCACAAAACTATTAATATTGAAAATGCTGTAAATTACTCTTTCACTGCTTTACAGAAGCAGTATACAAACAGTTGTTCCCTATCTTTCCAGTACTTCATTTTGTATCATTCTCCACCTACTAAAGCCAAAATGGAAACACAAGCTGTCAGGTTACAGGTGGTGAGATTTGGCAACTAAACAGAAATGAACATTTGGCATTTTAATTGCTGCTTATCTGAACAAAACCCACCAATCATTTACATTGTCACATTTATTATTTTGGATTTGACCCTCTTCCTCGGCCCTCTCAAGCCACAGTTGAATGTGTCTGGAAAATGTTACCTATATAGTATCACTTTACAGTCGGGAAATGTTTGAATGGTTCTTTAGTGGAAAGCCTGGGTTCTGAAATGTGTTTGTACAATAGTGGAATTACTGACTACACCAAGATCTCATCTCTTAATCAGACTGAAATATCTGATTACACCAACCCAAAGCAGAATAACTGAGTTAAGGAATAAGGTATCTACAGTTAAAGAAGCATTTTAAAAAGGAAGTCTTTGAGGTAAATTACTACATCTGTGTACAAAAATGTGAAATGACAAATCTTCCAGTCTAGTGTACAATTGACACACACAATGCTTTACCTGCACATTTACACCCAGTAAAGCCAGTAATGTGGCAGCATTCCTAGGAACCAGGCTGCATTTTCAAAGTACATACATACCTGATGTTTGATCAGGGATTTTTTTTTTCTTTTGGTATGGGTTAGCATTGTTTAGGTCAGAAATCTAAAACACAGTACCACAGGAGATGCTATAAAGAAAATGAACTTCATTCCAGCCAAATCTAGTACATTTTTAAAGGCTATTTAAAAAGTTTGTCAATGTTTTTTTCTTTGAAAATTATAAAGGACTTTTTAACAACCTTGTTATTGTGCCCCCTCCCCCGCCTCCATAAATATGCAAGTCTAATCTTTCCTTAGTAGGGAGTTTGTGAGCCTATAGACCTGTACAAATTCTGTGTTTCCATCAGCTGACTCAAAACCATGATGTATTTACAAGGAAGTTAGCCTAATGGTGCCTTCCTTCAACTTCTGTCAGTTATTTAATGATATCATATGCATAAATATACCATAAATACAAACTGACACCTCAAAGAGCATGAAAAGCTTAAAGCTGTATGTAACAAAGCTTTAAATTGTTCAACTTACTTTATTCCACTGAGGTGCATAATACTTAAAATGATGGTTGCCTTTATAAAGAACAGAATAAAAAAATCCACCATCTCTGCTATGAACCTGTGTGCCAGTGAAGGGATAAGGAACTCCCGACCTGCAACAGAAATAGTTCACATTACCCAGATTTTACTGCACTAAAACAAAGTTAACACTGACATCTAAAGAAAAACCCAGATAAACCTCTCTGCAAGAACATAATCAAGAGCTTGAGCATGTTCTTCAAGAAAACTTCTCAAAATGTATGCATAAAAAATAAACTGAATTGTTTAAGTCTTTCAGAACTCTGAGGCCCCACATAATTAGGATCACGGCAAAATCATATTCTGCTAAAGAACTGCGTACATTGAAGATACATCAGGTTTTGTGTTCTTTTGTTTAGAACAACCTTCCAGAGAACAGATTTATGTAAATCTGAGAGGTCAGATTAAAAAGAAAATCACATCTTAGATTTATCATAACTTTTCTATCCCTCAAGCACCAAGGCTTCCATGTGTATCAAGTATGAGGCCTCAGAGTAAAATATAGCCTATTTTGTCTCCACTCATGCACAAACAGGAATGGATGAAAATATCAGTCATACTTGATATAACATTTCTACAGACTACTTACAATAAAACACAGCATACTGCTCAACCCCCAGCCAGAAAACGTAACACATTTCTCGTATTTATTTGGTCAAGTGCAAACAGACACAAAGTAAGGAGTCACAAAATTTTGTTGCTCACATGATTTACGCAGAGAAAACATTAAAGAGTATCTTAGAAAGCTTCCAAGAAATAGTGTTCCAAAATAATTTCATCTGGACCCAGATACTCCTGTATTTCCCACAGGAAAAACATGACTCTCACATGAAACCTGCAGTGACTCACATCAAAACTTCATTTAGAAATGCCGCACTACTAGCAGATGAAACCTGTGGGAAATCGTGACTGGATTTGTTACTGCTTCTGAGAATACCTATTCCCACATATGGAAAGGAGAAAAGAGGAAAGAAAATCGTATCACTCTCTAATCTCAAAAAACAACATCAAATTTCACTTAGAATAAGCCTCCCCAGTTCTGCTGCTGAGACTGATGCTGCCAGTCATGGCCCTGTGAGCTGTATGAGCCAAACCAAAAGCCCACAGCACTTTTAAATGGAGTAAGGAGAATCATGCAGGGATCAGGTAAGAGCCATTAACACACCTGGGTTTATACAGCTTCATTTCATATTTGCTGCACTGACAGCTCTGCATCAACAGTATCAAGTAGCATGACTTACATGTATAACACTAAAATGGACTCTACTGGCATTGTCAAAGCCTGTCCAAGTTGTCTGTTAAATTCTAATTAAAGATTCTACAGCTAAGGCAGGAGGGAACATAGCCAGTCTCCCAATCCTGGCTTGAGCACATAGCACCAGGTGAAAGTTTTCATTTGCTCTGTTAAAAGCAGCACATTTGGTGGAGGTGGTGGCATAGATTGATTTATTCACCATTGAATAAATTAAATTGAATGACTGCATAAAGAAGAAGCTACATGGGGCTAAGAAAATAAGTATTCAAATTACATTCAACTCCATCACATTAAGAAACCTTGGCAACCCTTAGACTCTGGCAGATTTACATTGCAGTGATTCAAGATGTTCCTCATATCAGAAATTCACTCTTGCCAAGGGTTACTATTTGTTCAGCAAGGACAGCCAAATGCAACATCCATCCCGCTCAATGTCTAGGATCCTGCATCCAGCTAGTGCTCAACATGGATTTGCACCAGTCAGCACAGGGCAGCTGAGGCTGGGATGCACCTTTTGCCCTACTGTTCCCAACAGATGAGCAGTAATCTCTTGCAGTAAAGTAGGGACAGACAAGGCAAGGAAGTGTCTTAAATCATGGAGACTGTCGACAAAGAGCCTGCCATTGCCCAGGGTGCTGTTAATACTGGTGCTCTGATACACACCTGCAGGCAGACTGAAGTGGAAAAGGCAGTTCACAATCCCACCTTTGGACATTGCAGTTTAAAATCTACAACATTAACATAAGCAGTCACTTATTTCAGCTTATGTAGGCACATGGGCTGTAAACTGCATTGGCACAGGGACAGACATGATCTGCCCTGCCAAGCCTGCTGTGTGGGCAATAATCTACAGCAGGAAAGAAGGAGCCATAATCACTTTAGCTGTTCCAGATATATCCATCTGCAATCTGAAGCCAAAGCACCAGCACAAGAATCTTTGTTTATAACTGTATTGTATCACTGAATCACATGCAGAGTCCCCTTAAAAAGGCCAGGTGTTGCAATAGTATGCAATATACAGAACAACCATGTTCAGCAGCATGAAATACTATTCATGCCCTAAATTACCTTTAATATACGGAATTAGCTCCTGAAAAACTAGGTAAAAATCCCAAAATCATATCAGGCTAGCCTTTGTCCAATCCTCCTTTTAATGACTGGCAATATCAGTTCATAAGCAGGTCATAATTACAGAAAATACTATTTTGTGTTCTAACCACGTTTAAGCAACATCTGCTCAAAAACTTAAGAAAGAAGCAAGCTCAGAAGCTAGGTTCCCCTCCCTTGAAAAGAAGGAAAGGAACGAAAAATGGCTTCCGCACACACACAGCCACTAAACTTATAAATAATGCTACAGATAAGCAATGTCGTACTTTGTCCTGCAGAGAGAAACAAGATCTGGCTTTTTTCCAAAGTCCTTCAGCAGTGCTCTCCTCCACAGTTTCCTACCATTGCTCACAGTGGTACGGAACATTCAAGGAATGTGACCTAGGCACCCCTCGACTTGTGAGGAATTGTTGCTGCTCCAGGTTTTACCTCTGATGTGATGAGAGTGAGTTTGCTTTACTCCTGAACAAATATAAACAGAAGGCCTGTTGTGCACTGCCTTCAATATTTACAGCTGCAACAAACATCTGTTTATCTCGGGTCCTGCCGCCTAAGCTTGTTCAATGTCAGCATGTTTTCATTTCTCTGCTTTGATTTCACGAAATTATTTTATTTGAGCACCAAGAGCCTACTAAAACTGGCAAAGTTAGTTTACATTTCATCATCGAAAAGGGCTACTCATAAAGCTAGACGCATTACAAGCTTGTGACCACAAAAATAAACTCCACCGGAAAAAACCCTTCGTATCCACGAAAATATCTCTACAAGCACTGAAGCTGTAAGCTCTATACGCAAGTCAATCCCCCCAAACCTGCCTATGGACCAAGTTCTGGATTTACAACCTCGGTATTATGGCTGTCACCCTGTGTCACGAGGCAGAGCCACACGGCCCGGGCCGCAGCCAACCGAAGCGCAGCGATTCCCAACGTCGCACACCCCCGGCTTCCCTCTCCAGATCCCGCTTCCCGGAGCTGCGGCTCTCATCAGGCTCCTCTTCCTCCCCAGGCCGAGTGGCCCAGCCC
>VZRN01000714.1:193969-214905 GCA_013397935.1 Dasyornis broadbenti
CTGCTTCCCCCCACAAAAAAAAAAAAAAAAAAAAAAAAATTATCACAGAACCATTTAGGTTAGAAAAGACCTCTGTAATAGAGTCCAACCTATGACTGAACATCACCTTGTCAAATAGACCAGGGCACTGAGACCTGAAACACCTCCATGGACAGTGACTCCACCACCTCCCTGGGTAGCCCATTCTAATGTGTAATCATCTGTTCTGTGAAGAAATTGTTCCTAATGTCCAACTTGATACTCTCCGGAGAAGAGGCCGACCCCCAGCTGGCTACACCCTCCTTTCGGGTACTTACAGAGAGCGATAAGGTCACCCCTGACCCTCCTCCAGGCTAAACACCCTCAGTTCCCTCAGCCGCTCCTCATTGGACTTGCTCTCCTCAAGTGCTGAACAAACAACCAGCAGCAAGTTTAAACACAGTTCTTCAAACTAATTTTTAATCTTTAAGGTTTCTGTGTTCTGTTAAGCATCTCAACCAGACTGAGTTCTGTCTCGCAGAGATGTTAACACAGCTCCATACTGAATGAACGACTAATACATAACTGTGAACACAGAGTGTTTTCCACGTTGAAGACGGCAAACGTTTTTTTCCTCTCAGCAAAGTTTCTCCCTCTCGCTGTTGAACTATCTTCCCATTTAACCTCAACTAATTTTAAAAAATGAAGTAATTTCATAAAATCAAAGAAACATAGAATGTCCTGGTTTGGAATGGACCTTGAAGATCATCTAGTTCCAATCCCCCTGCCATGGACAGGGACAGCTTCTTAGACCAGGTGGCTCCAAACCCCTGGACTTGAATAGTTACAGGGGTGAGGTATCCACAGCTTCTTTGGGCAACCTGTTCCACTGCCTCATCTCCCTCATAGTAAAGAATTTTTTCCATGTATCTAACTGAAATTTCCACTCTTTCAGTCCTGGAAGTTTGTGTAGAGTCTCTAAAATAAGCAAGCTGAGGTGAATTGCCAAAGTGATTATCAGATAATGACCCATACCATATCATGCAGTTATGTAAGGTGCTGGCACTCACTATATAGCTATGGTTTTAATTACACTGACATGTTTCGTAACATAGACCTTGGCGAAATCAATAAAGGTAAACTATTAGGGAAATACAGCAAGTTTTAGCATGATTAGGAAGGAAGAAAGGAGGGAAGATAGACAAGTGTATAGATGAAAACATGGTTTTAAAGTATCTATTAACTCCTAATAGAAAAACTATCTTGGAAAACTTACAGTAAATGTAATGTAACAAGGCTTCTTTCCTTATAATATTTCACTTCTTCCTTCATGAGTTACAGTCTATTTAATTTCTTTTTTTTTTTTAATTTGATTTTTACCACAAACCCTTCAGGACCAAGGAGTTTCTAGCCCTTTTTTTTTTGTTTTAATTTTTTTTTCTTTTTCGTTTGTGTGGCCAAAGCCAGATTTGAAAGCCAGATCAGATCTTAAGGTACAATTACAAGATCTCAGAGACTTCATATAATGCTGCCAGTCACATGTAAATTTTAGGCTCACCAGCAGCAGCACTACCCAGGCATAACCATAGTTAGAACTCACTATGAGATTATTCTGAATATTCAGGGCGAAACGGAATGGCTGACAACAGAGAGCAGGGGACTTACAGGTAAAAATGTAATGTTTCCTCATGTCCAAATTTTTCAGTTATTAGTTTTTTCATTCTTCTGCTTTTAAAAAATATAACCCACAATTGACCCACAAATTCTGTGAGCATTCAGATTTTTCTGTTCTGGGACTCATTATGACAGACATCCTGTGACAACAGGGCCTGCCAGTAGTGAGAAACCTCACAGCTTAGGTTTTTGATGACAAAGGGTCTCATTTCATTGCTGTATCAGATTGCCACACGGGGCAGTATTTATAGTCTTCTTCAGCACCGATTCCTTGCTACTTTGCTTTCTCTTGTGGGTGGAGTCAGAAAGGGAGAGAAGCTTGGGCAGCTCATTATACCAGCTGATAAAAATAAGTAGTTGAATGCCTTGGCAGTTAAATATTCTCTTCCCTACAAATGAGATTAAGGCAAGAGGAAATGTTTTGAACTAGATCAAAAGAAGAAGGTAAGCACCTAAAAGCTGGTATCGTAATAGTTAAGGTTTATGAGGAATCTGGAATCCCACCGTAAGCTCTTTAAAGTGTAGGTAATGCTGAAAAACCTGATCAGTCACTCTTGAGCAGGGAACCCTTCACAGTCAGTAGGAAATAACAGAACACGGGTGTGCTGTGATTCTAGCTGCTGTACAGAGCTACAGACATGTACCTTTGCTCATTTCGATATGCCTTCTAGCATCTTGTTTTCAAGGGTTTTAAACCATTTAAAAAAACAAGGAATCACTGAACCATTGAAGTTCAGTTCTTCCCTTTGCTTGGGGGATAACAGATCACATCTCCTGCATCATGAAATATTCTAGTAATAGGAGCTCTTCTGAAGAATCCTTGGATGAGAGTTGTTGGACATTAATCAACAACAAGTTCTTGTCATTCCAAAGTGGTTAATTATTGTTGGGCTCAGCAGCTACAATTCATGTTACTTAGACATTTGTAATGAGTATTTATCTTCATGTACAGAGTGAAATTCAATGCAAATGATGGTTAAAGAGATTCTTCATTACTGAGACTCTACAGTCACCAAAGAATGAGAGCTTTCCCCCTAGCTGGGGCAAACAGCCAGATACAGAACGTGAAATTTGAGCCAGAAAACATTAAGTATGCATTTACATAACTGTAATGTAAAACATTATACATTTCATGTGGAAAATGGTACAACTGTCTCCCAAATTAAATCAATTTAGCCTTTCACTCTGAAACTGATGTGTCTCATCCATCTAAGGCATTTGAAGGAGAGATTACCTCTAAAAGCTTACACAGTTGACTGAGAGGCAACTTCTTTCTAATAGGTGCAACTTCAAGTATAATATGGAGAAAACAGAATCCTCATGGTCACAGTTGATAGAAAGGTCATAGAAAATCAGCTGGAGAGAAAATACAAGAAACTTTTCCACTTTTATTTTAGGATACTCAAGTTTTTTGTGTGGTTGCCTGTTTGTTAGTACAGTCTGGTTTAGGGGTTGTGTATAAACACCCTTATTTGCCTTTTACCTGGGCCTTGTTTGAAGGACGAGTGAAAACAAAACAGCTTTACTGTTACTAGGAGAGTGACACTGAGAAGCCTTACCAGTCACCTAACTCCCTATTGCATTCCTTTCTCTTCCCAAGGAAGAAATTTGATGGTGCCTCTGTTGAAGCAGCAGTGGGACTAGGGCTTTGGAGAGAAAGTCTTTGGTGGTCAGTGATGATCAGGTAGGGTCCTCATCATGCAGCAAGACCTAGGGGAGAAGGGTTAAGCCTAGGAAATCACCACTGAGTTTTGGGTGGTGGAGTAGAGAACGCTCTCTGTTCTTCTACAAAACTTTTGGCACACAAAAAGATTTTTCAGGATTATTTCAACCATAAAGACAGAGCAGGTTTTTGTTTTCTGGTAGTCAGAACATTCCTTGGGGAGCATTATGATCTTTATCTAATGACAGGGGGCTTTTATCATAAGTTTATAGGCGTCCTCTGAGGGCAGTAGCTACTTCTGGGCAGTATTTTGGCAGCAGTTGGGCCCAGATCTCCTCCAGAAGGGAAACTGAATCTGCTTTGTATGTTCTTGATAACTGCTGTGCTTGCTAGCACATCATGTGTACCTCCGTACCTCTGTACCTCCATTTGTCATCCGTACCTCCATTTGTCTGGAAGCAGCTGCTCCCACATTTTAGAAGAAGCGCAGCACATCAGGAGAGTGCACTAAGGATGCAGACTGAATTGAGCCCCTGAAGGATTCCAAATGGACAACTGCTTGATGTCCAGGAAAGATATGTGAGGCACAGGTTAATGAACACATAGTGCAGTAACATTGAAGGAACTCCTGCAGATCCAGATATATTGAGGATTCAGGAGAGTAAGAACAAGAATGATTTGTCTAGAAAATAACTATGGCACTGGGAAGCCTTAGCAAGTGCCTAATTCCCTAGCACATGGAAAAGATTTCTGGTTTCCAAACACAGATTTGAAATTACTTATTCCTTTATCTTCAATGGCTCTATTAAATATTACTTTTAAGTTCAATCAGGTATTTTTTCAAATGGAGATATGCTTAGCAGTGTTTAAAAAAAAAACAAAACAAAAAAAACCCCAAAAGATCAATTTAATAATTGGTAACAAGTAGTTATTTTTGATTCTTCCTTGTTCATCCCACTCAAACCTTTACCTTTTACCAAGATGATAATTTCAAGATCAAAGTAATATTAAGTTTATCCACTGTTTATCATTAAAAGCTTATGAAGGCTTCACCTCAGCTGTTTCCTGCCATCTGGTGGGTACTTGGAGTCACTACCTTGATGCTTCTAATTTCCATGGGTTCTTAGAAACCAGTATTCTAAACAACTAAGCAAATATCACAGAAGGGCTGCAGTTGGCAGGGACCTCTGGAGTCCACCTGGCCCCCTGCCCAAGCAGGGCCACGTAGAGCTGGTTGCACAGGACCACGTTCATGGGACTTCTTACTGTCTTCAAGGATAGAGACTCCACTGCCTCTCTGTGTGCCCTGTGTCAGTGTTGGTCACTTGCATATGAGAACAGCCTTTCCTGATGTACAGGGAGAACCTTCTGGGTTTCTGTGTATGCCCATTGCCTCTGGTCCTGTCACTGGGCACCACTGAGGAGAACGTGGCTCCCTTCTCTTTGCACCCTATTCTATTTTAAAAAGTATGATATCCATTGAAGTTTTTCATAGGAAAAAAGCTCTCTCCATTTAGACACTTAAATTAAAAACTCACCTTCTCTTTTATGTGTATTTTACTGGTGGATTGACAGTACCTGTTCTAGTGAATATTTGACCCATGCAGGTTTATAGAAATGAACTGGCTAATTACACCATACACATTTTTTCCGTATCAATATGTGAACCAAATTCACTGTTTTCTGTTTTGACAGTGGCACTGATTTTAGGGCGTGACCACAGTATTAATGCAGCGTAATGCAGAATCAAGGGGTATATCTTGTGTGACAGCAGGCAGTTAAAAAAAAAGATCAATGGGACCTTAGGGATGCTCAGCATTAGCAGTTCATTCCTTGCTAGAATCAACCATCAAACAGGTCAGACTTGCTGCTGAAAACTTGGTGGATGCTCATGGTTTAGAGGATTCATCAAATCATCATTCTGCAGCTTGTTGGCTACTTCTATCTCAGGATAAACTTGATTTTTCACAAAATGAGTTTTTAACCTTTAATTGTAGACAAATTCACGTAAGCCAGGAGCAGAATTTTATTTAGCACTTCTTTGTAATTTTTAATTTAGTGACAGGTTGCAGGGGAAGAACTGTCCAACCTATTGGAAATGTATGGCAAGTATTTTTCATGATGACCAGAACTGACAGAAGGTGATTATAGATTTGTTGTTGTGTTATGTGGCTGACTAAGTGCTGGAAAAAATATATTTTAGAAGTCTCTCTCCAGCTTTTCTGGTGTCCAGTAATGCATTGACTTGGTACCCTTTTCTTCAGTTGAAGCAATTGCCTTGGGTCTGTCCATGCAAGGCCTTCTTCCTTTTCCTTTAAACTTCCGCCCTCTGACAAAGTTCTGAGGTGTGCTCAGACCGCCAGGTATACGCTGTTACTGCACAGGACATTTTTCTGCTAAGAAACCAGTCAAAGCAATGTACTCGGGTCTTGCATGTTGCAGGACCATAAGCATTAGGGAGAAGTTCTAGCCATGAAGGAGTTTGCCTTCAAACATTTAAAAGAAGAATCAGATCAGCCTTCACAGAGTTTAGTTTTGATGGGGGAGTTAAATCCCTCAGAGGAACTATAAGAATTTGCCTGTGTAGTGATTCAGGGCTGTCTCGCTGCTTTCTGTTTATCCTCAAGATCTGATACTTTTTTGTATCTTACCTCCAAAGCAGTAAGTGGCATCCTGCTGATGCATAATACCTTGTCCCCTCTTTGAAGCTGTGTGAAAGAAAGCTGTATGTATCTCAGGCCAGAATGCTCCAGAATGACATTATTTTGTGGAACACATTATGATGATGATTTAAGGATTAAACAACCCTTCAATGATCCTTTTACCATGGCAAGATGCCGATTTTTCAGAGATGAGGCACATCCAAGTGACACATGAAGTGGACCACCTGTGATTTTGTAACACAGGAGGGACACATCCAGAGCCATACAGAGAAACAATAGAAAAAGCTAAAAATAGAAGGCAAACCTTGCACCAGATTATGATCATGTCCCTAGACATAGCCCCTGGAAGATACATGTGTATCTAGAAGTGAGAATCATGAAAAGCTTAATTTCCTAGCTGCCACCAAAGTTATGTGCATGAAACTCCAGGTTTATCTGCTGGCATGCAGAATACCCACTGCTCACTGTCAGGTGGATTATGGCAGCAAAAGTGATAATGTTTTAGTGAAATAGGAGGAGGAGCTACTTTTTCTCACTCCAGCTTTTCAAAGTGTTTAAGGAAGAGAAAACTTATAGGACAAACAGTGCAATGGAGCAAGCTCTGAACAACTTTGTTTTTAAACAATTACATTTTCCATTTTATTTCGTAAGAAGTTTACTGTTGAAAAAATGGTATATATTAAAGCAAACACATTATACACATAGGTTAAACATCTGATAGCAAAACCATACCGAATGAGCACTACTGGTGTTATTGTATAGGGTTCACAATCAAAGATATAATTAAAAACCCTTAAGAGTTAATGTACTTTCAAGGTAAGTTAGGCACAAAATTTAGCTTTTAACTAGCTCTGCAAGCATCTCACTGTGATTTCACTGATACAAAGTATTACAAGTGATCAAAAACATAAGCTGACTTTTAAAAGTTTTAAAATTTTATTTGTACTATGTGCTGAAATAGTACAAATGTATACAATACTCCACCTTTGTTAAAAAAGCATGTAAAGTAGGGACTATAAAGTAGAGTCTTAGGGCTAAACAGGAAATTATCCCTTTATTTGGGCTCAGAATTAGTATGGCATAAATTTATGGCTTTGCTTTGTGGACGTATTTAAAACTGAGTAAGTCCTACCAATGTGGGGGAAAAATTCCAGGATGATATTTTTAATGAATATGAGCTGCAATAGAAATATTTTAAAGGAACTGTATTAGCAAGGAAAACTAGCTGGTGTCAGATGTGTATGTCTTCCTTGTTTTTTTGTATAAGATGCAAGACACAATGTGAAGTTTTAAAAAGTGAGAGATTGTGTCACCAAAAAAAAAAAAAAAAAACAACAGAAAAAAAAAGAAATTCAAGGAACAAAAAACTTTCAAGTAATTTCCTGCAAGGTTTTAGTTTTGATGAGGCTCTAGCTTAGAAAGAATTACTAATTTGCAAGAAATGAGAGGGCAACAGCAAGTCTGTGAACCATAATAAAATTTTACCTCACAGAAAACTGTGGCATCTTCTAAATATGCATATTAGAAATGTTTTTGATTAAATTACCAGATTTTTTTTTTAAATTTTCAGTTAGCAGAATGTATTGCTGTGCTGAAAGTTGTCCTTGTTTTTGCATGTTTAAAACGAAACACATTATGATTGCCACAGAACTGCAAGAAACTCTATACTTTCTATGGGTACATTTTTACTGCATCATACAGGAATTGCTTAATAGGTAAAAATAAACACCTTAAAGTCTTAATGCTGTTTTCGATTAGCAGAAACACAAAAAGGAATGCACTGAAGCACGATGATAAAAAAAGTGTATCATGCAGTATTTTGGTTTAATGTATATAGTATTTCAAACCAATAATGTGACTGGAGGGTAGGGGGGTTTAACCTAAATTCCCATTTAGAATTAAAACTGTACGTGAAGGCAAACTGTGTGGAGACGTGACCAGTACCGGGATGCCTAACGCAAGACTGCCAGATGTGTTATAGTTCCTAGCATGCAGAGCTAATGCCTGAAGGCCTATGACAGCAGCATGAACTGCTACTTCGAGCTCTTTACATTACTGCTTTGTGTGTGCTGGCTGCAGGCTGCCTGTGGTCAGCAAGTGCTGTATGGTGTGAGGAAGTCAACCCACAATCTCTGCAGGTTCAGTGACCAACTTAGATCCATCCCACGCTGTCTTGAACTGTTCAGGAACCGGAAATTCTTTCTGGTAGGGAACAAAAGCAACAATGATGGTTAAACAAACAGGGGATATGTCATGAAAACTGGTGGAATACTATTAGTGCTACATGACTGAGAAAGCATTGATAGCTCAGACATGCCAGGATTAGAGAGAAGCCTTCTTCATTACCCTAGGAAGCTATTTTATAATGCCACACAGGAAAAAGCCTGATTGCTACCCAGTTTCAAATAGCCTTGGTATGTTAGTACTTTGCAATAATCCCTCTCACACCATTATCTGCATCAACTAAGTAAATAAGCCTCATGTCAGAAATTACTTCAGATTCCATCGGTGTCTGGGTTGGAAGACAGTAGAAAGGATTTAGATGTGGAGATTAAGCTAGGAGTCTAATTTTAAGGACAAAAGCAATATTATAATATGGAAGAATAAAATAAAATAAAAAACCCCTGTCATTTTAAGTGTGATACACTTCAAAATACTCAGTATCCTTTGTGGGGTATACAAAATGAAGCAGAACAGCATATAAAGTGTCCTTTCATTCTACAAATTCAGTGAAGTGATGGGAGATATTGTTGAGTATTTCTCTGTATCCAGTAAACAAAAAATTATGGGAAGAGAAGGGTTTTTTATTCAGACTTGAAGAGGTATTTTGTTAGCCAGTAATTTCTGATGTTATGGTGATTTTGAAATGAGACTGATCAAAAGGACTTTTTTTTTTTTTTTTTTTAAGAAATAGGTGAATATGCACCCACTGAAAATTGTTCCCTTTTTAGTTATCTAAAGCTAGGCATCCAGCAGTCACTTTTGGAAATGTGGAGCACAAGAATTTTCATTACACATTTTATTTTATAAAGCCTAAACCCTCATTCCAAATTCCAGCCCAAAAGACTAACAAGAATTTTAAGTTCTGGCTATGGCCATGCACTGCAATTTCAACTCTGCGCTGTTGAGGAAACTTGGGAACTGTAACGAGCATGCTTTGCCTGCTTGTGTGAAGTGATCCCTTGCTTGTGCGTGAAGTGACAGAGCATGACTTTACCAGAAATGCCACTGAGCATAGTATGAAAACTTTACTGGAACAGGAAAGGAACTGGGAAAATGCACTTGTTTAAGTGGCTATAAGGACATATGTTGAAAATAGTAGAAGGCACTACAGCTGCTACCCATGTATCAATAGCTTTAGAAAAAACAAGTATATTACACTGTATTACTTCACCTGTAGTAGTATTATATTTATCTTAGTTTCAGTCTCATCGTCTTCAGACTTAAGTGCACTTCTGTGAAGTGAATTTCTTTGGAAGATTATGTTTAGATATCAAAAAAGATTAAATGGACAGGAGTTGAAGCCATTATCCATCAGAATGGAGAGAACATAATTTCTGATCTTTGAAATTACTTTGTGCCCCAGAAAATAAGGAATTCTCTCTCCTGAGATACAAACACATAGAAATTCAATTGTTTTGGGTCATTTTTTGATGACGTAATATGTGTGTTACATCAGTTTCTTTCCTAGCAGCTTTAGTGCTATTAGCTGCCAAGACTAGTGTGGAACAGGGAGGAAAATTTAACAAAAAATCTCACTCACATAATCACCATCTTGGGGGATGAGAATGTTCATCTCGGATGACTTGGCACTCACAATCTCACAATCCAGTGATTCCTCACTGAGGTAGATGTGGCAGCCTTCTGTTTTGTTAATAGAAATGGTTGGCACTTTCCCCATCACCTGCAAAATAAAATCTACTTAACATCAAATCTTAAAATGCAGACAGAGATACTATTAATAAAATCCTCATTGCCTTCCAGGTCTAATTTTGACCACTGGCACCTGACCTATGTGTCACCTGCCTGTGTGATGCTTTGATTTGAT
Source organism: Dasyornis broadbenti (assembly GCA_013397935.1). Lineage (NCBI taxonomy): Eukaryota > Metazoa > Chordata > Aves > Passeriformes > Dasyornithidae > Dasyornis > Dasyornis broadbenti. Next base: position 203,976 of record VZRN01000714.1, read on the forward strand.
TCGTTGGACACTGTGAAAATTCTTTGTGGTGGTAACAAAGATCTATGCAGAACAGCAAACCTATAATATACAGGAAGCTTTTAATATACAGTTTGATGAAAGTACTTCTCTAGTTCTCTCTAGTTTCAGTGACACTTTTGTGCTGATATTTAAGCAGTGTCTACCTTGTTCATCAGTGAGAACTGGCTAAGAAATCAAACATGTCAACTTCAACCCAGTAAGGGCAAAGGAAACACCCCGGCATACAGTAGTATTGAACAAAGGATTTGTAATACGTTCTGAAAACTTCAAAGCTCTTCCAGCATACAACAGGAAAGGGTTTTTATACCTTCAGGCAAGCTACAGTTCTAAAGAAGTACTAAGATAATTTGAATTAAATCTCTAAAACTATTTCTTATGTCTCTTTAAAAGCAAGCACAAGATTTACTTGAGGGGAGAAAAGGAAATCTCTTGTTTACAGTTTTACAGATTGAAAGATTTCATCATGGCTAACAGTCTGACTCACTGGTTGTCAGTAAAAATTCCTCCTCCTGCCCTCTCTAGCAAGAGGCCTTGGATAGCAAGGACAGCAATATACTCTGGAAAATGCATCAAAACAGAATAGATTATCCTGAGCCATAGAACAGTGACAGCATGTGACAGAGATGTACTTGTTAATGAAAGCGTTTCCCATCACTTAATTAAAGAGTATCTTTCAACTTCAGTTCATTAAATGTGACAGTAAACAAAGTGGTCTGTCCTTTTGCATCCCACCCTTATCCTGAAGTCTGATCTATGCAGTGGATCAATGCATCTTAAAGTTTCTTTTCTTAAATGGGTTCTTATGCAATGAAGAACAGAAGGAAGGTGTGTTTAACAAATTTTACAAACATCTGGCAAGGAAAAAACCAAACCCCTGAGATAAAGGACAGCCAAACAATATGGCACTGAAGTAACTATAGTAAAATCTGTAGGACTAATCTACTGTAATTTGTTGCATTAACATATCATGTATTTGGAAATTATGAACTCAAGTCTTCAAATTACTGAGAAAATTGAGGTGCTTAGCACTTGGCATACATAAATCCTGTGAAAGCTGCCTGATTTGAGCAGCATACAGCATACAACCAGACTCTGCCTTCTTAAGTGGATCCCCACTCTGCTCCATGACAAGCACAGAAGCCTTATGCAATATTCATAGAACATGATTAATTTTGATTCTAAGCATTTTGATTCTTAGAAAAGATATTTCCACTTTATTTGGGTATTAACAAGCTGTGGTTTTGCTCTTCATTACATATAAATTTTTCAGCTTTCATGAATAGTTTAAGAGGTAATGATAAAAATAATATAATTAGTTGAAAACTGCTCAAATAAATGCCCGAGATCTTTAACGAACTGTCTGTGCTGCAAAAAGACATGTAGTGATCATGACTAAAACTGATTTTTACAGTTCAGAAGATGATGCACAATTGGTAGCACCTGCATATGTCAGTCACCTGCATAAGGTTTAAAATTTAAAAACCCCATTTTGCTCCTATTCCCTGTGGTGGTTGTGACCAGTATTTCTGAAGCATGGAGCATGGACTGCCTATATTTAACATCATACAGCAGACACAGCCTTTTAAGCTAAAGACCTCACTTTGAAGAATGGCAGTTTAATAGAATAATTAACATTTCATTTCTTTTCACTTAAAATAATATATCCTGAAGTCCGTTCTTGAGATTATGTTGTGTGTGTCAGACACAACCCAGTATCAGAGCACATAGTTAGAGCTCTTTGGAATGGGATGACTGAAGTGCTGTAAAGATCAGGCAGATTGTATATTCTGAACAGGACAATTACCCCCCAAAAAGATGGCAATGTATAGATTTAAAATATGTGTGTTTTCTTTTTGTGAGAACCACCAGGAAGATCTCTGGTGAAGCTTTTTGAAGGCAAATAAGTACATTACTTACTTACATGAAGCGTCATGTCACTGGACAGGGAGATTTTTTGAAATCCCAGCACCTACTTTTATGTCATAGCATTTAGTTGTCCTTTGACAGTCTATCTGAACATTTCCATTGAGAGGATAAGAAAAGAAAAAATCTTGTGCGCTTAGAAATCAATTAGCTAACTGCTGGAATTTGTTCTGTAAGCACCACTGAACTTTCAAGTGCTAGGTGCTGTTTAGCATGCGAACAAGCACATTAGGGACAGAAGTAACAGTTCTTACAGTGTATAGATTTCTCAGCTTCACCAGAACTAGATGGCACTGAGCTATGGGAGGGTTGTTCAGTGTACATCAATAGTTTTCATAGGGATTTTCTAAAAACTTCAGCAGAATTTAGCACATATAAAGATCCACTTGGATATTTTTTTTTTGTTTGCCCTGTGAGTTTTTAAAATCCCTTGTAGCTAGCTACATGCTGTGCTTCCCCCCCCCCCATTTGTTCTCTGTCTATCTTCATCTTTCAAACAGATATTTACCTGAATCTGAATATCCCTGGAGTTGATCACTTCCACAATTCCCACAACATTGTCAAACACAAGGCCAAACTTTTTACAGTTGTCTAAAAGAAAAGCAATCATAAATAAGAAAGGCAAGACAAAAACAAAGACATGCACACCTGCTACATTAACTATGAAAATTCCCAGTCTTGCACTGCATAGCTGAGTGACTTTGCTCATGTGATCAGTCATTAAAGTGAATGGAATGATTCAGATGCATTATTAATCACGTAAGTCAGTTTTTTCAAGATTGTCATTAAAAGCCCAGCTGAGCTACTCACTCACCAATAGTAATTGAGTTGATTTTTCCTTTTATCTGAAGTGTAGATTTGTTACACATAAAAATGTAGGCCACTTGCTTGAGTTCAGTGTTGTTAATGACCAGGTCATTCTTATCCTCTTGATATTCCTATTTCAAAAGAAAGTTTATTTAATTGGTTGTCTTTAACTAGCTAACAGTCAGACAAACTTTAGTACAATTTATCCTCGAGTCATTGCTTCTTCAGTTACAACAGAGCAATATCCTTCCTGTGGCTTAAAATCCTAATCTGCTTGGTGATCAGATATCTCACCTAACTGACCCTTAGATGACACTGTATCTTTTAGAGTTTCAGAGCTGAAGAAGTTAGCATAGACAGTGACAAAATCCATTAATTTTTCAGCGAAGATGTTATGTTCACAACAATTTAAAAAGGCACTCACAAAACTGCTGTTTGGAGCAAGTTTTCCTTCCCCAAGTGTTACATTATGTTCCATACAGCATATTATAAACATGTACAGGCATTACCATATAGGAGTAATAGGTTAAGAAATTTCCTTTCATTAGGCTTGAAAGAACAATTACACTCCATGGATGTCCAGAAAAAGCTAGGGATCCACAAGGAAAGTTCCAAGTAGTAGAACCATAAGGCAACAGATGAACAGTAACTGCGCCTTATGCAAACTGGACTCCACTGTAATGACTGAGTATATAACCTTCTGCATGACTAAACTGCATATTATTTCCTCCCTCTCTTAACCATCAGTCACATCAATTTTCTTTCATAGATTCTTTGGTATATGCCTACATAAATTAACACCCAAACTTTAAACTTTTCTATCTGTAGATTGAGCAAAAGGAAAACACTTCTCTACTTTTAAGCACGGAAGACATGCTTGCATTGAATGGGCAATAAAAAATAAATGTATAATTCCATTGGCTAGGGTAGCTGGAGAAAGTGGTCTGCGATGACTGTTCTCTCACATTCACAGAAATGGCCTGCAAGAAGGGATTTTAATTGGTGTTCTCTACTGGACTTGTTTCTAGGGCAATGTCTGATTTTGCAAGGAATTTATGTGCTGGTTCTGATATTCTCCAGTGAGATGAATTAATAAGTCATTCTCAGAGACAAATGAATTAACTTAAGATCCTACAGAACAGTAAAAGTTGAACTGTAGCAATGCAAAGATATGGAAGACTCAACCCATTTATGTTGCAACTTTGTTTTGTTGCGTGGTGATCAGAGACAGACTTTTGCAAGATCTTTCAGTGCTCCACCTGGTTTGCAATGTGCAAGGCGCAATTCAGAGGTGTGACTGGAACTCACCACTCTCCACTTTTTTCCCTCTAGCTCCAAGACAGGGGTATGGTTCTGCTGTGGGGAATTCTTGGGAGAGGTGGGACTTGGAGTATGGCTTTTTGTTGGAGAACGAACAGATGGACCTTGGGCACGGAGGCTGGGGTTCTTGTGAGTTTTCTGGTCATCAGAGACATGTCGAAGCCCTAAAAAAATAATAAAAAATGGATGCTTGTGAAATAGTCTATTTTCCAGTCCTAAAAGTGCTCACATTGAAGCATGACAGGTTTGTTTGTAATTGTGCTATATTATTCTCTGAAACTGCATTTTTTTATTTCTTCAAGGTTTACCTGGATAACGACCTAAAGTGTAACTGCTGACATCCTTTTAGCAGCTCATATAAAACCTCTTCCGCTGTGCATGGGCTCTCTTAGAATCTTCAACAGAGAATCCCACAATGTCTTCTAGTCTCTCTCTCTGTCTGTAGCTAGCTCTGAGAGCTTGTTGTATCATGTTTTTCCATCTGTACAACAGAGTCTCTTTTTCTAATTTATGACAATATTTGACCTATCCCTGCAGCATTAAAGGTAAATATATCATCCATATGTATTTAAATTCACAGACATACAACTCCAATATTAATACAAAAAGCTTTATTATTGCACTCCACACTGATCTGTGAGCCATACCTTTTCACCTGACATGTAATACATTTTGACACAGGTTTGTACACTCAGTGTGAATCAGAAAGAGGGATAAAACTTTATTGCAATTACAACTTAAGAGGTTCACCAACTACTGGGGGCTGAAGATATCCAGCTTGGCTGCCTTAAAAGGATACCTCTAAATAAATGGTGTGAATTTCAGGTATTCTGAACTTATTTGGGTGCTGTGGCTTCTAAAGGAGGTTTTGCCAGTCTTCTCCATCAAACCCCTCAAGCCTCAGAATGATCTGAGCTGCTAGATTGTAACTTAAAAAAACTGTGAAAGTTAGGTTAATAAATGTAACAGCTCTTGATGTAGTTTGACTCATGGATTACAACTCAACTTTTCTCCTAACCTTTGGTAATTGCCTCTCCCTGGTTAAGCTGTGCAAAGAGGGCTGAGCGAGATGCAGTTCCTTCATCCTTTGCGGTTTCTGTATCGAAGATAGGGGGCGGTCCTGGGGGCGGAGGTGGTGGAGGTGGCGGGGAAAGGCAGGAGCCACTGGTTAGAACAGATCGCATGGACATGGGGGATGCAACAGGACCCTGTTGGAGACAGAGGGAAATTATTTTACATACAGTGTTTCAAGGAACATGGTATCGCAATAACTCTTACTTATTAACATCCTTGAACGCTGAGAGTTTGGGTAACTCTAGAAAGCCACAGGCTCAGGACAATTTTTGCTCCATAATCGAATGTAATCCTATGAATTCTTCCCTGCACTGGAGCAAGCACAGCTGGAAAGACTGACAGCCCACACTGCTACCTTACTGCAGAATGACTCCACATAAAATACTTGTCTCAAACGCTTGTCAAGACTCATGTTAAAAATCTGTAACAGTAGATATTCCATAATTTAGTCCAGTGTTTACTTACATAAAAAGGAAAATGTCTTTTTTTTCTAAGATACCAAATTCAGTTAACCATATCTTGGTGTGCATTCAGAAACGCATAGAAAATGTTTTGATATAATACAAATCACTGAAAGGGTCATGAACTGTCAGTTATTCATATGGAACTTGATAAATTGTATGCAAGATGTAAAATGCTATTCTTTGAACTGTTCAAGTTATCTGTAAAGATTCAAATATCACAGAATGTAAAACTATGTGATTCAAGTCTCTTGATTCTGAAATTCAATTTTGAGTTTTTAGTTCAATTTCTCAAATTCTTTTTCTTTTTTCTTTTTCTTTTTTTTTCAGGAGCAGGAGATTACAGCACACAAGTTATGAGTGAAGGACGCCTTGGCAGAGTAAGTAACACAGCCTTTCTTTCAGTTTGCATAATCAAAAGTACATGTTTTGGTCTGAATTATAATGCTTACATAGGATATTATCACACAGAGAGAAAATACTAATAATTATCTGATTAAAATTTTATAATAATGCCCTAACATCCTAATGATAGATGTTAGAGAGTATCTGAGAATCACTTTTACTGTCTTGCCACTGAGTGTCACTCTGATCCCACCTCTCTGCAGCACAGAAGGGAGTTTTAAAAGAACTATTGAGAAAATTAGATAGGTTCTGATGAGTTCAGCTAGCTACACAGATACTGTGCATTGCAGCAGCAAATATTTAACAGGTGGGCAGATACAATGGGAAAATTAAAGTGCCTTACGGAGTCACAGTTTCTCTAACTGGCTACCTCTGTTAAGATATACAGGTTGTTAGTGTGTCCCTGGTAAACCATACTGGAAACAGGTATCGGTTAGCTGGCCTCAGAGGATATTTTTAACTGGTTATGGTACTACTCTTTCTGCTTTCCACTAAACTGAAACTGAAACTGTGAAGTATCTATCTGGTTCACGCATCTGACAGGAGTGAAAACTATAGCTATTTTTTTAAAAAGTAAAACTTGTTCTGGCCTGTAATCCCAAACTGATACCAGGAAAAGGACTGAGGTCCACGTGCTCCTTTTTTACTCACTCTTCAGATATACTTTAGAAACAAAATAAAAATCCAAGATCTCATATGGGAATAAGCTCTCTTCTTGCTATTAAATCTTTTTGATCGAATGTAAACAAATGAGAAGAATCTCCTTTTGGAATTTATTATCATTTATTGTCAAAATATACTGGAACTGATGTTGACTGCTTTTAGAGACATTACATCATTGCATGGATACATTTAACTCAGAGCTTCTGCTTACATACTTCCTCATTATAGTTGGTATTTTAGGCAGCAGACAACTTCTCCACTGGGCCCTCAGTTTACAGTGCCTGTGTCCCTGCCTCTGCTAATGCCAGTGAAGTTACCTGCAGCAGAGTCAGCAGAACTGTGAATTACTGTAATGAAAAAAAAGAATATAAGTGGATTTAGTGGCACAATCAGTTATTGCTGCCTGAGGAGCAATACAGATCTTCCCTTTCTGTTGCCTGCAACCATAGCAACTGAATCCACTATGTCCTGGTTATCCAGCGTTCTGAATAGTGCATTTGCATGGCTTTTTAAAATACTCAGATACCCAGAAATGGCACTCACCATTCACAGTGTGAACATGTAGTTATGAATTTTGTATGCTTTATGAAAGGCAATTAATAGCCTAGATTAATAGTAGTGGTAGTGGCTACTAAATTTAGTCTGAGATAAAAATCCGCTTGCCAAATTCCAGACTGCCATCTGATTTCTCAAAAATACCTACTACTTCTACCTGCATATCAATACAGAGCTGTGATTTTCCAGAAACTTGTGTAAGACTCACACATCCATTTGGAATTAACACCATCTAAATCGTGCAAAGGCTGCAAAGATGCATTAGAAAAAAAGATCTGGAAGTTATTTGGATACTCTGCATACAGCACAGAGTGGTGGGTCACTCTGGCAATCTCTTTGCTTGCAGTGTCAAACTCAAGGCCATCATAGATCATGCAGGACTCTTGGCTCAAATAATGCTGCTGAGTAGGGCATCAAAGGCAGTTTCCCAAATGGCAACTAAAGTATGGGAATATCCATGTAAGTGAGATGGAAGTAAAACTCAGAGGGGTTTATCTGTGGGAGTGGGTAATCTCTCTCCTGGAACTCTGAAAGAATATCTTGTCAAAGTAGAGCAAAAGGAAGGATTTTAAATACACCAATTAAGTTTGGACATGTTTTTGTATGATTGGAGATTGTTGTCTTATGTACTTTTCAAGAAAGAGAACATGTAGGAAAGGTTCTGGGAAACAAAGTGCTTTTTTCCTTTAGAGCAGGACTCACGAAAAAACAAATTTACTCAATTCTTGATCTGAAGAGCAAAGACATTCTAGTCCTTTAAGTGGGTTTCAAAAGTAAGAAAAAAATGTATTCATTGCACTCACACTGCTCACCTGTCTCTTCTTTTCTTTACAAGACTGGTCCCTCCACCAAAGTCAGTGGTTATCTCCACTGAGCACAAAATGTTTGAGTTAGATCTAATTAAGAACTTAGAAGCTGTCACAAGGTCTTAGAAGACACCTGAGGTTCTGTCACCCTTCCCACATTTCCTCTTATTTTTGTGCAATCACAGAAATAAAAGATAGACTGAACCCTGGTTGTTAACTTTTCCCCTGCATGACAAATCTTGTCTAGTTTAAGACCTGTGTTACAACTACACAAGCTAACTGATATTGTAGCATGGTATTTTCAACATCTAGGATCATTTCGGAAACTGCAAACAATTTCAATCATGAATTAGGCCAGGAAAAACTGAAGGACAAATCAAAGGAAAAAAGGTCACTAAAGTACAGGGTTTAACTGCTCCACTGGAGATCTACCATCTTACAGCATGGACTCATCCAGTAGGACCATCCCCCATTGAAATAAAATGGCATGGAAAAGACAGACAAGCCTCATTCATGAGCAGGCGCACAGACCTGCTGGGAAGAAGGGTACAGTCTTAGTCTGGCCATAGTCTTCTTTTCTTTGCCATTTTGATTTACCTAACTGAAATCAAACAAACATTCAAATGAGGTGAAATTCTTTGTGGGAGAGTGGCTCACGGAAACTCTCAAAAGGGGGCAGAAAGCACAAAAATGAACTGGAAATGCAGAAAACACATTTCACTTCTTGCACTCCCTGCACACCAGGAAGACAGGACCTGTGCTGCACTCAAACACACTGATGTAAAGGGCAGCTTAAAAATCAGCCAAGTGAAGTAGTTCCAGGAACTTTTCTTTAAAATTCATTTTGACATCTATTAATAAATAAACCTCCAAGTTACCAACCTCAATCACTGAAAATTACTTTGCTTTCCTTAGTTACTCTTCTAAGACCACTTAGATCCTCAGGCTCTAGAATATTTCTGGCTCTTAAACTGTTCAGCTATCTGGTAATATTTGTGTATAGTCCTATCCAGTTTCAACACTAGTGCCCTTCACAAAGTCCATTCATTTCTGTTCTGTATAGGGTGGTGTTTGTGAGAGCTGCCTGGAATAAAATAGCATGTTACATGCCCACAAAAGTACATCTATCCTAAAGCAGCAGGTGCTCAGCAGCTTTGCTATTTGCAAACAACTCTTCAGATTAACTTCACGCAGATGTTAACAACAGTGTGTCTTTACACAAAGAGTATTAGGAGCCATTTGGACCAGTAAAGGAGGTTATTTGCAAGCCGCCTTTCTTCCTCTTTTATTTCAGCTGTTTGCCTCGGCAACAGCTGCTGCTCTCAGTGCTGTGGTGTCTATAGACACTACATCAAGTTATAGTGATAGCTGACTGCTCCCATTAACATGTTGCTGTAGTCATTTTTCCAGCATTTACAAATATGCCCCTAGTAAGAATTATCAGGGGAACACATAGAGTTGTCCTCACTTTGTAAAACGTAACAAAAAGTAAGCCATAACTTTTAACCTGGTAGCTTTGCATCACAGTGAACTTGATGTGCTTTAAACCTTGCTCCTGGAGCTTTCTGAAATGGAGGAAAATGCAATTCTCTCAGTAAGGGTCTATCAAGAACAGGAGATGTAGGCCCTGTGACCATGTACCAAGAGCTCTGTAGAGGATGAAACATTCCAGAAATTTCCTCTTGGGGAAAAAAATTGTCTTCAGCCTCCAACCATGCTCTAAAAGCAGTGACAGGAATGGGTCAGGGTTTGTTCCTTGCTGGACAGCCCCAAGCCATCTGCAGAATGGCCCAAGGACCTCCCACTGACTGTGGCAGAGAAACTTCCTTTAGTGACAGTGTCTGATGCTGCGCACAGTGCTGGGTCTGATAAATGCGTTGTCACTGCACAAGGGTTTGCAGGATTGTGGTACAGCCTCAAAGTGCGTTGTATTTCTATCTTTATCTTGTTCAACTGGCAGAAGAGTGAAGTACACTTATTTTTCTCACCTAACTGGCTCACTGGAAGAAAGAAATGACTGTTTATGTTGAGAAAGCTGCCTGGTTGAAATTCATCGATCTCAAATCTCATTTAATTCCCTTGAAATTACAGTAGAGCTGAGTGAAGCCCTTTGCTTTTGAGAAGCTGGGTCTTGTTAAGCACATTTCTTCTAAAGGCTTCCTTTCCGCAGAGCACAGGGCAAAGCCAATCTTGTTAGAGAAATAAAATGCTCTTCATATAAAACACAAGGGTTCTGGATGCCATACTGTCACTAATTTTTAGTGGCCATATGCAGCTTGACATGTCTTCAGGTCTGTACCCAGCTACTGGGAAACAGTAAGAATTTCTTTTTATGTCTTATCACAGATGTTACTATTTCCTGAGCTATTCTTGCTGAACAGCTCCCTGGGTTAGCCTTCCATGTCACTGTTACTATATTTGTAGTACTGCAGCAGCAAGGAGCCCTAGTCAGAGGCTCCTATCTCTGGGGATATGAGGGCCTTATGTGCTAGACCCTGCATAAACACCCGCGACGTTCCTCTGTGTTTATCCAGCTTTCGGCTGACACAGTGCAGCATGGAAACTGAGGGGAACAAAGTTCTTGTGCCGGGAACCAGCTGTGGAGCATCTGAACAATGCATTTCTTGTAGCTGCAATGGTTGATTTTACTCAGAACTACAAGATTACAAACATCTATATAATGCATATAAATAAATGATATATGCATGTGTATGTTATATAGTACCTATTTTGTTAGTCATTCTTGTTAAGCGGTAAGTATCTACTTGCAGCTGAGGCAACAGGTGGCTTAGTGAGAGGTCATGAAATCTGTTCCTTAATTTATTGAAAAGCCTTCTTTTCATGGCAGCAGATAAACAGGAATTCTAATAGGGAATACATTCTTCTCAAAAAAAA